>CM039430.1:10901551-10939399 GCA_022379115.2 Bauhinia variegata
GTAAGTTCGTCCATTTTGGTCTTTCTTTTTTCGACAAGCTTAAAAGTTAACCGAAGCCAATTGTCTAGCATAGATTGATGTAATATGACACAAGAAACCATGTGGAGAAGTTTGAGACCATCTAAGAGAGATTTGGTCCAAGAATCATCCACCTTAACCAAGTTCGTCCATTTTGGTCTTTCTTGGTTTCGACAAGCTTCAAAGTTCACCGAAGCCAATTGTCTAGCATAGATTGATGTAATATGACACAAGAAACCATGTGGAGAAGTTTGAGACCAACTAAGAGAGATTTGGTCCAAGAATCATCCACCTCAACCAAGTTCGTCCATTTTGGTCTTTCTTCATTTTGACAAGTTTCAAAGTTAATCAAAGCCAATTGTCAAGCATAGATTGATGTAATATAACACAAGAAACCATGTGGAGAAGTTTGAGACCATCTAAGAGAGATTTGGTCCAAGAATCATCCACCTTAACCAAGTTCGTCCATTTTGGTCTTTCTTTTTTTCGACAAGCTTCAAAGTTAACCGAAGCCAATTGTCTAGCATAGATTGATGTAATATGACACAAGAAACCATGTGGAGAAGTTTGAGACCATCTAAGAGAGATTTGGTCCAAGAATCATCCACCTTAACCAAGTTCGTCCATTTTGGTCTTTCTTGGTTTCGACAAGCTTCAAAGTTGACCGAAGCCAATTGTCTAGCATAGATTGATGTAATATAACACAAGAAACCATGTGGAGAAGTTTGAGACCAACTAAGAGAGATTTGGTCCAAGAATCATCCACCTTAACCAAGTTCGTCCATTTTGGTCTTTCTTCGTTTGACAAGTTTCAAAGTTAATCAAAGCCAATTGCCATGCATAGATTGATGTAATATGACACAAGAAACCATGTGGAGAAGTTTGAGACCATCTAAGAGAGATTTGGTCCAAGAATCATCCACCTTAACCAAGTTCGTCCATTTTGGTCTTTCTTGGTTTCGACAAGCTTCAAAGTTGACCGAAGCCAATTGTCTAGCATAGATTGATGTAATATAACACAAGAAACCATGTGGAGAAGTTTGAGACCAACTAAGAGAGATTTGGTCCAAGAATCATCCACCTTAACCAAGTTCGTCCATTTTGGTCTTTCTTTTTTCGACAAGCTTCAAAGTTAACCGAAGCCAATTGTCTAGCATAGATTGATGTAATATGACACAAGAAACCATGTGGAGAAGTTTGAGACCATCTAAGAGAGATTTGGTCCAAGAATCATCCACCTTAACCAAGTTCGTCCATTTTGGTCTTTCTTGGTTTCGACAAGCTTCAAAGTTAACCGAAGCCAATTGTCTAGCATAGATTGATGTAATATGACACAAGAAACCATGTGGAGAAGTTTGAGACCAACTAAGAGAGATTTGGTCCAAGAATCATCCACCTTAACCAAGTTCGTCCATTTTGGTCTTTCTTCGTTTCGACAAGTTTCAAAGTTAACCAAGCCAATTGTCAGCATAGATTGATGTAATATAACACAAGAAACCATGTGGAGAAGTTTGAGACCATCTAAGAGAGATTTGGTCCAAGAATCATCCACCTTAACCAAGTTCGTCCATTTTGGTCTTTCTTGGTTTCGACAAGCTTCAAAGTTAACCGAAGCCAATTGTCTAGCATAGATTGATGTAATATAACACAAGAAACCATGTGGAGAAGTTTGAGACCATCTAAGAGAGATTTGGTCCAAGAATCATCCACCTTAACCAAGTTCGTCCATTTTGGTCTTTCTTGGTTTCGACAAGCTTCAAAGTTGACCGAAGCCAATTGTCTAGCATAGATTGATGTAATATAACACAAGAAACCATGTGGAGAAGTTTGAGACCAACTAAGAGAGATTTGGTCCAAGAATCATCCACCTTAACCAAGTTCGTCCATTTTGGTCTTTCTTCGTTTCGACAAGCTTCAAAGTTAACCGAAGCCAATTGTCCAAGCATAGATTGATGTAATATAACACAAGAAACCATGTGGAGAAGTTTGAGACCATCTAAGAGAGATTTGGTCCAAGAATCATCCACCTTAACCAAGTTCGTCCATTTTGGTCTTTCTTGGTTTCGACAAGCTTCAAAGTTGACCGAAGCCAATTGTCTAGCATAGATTGATGTAATATGACACAAGAAACCATGTGGAGAAGTTTGAGACCATCTAAGAGAGATTTGGTCCAAGAATCATCCACCTTAACCAAGTTCGTCCATTTTGGTCTTTCTTTTTTTCGACAAGCTTCAAAGTTAACCGAAGCCAATTGTCTAGCATAGATTGATGTAATATGACACAAGAAACCATGTGGAGAAGTTTGAGACCATCTAAGAGAGATTTGGTCCAAGAATCATCCACCTTAACCAAGTTCGTCCATTTTGGTCTTTCTTTGTTTCGACAAGCTTCAAAGTTAACCGAAGCCAATTGTCTAGCATAGATTGATGTAATATGACACAAGAAACCATGTGGAGAAGTTTGAGACCATCTAAGAGAGATTTGGTCCAAGAATCATCCACCTTAACCAAGTTCGTCCATTTTGGTCTTTCTTGGTTTCGACAAGCTTCAAAGTTGACCGAAGCCAATTGTCTAGCATAGATTGATGTAATATAACACAAGAAACCATGTGGAGAGGTTTGAGACCATCTAAGAGAGATTTGGTCCAAGAATCATCCACCTTAACCAAGTTCGTCCATTTTGGTCTTTCTTTTTTTCGACAAGCTTCAAAGTTAACCGAAGCCAATTGTCTAGCATAGATTGATGTAATATGACACAAGAAACCATGTGGAGAAGTTTGAGACCATCTAAGAGAGATTTGGTCCAAGAATCATCCACCTTAACCAAGTTCGTCCATTTTGGTCTTTCTTGGTTTCGACAAGCTTCAAAGTTAACCGAAGCCAATTGTCTAGCATAGATTGATGTAATATAACACAAGAAACCATGTGGAGAAGTTTGAGACCAACTAAGAGAGATTTGGTCCAAGAATCATCCACCTTAACCAAGTTCGTCCATTTTGGTCTTTCTTTTTTTCGACAAGCTTCAAAGTTAACCGAAGCCAATTGTCTAGCATAGATTGATGTAATATGACACAAGAAACCATGTGGAGAAGTTTGAGACCAACTAAGAGAGATTTGGTCCAAGAATCATCCACCTCAACCAAGTTCGTCCATTTTGGTCTTTCTTGGTTTCGACAAGCTTCAAAGTTAACCGAAGCCAATTGTCTAGCATAGATTGATGTAATATAACACAAGAAACCATGTGGAGAAGTTTGAGACCATCTAAGAGAGATTTGGTCCAAGAATCATCCACCTTAACCAAGTTCGTCCATTTTGGTCTTTCTTGGTTTCGACAAGCTTCAAAGTTAACCGAAGCCAATTGTCTAGCATAGATTGATGTAATATAACACAAGAAACCATGTGGAGAAGTTTGAGACCATCTAAGAGAGATTTGGTCCAAGAATCATCCACCTTAACCAAGTTCGTCCATTTTGGTCTTTCTTGGTTTCGACAAGCTTCAAAGTTAACCGAAGCCAATTGTCTAGCATAGATTGATGTAATATGACACAAGAAACCATGTGGAGAAGTTTGAGACCATCTAAGAGAGATTTGGTCCAAGAATCATCCACCTTAACCAAGTTCGTCCATTTTGGTCTTTCTTCGTTTCGACAAGCTTCAAAGTTGACCGAAGCCAATTGTCTAGCATAGATTGATGTAATATGACACAAGAAACCATGTGGAGAAGTTTGAGACCATCTAAGAGAGATTTGGTCCAAGAATCATCCACCTTAACCAAGTTCGTCCATTTTGGTCTTTCTTTTTTCGACAAGCTTCAAAGTTAACCGAAGCCAATTGTCTAGCATAGATTGATGTAATATGACACAAGAAACCATGTGGAGAAGTTTGAGACCATCTAAGAGAGATTTGGTCCAAGAATCATCCACCTTAACCAAGTTCGTCCATTTTGGTCTTTCTTAGTTTCGACAAGCTTCAAAGTTAACCGAAGCCAATTGTCTAGCATAGATTGATGTAATATGACACAAGAAACCATGTGGAGAAGTTTGAGACCATCTAAGAGAGATTTGGTCCAAGAATCATCCACCTTAACCAAGTTCGTCCATTTTGGTCTTTCTTTTTTCGACAAGCTTCAAAGTTAACCGAAGCCAATTGTCTAGCATAGATTGATGTAATATAACACAAGAAACCATGTGGAGAAGTTTGAGACCATCTAAGAGAGATTTGGTCCAAGAATCATCCACCTTAACCAAGTTCGTCCATTTTGGTCTTTCTTCGTTTTGACAAGTTCAAAGTTAATCAAAGCCAATTGCCAAGCATAGATTGATGTAATATAACACAAGAAACCATGTGGAGAAGTTTGAGACCATCTAAGAGAGATTTGGTCCAAGAATCATCCACCTTAACCAAGTTCGTCCATTTTGGTCTTTCTTTTTTCGACAAGCTTCAAAGTTAACCGAAGCCAATTGTCTAGCATAGATTGATGTAATATGACACAAGAAACCATGTGGAGAAGTTTGAGACCATCTAAGAGAGATTTGGTCCAAGAATCATCCACCTTAACCAAGTTCGTCCATTTTGGTCTTTCTTGGTTTCGACAAGCTTCAAAGTTGACCGAAGCCAATTGTCTAGCATAGATTGATGTAATATGACACAAGAAACCATGTGGAGAAGTTTGAGACCAACTAAGAGAGATTTGGTCCAAGAATCATCCACCTCAACCAAGTTCGTCCATTTTGGTCTTTCTTGGTTTCGACAAGCTTCAAAGTTAACCGAAGCCAATTGTCTAGCATAGATTGATGTAATATAACACAAGAAACCATGTGGAGAAGTTTGAGACCATCTAAGAGAGATTTGGTCCAAGAATCATCCACCTTAACCAAGTTCGTCCATTTTGGTCTTTCTTGGTTTCGACAAGCTTCAAAGTTAACCGAAGCCAATTGTCTAGCATAGATTGATGTAATATGACACAAGAAACCATGTGGAGAAGTTTGAGACCATCTAAGAGAGATTTGGTCCAAGAATCATCCACCTTAACCAAGTTCGTCCATTTTGGTCTTTCTTACTTTCGACAAGCTTCAAAGTTAACCGAAGCCAATTGTCTAGCATAGATTGATGTAATATGACACAAGAAACCATGTGGAGAAGTTTGAGACCATCTAAGAGAGATTTGGTCCAAGAATCATCCACCTTAACCAAGTTCGTCCATTTTAGTCTTTCTTTGTTTCGACAAGCTTCAAAGTCAACCGAAGCCAATTGTCTAGCATAGATTGATGTAATATGTCACAAGAAACCATGTGGAGAAGTTTGAGACCATCTAAGAGAGATTTGGTCCAAGAATCATCCACCTTAACCAAGTTCGTCCATTTTGGTCTTTCTTGGTTTCGACAAGCTTCCAAGTTCACCGAAGCCAATTGTCTAGCATAGATTGATGTAATATAACACAAGAAACCATGTGGAGAGGTTTGGGACCATCTAAGAGAGATTTGGTCCAAGAATCATCCACCTTAACCAAGTTCGTCCATTTTGGTCTTTCTTAGTTTCGACAAGCTTCAAAGTTACCGAAGCCAATTGTCTAGCATAGATTGATGTAATATGACACAAGAAACCATGTGGAGAAGTTTGAGACCATCTAAGAGAGATTTGGTCCAAGAATCATCCACCTTAACCAAGTTCGTCCATTTTGGTCTTTCTTTTTTCGACAAGCTTCAAAGTTAACCGAAGCCAATTGTCTAGCATAGATTGATGTAATATAACACAAGAAACCATGTGGAGAAGTTTGAGACCATCTAAGAGAGATTTGGTCCAAGAATCATCCACCTTAACCAAGTTCGTCCATTTTGGTCTTTCTTACTTTCGACAAGCTTCAAAGTTAACCGAAGCCAATTGTCTAGCATAGATTGATGTAATATAACACAAGAAACCATGTGGAGAAGTTTGAGACCATCTAAGAGAGATTTGGTCCAAGAATCATCCACCTCAACCAAGTTCGTCCATTTTGGTCTTTCTTCGTTTTGACAAGTTCAAAGTTAACCGAAGCCAATTGCCTAGCATAGATTGATGTAATATAACACAAGAAACCATGTGGAGAAGTTTGAGACCATCTAAGAGAGATTTGGTCCAAGAATCATCCACCTTAACCAAGTTCGTCCATTTTGGTCTTTCTTTTTTTCGACAAGCTTCAAAGTTAACCGAAGCCAATTGTCTAGCATAGATTGATGTAATATGACACAAGAAACCATGTGGAGAGTTTGAGACCATCTAAGAGAGATTTGGTCCAAGAATCATCCACCTTAACCAAGTTCGTCCATTTTGGTCTTTCTTGGTTTCGACAAGCTTCAAAGTTGACCGAAGCCAATTGTCTAGCATAGATTGATGTAATATGACACAAGAAACCATGTGGAGAAGTTTGAGACCAACTAAGAGAGATTTGGTCCAAGAATCATCCACCTTAACCAAGTTCGTCCATTTTGGTCTTTCTTGGTTTCGACAAGCTTCAAAGCTAACCGAAGCCAATTGTCTAGCATAGATTGATGTAATATGACACAAGAAACCATGTGGAGTAGTTTGAGATCATCTAAGAGAGATTTGGTCCAAGAATCATCCACCTTAACCAAGTTCGTCCATTTTGGTCTTTCTTGGTTTCGACAAGCTTCAAAGTTAACCGAAGCCAATTGTCTAGCATAGATTGATGTAATATGACACAAGAAACCATGTGGAGAAGTTTGAGACCATCTAAGAGAGATTTGGTCCAAGAATCATCCACCTTAACCAAGTTCGTCCATTTTGGTCTTTCTTAGTTTCGACAAGCTTCAAAGTTAACCGAAGCCAATTGTCTAGCATAGATTGATGTAATATAACACAAGAAACCATGTGGAGAAGTTTGAGACCATCTAAGAGAGATTTGGTCCAAGAATCATCCACCTTAACCAAGTTCGTCCATTTTGGTCTTTCTTTGTTTCGACAAGCTTCAAAGTTAACCGAAGCCAATTGTCTAGCATAGATTGATGTAATATGACACAAGAAACCATGTGGAGAAGTTTGAGACCATCTAAGAGAGATTTGGTCCAAGAATCATCCACCTTAACCAAGTTCGTCCATTTTGGTCTTTCTTGGTTTCGACAAGCTTCAAGTTAACCGAAGCCAATTGTCTAGCATAGATTGATGTAATATAACACAAGAAACCATGTGGAGAAGTTTGAGACCATCTAAGAGAGATTTGGTCCAAGAATCATCCACCTTAACCAAGTTCGTCCATTTTGGTCTTTCTTTTTTTCGACAAGCTTCAAAGTTAACCGAAGCCAATTGTCTAGCATAGATTGATGTAATATGACACAAGAAACCATGTGGAGAAGTTTGAGACCATCTAAGAGAGATTTGGTCCAAGAATCATCCACCTTAACCAAGTTCGTCCATTTTGGTCTTTCTTTGTTTCGACAAGCTTCAAAGTTCACCGAAGCCAATTGTCTAGCATAGATTGATGTAATATAACACAAGAAACCATGTGGAGAAGTTTTAGACCATCTAAGAGAGATTTGGTCCAAGAATCATCCACCTCAACCAAGTTCGTCCATTTTGGCCTTTCTTGGTTTCGACAAGCTTCAAAGCTAACCGAAGCCAATTGTCTAGCATAGATTGATGTAATATAACACATGAAACCATGTGGAGTAGTTTGAGATCATCTAAGAGAGATTTGGTCCAAGAATCATCCACCTTAACCAAGTTCGTCCATTTTGGTCTTTCTTTGTTTCGACAAGCTTCAAAGTTGACCGAAGGCAATTGTCTAGCATAGATTGATGTAATATGTAACATCCCAAAATTTCTAAGGAAGAATATAAATCAACATTAGAGTAATTTAATTAGTGGTATGTTTGCTGAATGCAAATGAGAAGCGTGGGAATATTGAGAATATATATGAGGATGACATTTATGTGTACATGCACATATAGCTAGAAAATGGATACTATGTATTTATATGATTGTATATTAGTGTAGCATCCTTCTATTCATTCATGATAGTCACATATAAAGTGTAATGTGATTTCATAACATGACCAAAGACCATGGGATTTAAATTCTATCTTAATTGATGAAACATGATTGAAAGTTAATGGTGGAACTCTTGGTTGCTTTCTATTGAATATGCTTAGGTAATTGTGATTCTCATTATCATAAAAATGAAGTGAACTAAGAGGAATGAACCTTGAACAATTAATCAAGGAATTAAAGAGTTAAAGAGTTAAAAATATGGTATAATTAGTGCAATTAGATGAAATAGCTGCCTAAGTGAACTACTAGTTAAGGAGATGGTTAGAATGTGACTAAATTTGGTCCCAATTTGACCACATGGAGGCAGCAGCTAGCCTCCACAAGGACCCACGCCTCTTGCATGCTTGAGACATCTAGAAACCTTGCATTAAATAAGGGACACTCCCACCAATCATAGCTTGATAAAATACCATAGATGATAATTGCACTTGTGGTGATATTTGTAAGACTTGTGCATGAAAGGGAGACTTGTAACATCCCCTAATTGAGTAGTATGTAAGGTTACATGTGCATCATCCATACTTATATGCATGTTTAAGGTATTCCCTAATTGAACCTCTTGAATTGAATGGCTTATATGCATGTGATTATATTAGTTGTGTTTACAACTTCATGTGAACAAGCATGTGTGCATGTTTATGGCAAGTAGGAATTGAATACCTTGCATGAACATGTGTAATTAGAATTATGTTATTTCATTCATAAGGATCAAATTGAATAAGATTTTTATAAGTGGTGGCACATCCATAAATAACCAAAAGTGGGAAACAACTAGTTGGAATGGAATGAGGAAACTAGACTAAGCTAGTTGGATTGAAAGGATCTAGTCTCAATGGAGCCAAGAAGGCAGCAGCCTTTTGCCCTCTCATCCACGCCACTTGCCATGCATCAAGCCCCCAAACCTTTGTCTTGAACTTGGTCAAAGTGTCAACCAATGAAATAGTGACATTAGGCATGACTTGTGTGCATATTCCATGATATTTATGCATGTAATAAATGAAGGAAAATGGAGAGAATTCTAGACCAAGTGAGAGGCGGCAAGCAGGGCTGCAAGGGGAAAGAAAAGAAATAAAAAGGGGAGAAGAGAGCTAGGCGTGCAAGAGAAAAGAAGGAGAAGAAAGAAGAAAAACAAGAGAGGAAAGCAAGCTTGTGTGAACCCTAGTGTTCTTGCCTTTTCAACCACTTGAAGTAACCATCTAACTAGCCTCAAAAGAGAAAGGAAAGCTGCCATAGAGACCCTAGAAGAGAAACCCTAGGGCTGACAAGGAAGAATTGAAGACAAAAGGTAGTTAGTTTAATTCAAGCATGGGTGCTATATTATTTCTATTGTTTTGTATGATGAATTTCAATGTTATTTTGTGTCCTTGAATGGATGTTATTGGCTGTTTATGGTGTTTGATGCCACATATTTCTGCCTTGGATGAAAGTATGCAAATCCACAAGAGGTGATGAGAAGAGTATGAAGAAAGTTGTATAACCATGGGTATGGGTATGCCAAAATGGTACCTAAAGTGGCATCTATGGACAGGGAATGATGACTGCCTCATAGGGTAAGGAGTGCCAAAAGGGAGCACTAAATATGTCTCACCCTATGAATAAGCAGTGGTGCCAAAAGGGTGCACCAAACCTATGTATACTGTCCATAAAGACCTCTATGCATGGTTATGCCTTTTTCTTTATGTTCTCTTCAAACTACTTCAAATTATGCCATCCTTTAACCTTGTTTGAATGGACTAACTACTGAGAAATCATTGGTTTCTCATATTATTGGTGTTAATGATTTCATACAGGTGACAAAGCAAAAGAGGTCATTCAAGACTGATTGTGGCTGCTGGCTGTATTTTTGTAGTTGATTTATGATGACCTTTATGTGATGAACTGTTGAGAGCTATGTGATGTAATTTAATGTTATGTCTTGAACACTATGAAGTGGATATTTGTTACATGCATATTATGTATTAAGGTAACTCCTAAAGTTAATGAACATAGACTAGTGTACCTTGTGCTAAATGGCTGTTTTCTGGCAGCTTGAAATAAGGAATTATTAGTACCTTCAAACCATGAGATAATTACATGAAATTATTTTCCCAAGCTCACGAAACACTATATTTTATGCATGCAAAATTGCAAGATTTTTGGCCTAGCCAATTAGTACAGAAAATTCTTCAAAGTTACACTTCAGGAGTTTTACCGGTAAACAGACAGTTCACAATCTTTGTTTAATTGACCCACCAACCCATCGAAATTTTGTATGAAATTTTTACCACATATTCTAGATACATTGAACTTGTATTCTGGAGCTTTTCATAATTTTTAGACATTTATACACCACGTTTCCATATTTTACAAAAACAGGACAGCAAGCTGTCTACAAAAGTAAACTGTCCAATTGAGGTCTAAACCTTTAATTGGTAATTTCCTTATGAAATAGAGCTAAATGAAAAGTGTTTTTCATAAGTATAAGGATTAAAGTAAGATGTTACATAATATAACACAAGAAACCATGTGGAGAAGTTTTAGACCATCTAAGAGAGATTTGGTCCAAGAATCATCCACCTTAACCAAGTTCGTCCATTTTGGTCTTTCTTTGTTTCGACAAGCTTCAAAGTTAACCGAAGCCAATTGTCTAGCATAGATTGATGTAATATGACACAAGAAACCATGTGGAGAAGTTTGAGACCATCTAAGAGAGATTTGGTCCAAGAATCATCCACCTTAACCAAGTTCGTCCATTTTTGTCTTTCTTGGTTTCGACAAGCTTCAAAGTTGACCGAAGCCAATTGTCTAGCATAGATTGATGTAATATGACACAAGAAACCATGTGGAGAAGTTTGAGACCATCTAAGAGAGATTTGGTCCAAGAATCATCCACCTTAACCAAGTTCGTCCATTTTGGTCTTTCTTTTTTTCGACAAGCTTCAAAGTTAACCGAAGCCAATTGTCTAGCATAGATTGATGTAATATGACACAAGAAACCATGTGGAGAAGTTTGAGACCATCTAAGAGAGATTTGGTCCAAGAATCATCCACCTTAACCAAGTTCGTCCATTTTGGTCTTTCTTTGTTTCGACAAGCTTCAAAGTTAACCGAAGCCAATTGTCTAGCATAGATTGATGTAATATGACACAAGAAACCATGTGGAGAAGTTTGAGACCATCTAAGAGAGATTTGGTCCAAGAATCATCCACCTTAACCAAGTTCGTCCATTTTGGTCTTTCTTCGTTTTGACAAGCTTCAAAGTTAACCGAAGCCAATTGTCTAGCATAGATTGATGTAATATGACACAAGAAACCATGTGGAGAAGTTTGAGACCATCTAAGAGAGATTTGGTCCAAGAATCATCCACCTTAACCAAGTTCGTCCATTTTGGTCTTTCTTTGTTTCGACAAGCTTCAAAGTTGACCGAAGCCAATTGTCTAGCATAGATTGATGTAATATGACACAAGAAACCATGTGGAGAAGTTTGAGACCATCTAAGAGAGATTTGGTCCAAGAATCATCCACCTTAACCAAGTTCGTCCATTTTGGTCTTTCTTGTTTCGACAAGCTTCAAAGTTAACCGAAGCCAATTGTCTAGCATAGATTGATGTAATATGACACAAGAAACCATGTGGAGAAGTTTGAGACCATCTAAGAGAGATTTGGTCCAAGAATCATCCACCTTAACCAAGTTCGTCCATTTTGGTCTTTCTTGGTTTCGACAAGCTTCAAAGTTGACCGAAGCCAATTGTCTAGCATAGATTGATGTAATATGACACAAGAAACCATGTGGAGAAGTTTGAGACCATCTAAGAGAGATTTGGTCCAAGAATCATCCACCTTAACCAAGTTCGTCCATTTTGGTCTTTCTTTTTTTCGACAAGCTTCAAAGTTAACCGAAGCCAATTGTCTAGCATAGATTGATGTAATATGACACAAGAAACCATGTGGAGAAGTTTGAGACCAACTAAGAGAGATTTGGTCCAAGAATCATCCACCTTAACCAAGTTCGTCCATTTTGGTCTTTCTTCGTTTCGACAAGCTTCAAAGTTAACCGAAGCCAATTGTCTAGCATAGATTGATGTAATATAACACAAGAAACCATGTGGAGAAGTTTGAGACCATCTAAGAGAGATTTGGTCCAAGAATCATCCACCTTAACCAAGTTCGTCCATTTTGGTCTTTCTTTGTTTCGACAAGCTTCAAAGTTGACCGAAGCCAATTGTCTAGCATAGATTGATGTAATATGACACAAGAAACCATGTGGAGAAGTTTGAGACCAACTAAGAGAGATTTGGTCCAAGAATCATCCACCTTAACCAAGTTCGTCCATTTTGGTCTTTCTTTGTTTCGACAAGCTTCAAAGTTAACCGAAGCCAATTGTCTAGCATAGATTGATGTAATATGACACAAGAAACCATGTGGAGAAGTTTGAGACCATCTAAGAGAGATTTGGTCCAAGAATCATCCACCTTAACCAAGTTCGTCCATTTTGGTCTTTCTTGGTTTCGACAAGCTTCAAAGTTAACCGAAGCCAATTGTCTAGCATAGATTGATGTAATATGACACAAGAAACCATGTGGAGAAGTTTGAGACCATCTAAGAGAGATTTGGTCCAAGAATCATCCACCTTAACCAAGTTCGTCCATTTTGGTCTTTCTTCGTTTTGACAAGCTTCAAAGTTAACCGAAGCCAATTGTCTAGCATAGATTGATGTAATATGACACAAGAAACCATGTGGAGAAGTTTGAGACCATCTAAGAGAGATTTGGTCCAAGAATCATCCACCTTAACCAAGTTCGTCCATTTTGGTCTTTCTTTGTTTCGACAAGCTTCAAAGTTGACCGAAGCCAATTGTCTAGCATAGATTGATGTAATATGACACAAGAAACCATGTGGAGAAGTTTGAGACCATCTAAGAGAGATTTGGTCCAAGAATCATCCACCTTAACCAAGTTCGTCCATTTTGGTCTTTCTTTGTTTCGACAAGCTTCAAAGTTAACCGAAGCCAATTGTCTAGCATAGATTGATGTAATATGACACAAGAAACCATGTGGAGAAGTTTGAGACCATCTAAGAGAGATTTGGTCCAAGAATCATCCACCTTAACCAAGTTCGTCCATTTTGGTCTTTCTTGGTTTCGACAAGCTTCAAAGTTAACCGAAGCCAATTGTCTAGCATAGATTGATGTAATATGACACAAGAAACCATGTGGAGAAGTTTGAGACCATCTAAGAGAGATTTGGTCCAAGAATCATCCACCTTAACCAAGTTCGTCCATTTTGGTCTTTCTTTGTTTCGACAAGCTTCAAAGTTAACCGAAGCCAATTGTCTAGCATAGATTGATGTAATATGACACAAGAAACCATGTGGAGAAGTTTGAGACCAACTAAGAGAGATTTGGTCCAAGAATCATCCACCTTAACCAAGTTCGTCCATTTTGGTCTTTCTTTGTTTCGACAAGCTTCAAAGTTAACCGAAGCCAATTGTCTAGCATAGATTGATGTAATATGACACAAGAAACCATGTGGAGAAGTTTGAGACCAACTAAGAGAGATTTGGTCCAAGAATCATCCACCTTAACCAAGTTCGTCCATTTTGGTCTTTCTTTGTTTCGACAAGCTTCAAAGTTAACCGAAGCCAATTGTCTAGCATAGATTGATGTAATATGACACAAGAAACCATGTGGAGAAGTTTGAGACCATCTAAGAGAGATTTGGTCCAAGAATCATCCACCTTAACCAAGTTCGTCCATTTTGGTCTTTCTTTGTTTCGACAAGCTTCAAAGTTGACCGAAGCCAATTGTCTAGCATAGATTGATGTAATATGACACAAGAAACCATGTGGAGAAGTTTGAGACCATCTAAGAGAGATTTGGTCCAAGAATCATCCACCTTAACCAAGTTCGTCCATTTTGGTCTTTCTTTGTTTCGACAAGCTTCAAAGTTAACCGAAGCCAATTGTCTAGCATAGATTGATGTAATATGACACAAGAAACCATGTGGAGAAGTTTGAGACCAACTAAGAGAGATTTGGTCCAAGAATCATCCACCTTAACCAAGTTCGTCCATTTTGGTCTTTCTTGTTTTAACAAGCTTCAAAGTTAACCGAAGCCAATTGTCTAGCATAGATTGATGTAATATGACACAAGAAACCATGTGGAGAAGTTTGAGACCATCTAAGAGAGTTTGGTCCAAGAATCATCCACCTTAACCAAGTTCGTCCATTTTGGTCTTTCTTTGTTTCGACAAGCTTCAAAGTTGACCGAAGCCAATTGTCTAGCATAGATTGATGTAATATGACACAAGAAACCATGTGGAGAAGTTTGAGACCATCTAAGAGAGATTTGGTCCAAGAATCATCCACCTTAACCAAGTTCGTCCATTTTGGTCTTTCTTTGTTTCGACAAGCTTCAAAGTTAACCGAAGCCAATTGTCTAGCATAGATTGATGTAATATGACACAAGAAACCATGTGGAGAAGTTTGAGACCATCTAAGAGAGATTTGGTCCAAGAATCATCCACCTTAACCAAGTTCGTCCATTTTGGTCTTTCTTTGTTTCGACAAGCTTCAAAGTTGACCGAAGCCAATTGTCTAGCATAGATTGATGTAATATGACACAAGAAACCATGTGGAGAAGTTTGAGACCATCTAAGAGAGATTTGGTCCAAGAATCATCCACCTTAACCAAGTTCGTCCATTTTGGTCTTTCTTTGTTTCGACAAGCTTCAAAGTTAACCGAAGCCAATTGTCTAGCATAGATTGATGTAATATGACACAAGAAACCATGTGGAGAAGTTTGAGACCAACTAAGAGAGATTTGGTCCAAGAATCATCCACCTTAACCAAGTTCGTCCATTTTGGTCTTTCTTGGTTTCGACAAGCTTCAAAGTTAACCGAAGCCAATTGTCTAGCATAGATTGATGTAATATGACACAAGAAACCATGTGGAGAAGTTTGAGACCATCTAAGAGAGATTTGGTCCAAGAATCATCCACCTTAACCAAGTTCGTCCATTTTGGTCTTTCTTTGTTTCGACAAGCTTCAAAGTTAACCGAAGCCAATTGTCTAGCATAGATTGATGTAATATGACACAAGAAACCATGTGGAGAAGTTTGAGACCAACTAAGAGAGATTTGGTCCAAGAATCATCCACCTTAACCAAGTTCGTCCATTTTGGTCTTTCTTTGTTTCGACAAGCTTCAAAGTTAACCGAAGCCAATTGTCTAGCATAGATTGATGTAATATGACACAAGAAACCATGTGGAGAAGTTTGAGACCATCTAAGAGAGATTTGGTCCAAGAATCATCCACCTTAACCAAGTTCGTCCATTTTGGTCTTTCTTCGTTTCGACAAGCTTCAAAGTTAACCGAAGCCAATTGTCTAGCATAGATTGATGTAATATGACACAAGAAACCATGTGGAGAAGTTTGAGACCATCTAAGAGAGATTTGGTCCAAGAATCATCCACCTTAACCAAGTTCGTCCATTTTGGTCTTTCTTTGTTTCGACAAGCTTCAAAGTTGACCGAAGCCAATTGTCTAGCATAGATTGATGTAATATGACACAAGAAACCATGTGGAGAAGTTTGAGACCATCTAAGAGAGATTTGGTCCAAGAATCATCCACCTTAACCAAGTTCGTCCATTTTGGTCTTTCTTTGTTTCGACAAGCTTCAAAGTTAACCGAAGCCAATTGTCTAGCATAGATTGATGTAATATGACACAAGAAACCATGTGGAGAAGTTTGAGACCAACTAAGAGAGATTTGGTCCAAGAATCATCCACCTTAACCAAGTTCGTCCATTTTGGTCTTTCTTGGTTTCGACAAGCTTCAAAGTTAACCGAAGCCAATTGTCTAGCATAGATTGATGTAATATGACACAAGAAACCATGTGGAGAAGTTTGAGACCATCTAAGAGAGATTTGGTCCAAGAATCATCCACCTTAACCAAGTTCGTCCATTTTGGTCTTTCTTTGTTTCGACAAGCTTCAAAGTTAACCGAAGCCAATTGTCTAGCATAGATTGATGTAATATGACACAAGAAACCATGTGGAGAAGTTTGAGACCAACTAAGAGAGATTTGGTCCAAGAATCATCCACCTTAACCAAGTTCGTCCATTTTGGTCTTTCTTTGTTTCGACAAGCTTCAAAGTTAACCGAAGCCAATTGTCTAGCATAGATTGATGTAATATGACACAAGAAACCATGTGGAGAAGTTTGAGACCAACTAAGAGAGATTTGGTCCAAGAATCATCCACCTTAACCAAGTTCGTCCATTTTGGTCTTTCTTTGTTTCGACAAGCTTCAAAGTTAACCGAAGCCAATTGTCTAGCATAGATTGATGTAATATGACACAAGAAACCATGTGGAGAAGTTTGAGACCATCTAAGAGAGATTTGGTCCAAGAATCATCCACCTTAACCAAGTTCGTCCATTTTGGTCTTTCTTTGTTTCGACAAGCTTCAAAGTTAACCGAAGCCAATTGTCTAGCATAGATTGATGTAATATGACACAAGAAACCATGTGGAGAAGTTTGAGACCATCTAAGAGAGATTTGGTCCAAGAATCATCCACCTTAACCAAGTTCGTCCATTTTGGTCTTTCTTTGTTTCGACAAGCTTCAAAGTTAACCGAAGCCAATTGTCTAGCATAGATTGATGTAATATGACACAAGAAACCATGTGGAGAAGTTTGAGACCAACTAAGAGAGATTTGGTCCAAGAATCATCCACCTTAACCAAGTTCGTCCATTTTGGTCTTTCTTCGTTTTCGACAAGCTTCAAAGTTAACCGAAGCCAATTGTCTAGCATAGATTGATGTAATATGACACAAGAAACCATGTGGAGAAGTTTGAGACCATCTAAGAGAGATTTGGTCCAAGAATCATCCACCTTAACCAAGTTCGTCCATTTTGGTCTTTTTTGTTTCGACAAGCTTCAAAGTTGACCGAAGCCAATTGTCTAGCATAGATTGATGTAATATGACACAAGAAACCATGTGGAGAAGTTTGAGACCATCTAAGAGAGATTTGGTCCAAGAATCATCCACCTTAACCAAGTTCGTCCATTTTGGTCTTTCTTTGTTTCGACAAGCTTCAAAGTAAACCGAAGCCAATTGTCTAGCATAGATTGATGTAATATGACACAAGAAACCATGTGGAGAAGTTTGAGACCATCTAAGAGAGATTTGGTCCAAGAATCATCCACCTTAACCAAGTTCGTCCATTTTGGTCTTTCTTTGTTTCGACAAGCTTCAAAGTTGACCGAAGCCAATTGTCTAGCATAGATTGATGTAATATGACACAAGAAACCATGTGGAGAAGTTTGAGACCAACTAAGAGAGATTTGGTCCAAGAATCATCCACCTTAACCAAGTTCGTCCATTTTGGTCTTTCTTGTTTCGACAAGCTTCAAAGTTAACCGAAGCCAATTGTCTAGCATAGATTGATGTAATATGACACAAGAAACCATGTGGAGAAGTTTGAGACCATCTAAGAGAGATTTGGTCCAAGAATCATCCACCTTAACCAAGTTCGTCCATTTTGGTCTTTCTTTGTTTCGACAAGCTTCAAAGTTGACCGAAGCCAATTGTCTAGCATAGATTGATGTAATATGACACAAGAAACCATGTGGAGAAGTTTGAGACCATCTAAGAGAGATTTGGTCCAAGAATCATCCACCTTAACCAAGTTCGTCCATTTTGGTCTTTCTTTGTTTCGACAAGCTTCAAAGTTAACCGAAGCCAATTGTCTAGCATAGATTGATGTAATATGACACAAGAAACCATGTGGAGAAGTTTGAGACCATCTAAGAGAGATTTGGTCCAAGAATCATCCACCTTAACCAAGTTCGTCCATTTTGGTCTTTCTTTGTTTCGACAAGCTTCAAAGTTGACCGAAGCCAATTGTCTAGCATAGATTGATGTAATATGACACAAGAAACCATGTGGAGAAGTTTGAGACCAACTAAGAGAGATTTGGTCCAAGAATCATCCACCTTAACCAAGTTCGTCCATTTTGGTCTTTCTTCGTTTCGACAAGCTTCAAAGTTAACCGAAGCCAATTGTCTAGCATAGATTGATGTAATATGACACAAGAAACCATGTGGAGAAGTTTGAGACCATCTAAGAGAGATTTGGTCCAAGAATCATCCACCTTAACCAAGTTCGTCCATTTTGGTCTTTCTTTGTTTCGACAAGCTTCAAAGTTGACCGAAGCCAATTGTCTAGCATAGATTGATGTAATATGACACAAGAAACCATGTGGAGAAGTTTGAGACCAACTAAGAGAGATTTGGTCCAAGAATCATCCACCTTAACCAAGTTCGTCCATTTTGGTCTTTCTTTGTTTCGACAAGCTTCAAAGTTAACCGAAGCCAATTGTCTAGCATAGATTGATGTAATATGACACAAGAAACCATGTGGAGAAGTTTGAGACCAACTAAGAGAGATTTGGTCCAAGAATCATCCACCTTAACCAAGTTCGTCCATTTTGGTCTTTCTTTGTTTCGACAAGCTTCAAAGTGAACCGAAGCCAATTGTCTAGCATAGATTGATGTAATATGACACAAGAAACCATGTGGAGAAGTTTGAGACCAACTAAGAGAGATTTGGTCCAAGAATCATCCACCTTAACCAAGTTCGTCCATTTTGGTCTTTCTTTGTTTCGACAAGCTTCAAAGTTAACCGAAGCCAATTGTCTAGCATAGATTGATGTAATATGACACAAGAAACCATGTGGAGAAGTTTGAGACCATCTAAGAGAGATTTGGTCCAAGAATCATCCACCTTAACCAAGTTCGTCCATTTTGGTCTTTCTTTGTTTCGACAAGCTTCAAAGTTGACCGAAGCCAATTGTCTAGCATAGATTGATGTAATATGACACAAGAAACCATGTGGAGAAGTTTGAGACCAACTAAGAGAGATTTGGTCCAAGAATCATCCACCTTAACCAAGTTCGTCCATTTTGGTCTTTCTTTGTTTCGACAAGCTTCAAAGTTAACCGAAGCCAATTGTCTAGCATAGATTGATGTAATATGACACAAGAAACCATGTGGAGAAGTTTGAGACCATCTAAGAGAGATTTGGTCCAAGAATCATCCACCTTAACCAAGTTCGTCCATTTTGGTCTTTCTTTGTTTCGACAAGCTTCAAAGTTAACCGAAGCCAATTGTCTAGCATAGATTGATGTAATATGACACAAGAAACCATGTGGAGAAGTTTGAGACCATCTAAGAGAGATTTGGTCCAAGAATCATCCACCTTAACCAAGTTCGTCCATTTTGGTCTTTCTTTGTTTCGACAAGCTTCAAAGTTGACCGAAGCCAATTGTCTAGCATAGATTGATGTAATATGACACAAGAAACCATGTGGAGAAGTTTGAGACCAACTAAGAGAGATTTGGTCCAAGAATCATCCACCTTAACCAAGTTCGTCCATTTTGGTCTTTCTTCGTTTCGACAAGCTTCAAAGTTAACCGAAGCCAATTGTCAAGCATAGATTGATGTAATATGACACAAGAAACCATGTGGAGAAGTTTGAGACCATCTAAGAGAGATTTGGTCCAAGAATCATCCACCTTAACCAAGTTCGTCCATTTTGGTCTTTCTTTGTTTCGACAAGCTTCAAAGTTAACCGAAGCCAATTGTCTAGCATAGATTGATGTAATATGACACAAGAAACCATGTGGAGAAGTTTGAGACCATCTAAGAGAGATTTGGTCCAAGAATCATCCACCTTAACCAAGTTCGTCCATTTTGGTCTTTCTTTGTTTCGACAAGCTTCAAAGTTGACCGAAGCCAATTGTCTAGCATAGATTGATGTAATATGACACAAGAAACCATGTGGAGAAGTTTGAGACCAACTAAGAGAGATTTGGTCCAAGAATCATCCACCTTAACCAAGTTCGTCCATTTTGGTCTTTCTTGTTTCGACAAGCTTCAAAGTTAACCGAAGCCAATTGTCTAGCATAGATTGATGTAATATGACACAAGAAACCATGTGGAGAAGTTTGAGACCATCTAAGAGAGATTTGGTCCAAGAATCATCCACCTTAACCAAGTTCGTCCATTTTGGTCTTTCTTTGTTTCGACAAGCTTCAAAGTTAACCGAAGCCAATTGTCTAGCATAGATTGATGTAATATGACACAAGAAACCATGTGGAGAAGTTTGAGACCATCTAAGAGAGATTTGGTCCAAGAATCATCCACCTTAACCAAGTTCGTCCATTTTGGTCTTTCTTTGTTTCGACAAGCTTCAAAGTTAACCGAAGCCAATTGTCTAGCATAGATTGATGTAATATGACACAAGAAACCATGTGGAGAAGTTTGAGACCATCTAAGAGAGATTTGGTCCAAGAATCATCCACCTTAACCAAGTTCGTCCATTTTGGTCTTTCTTTGTTTCGACAAGCTTCAAAGTTGACCGAAGCCAATTGTCTAGCATAGATTGATGTAATATGACACAAGAAACCATGTGGAGAAGTTTGAGACCAACTAAGAGAGATTTGGTCCAAGAATCATCCACCTTAACCAAGTTCGTCCATTTTGGTCTTTCTTTGTTTCGACAAGCTTCAAAGTTAACCGAAGCCAATTGTCTAGCATAGATTGATGTAATATGACACAAGAAACCATGTGGAGAAGTTTGAGACCATCTAAGAGAGATTTGGTCCAAGAATCATCCACCTTAACCAAGTTCGTCCATTTTGGTCTTTCTTTGTTTCGACAAGCTTCAAAGTTGACCGAAGCCAATTGTCTAGCATAGATTGATGTAATATGACACAAGAAACCATGTGGAGAAGTTTGAGACCAACTAAGAGAGATTTGGTCCAAGAATCATCCACCTTAACCAAGTTCGTCCATTTTGGTCTTTCTTTGTTTCGACAAGCTTCAAAGTTAACCGAAGCCAATTGTCTAGCATAGATTGATGTAATATGACACAAGAAACCATGTGGAGAAGTTTGAGACCATCTAAGAGAGATTTGGTCCAAGAATCATCCACCTTAACCAAGTTCGTCCATTTTGGTCTTTCTTTGTTTCGACAAGCTTCAAAGTTGACCGAAGCCAATTGTCTAGCATAGATTGATGTAATATGACACAAGAAACCATGTGGAGAAGTTTGAGACCAACTAAGAGAGATTTGGTCCAAGAATCATCCACCTTAACCAAGTTCGTCCATTTTGGTCTTTCTTTGTTTCGACAAGCTTCAAAGTTAACCGAAGCCAATTGTCTAGCATAGATTGATGTAATATGACACAAGAAACCATGTGGAGAAGTTTGAGACCATCTAAGAGAGATTTGGTCCAAGAATCATCCACCTTAACCAAGTTCGTCCATTTTGGTCTTTCTTTGTTTCGACAAGCTTCAAAGTTGACCGAAGCCAATTGTCTAGCATAGATTGATGTAATATGACACAAGAAACCATGTGGAGAAGTTTGAGACCAACTAAGAGAGATTTGGTCCAAGAATCATCCACCTTAACCAAGTTCGTCCATTTTGGTCTTTCTTTGTTTCGACAAGCTTCAAAGTTAACCGAAGCCAATTGTCTAGCATAGATTGATGTAATATGACACAAGAAACCATGTGGAGAAGTTTGAGACCATCTAAGAGAGATTTGGTCCAAGAATCATCCACCTTAACCAAGTTCGTCCATTTTGGTCTTTCTTTGTTTCGACAAGCTTCAAAGTTAACCGAAGCCAATTGTCTAGCATAGATTGATGTAATATGACACAAGAAACCATGTGGAGAAGTTTGAGACCATCTAAGAGAGATTTGGTCCAAGAATCATCCACCTTAACCAAGTTCGTCCATTTTGGTCTTTCTTTGTTTCGACAAGCTTCAAAGTTAACCGAAGCCAATTGTCTAGCATAGATTGATGTAATATGACACAAGAAACCATGTGGAGAAGTTTGAGACCATCTAAGAGAGATTTGGTCCAAGAATCATCCACCTTAACCAAGTTCGTCCATTTTGGTCTTTCTTTGTTTCGACAAGCTTCAAAGTTGACCGAAGCCAATTGTCTAGCATAGATTGATGTAATATGACACAAGAAACCATGTGGAGAAGTTTGAGACCAACTAAGAGAGATTTGGTCCAAGAATCATCCACCTTAACCAAGTTCGTCCATTTTGGTCTTTCTTTGTTTCGACAAGCTTCAAAGTTAACCGAAGCCAATTGTCTAGCATAGATTGATGTAATATGACACAAGAAACCATGTGGAGAAGTTTGAGACCATCTAAGAGAGATTTGGTCCAAGAATCATCCACCTTAACCAAGTTCGTCCATTTTGGTCTTTCTTTGTTTCGACAAGCTTCAAAGTTGACCGAAGCCAATTGTCTAGCATAGATTGATGTAATATGACACAAGAAACCATGTGGAGAAGTTTGAGACCAACTAAGAGAGATTTGGTCCAAGAATCATCCACCTTAACCAAGTTCGTCCATTTTGGTCTTTCTTTGTTTCGACAAGCTTCAAAGTTAACCGAAGCCAATTGTCTAGCATAGATTGATGTAATATGACACAAGAAACCATGTGGAGAAGTTTGAGACCATCTAAGAGAGATTTGGTCCAAGAATCATCCACCTTAACCAAGTTCGTCCATTTTGGTCTTTCTTTGTTTCGACAAGCTTCAAAGTTGACCGAAGCCAATTGTCTAGCATAGATTGATGTAATATGACACAAGAAACCATGTGGAGAAGTTTGAGACCATCTAAGAGAGATTTGGTCCAAGAATCATCCACCTTAACCAAGTTCGTCCATTTTGGTCTTTCTTTGTTTCGACAAGCTTCAAAGTTGACCGAAGCCAATTGTCTAGCATAGATTGATGTAATATGACACAAGAAACCATGTGGAGAAGTTTGAGACCAACTAAGAGAGATTTGGTCCAAGAATCATCCACCTTAACCAAGTTCGTCCATTTTGGTCTTTCTTTGTTTCGACAAGCTTCAAAGTTAACCGAAGCCAATTGTCTAGCATAGATTGATGTAATATGACACAAGAAACCATGTGGAGAAGTTTGAGACCAACTAAGAGAGATTTGGTCCAAGAATCATCCACCTTAACCAAGTTCGTCCATTTTGGTCTTTCTTTTTCGACAAGCTTCAAAGTTAACCGAAGCCAATTGTCTAGCATAGATTGATGTAATATGACACAAGAAACCATGTGGAGAAGTTTGAGACCATCTAAGAGAGATTTGGTCCAAGAATCATCCACCTTAACCAAGTTCGTCCATTTTGGTCTTTCTTTGTTTCGACAAGCTTCAAAGTTGACCGAAGCCAATTGTCTAGCATAGATTGATGTAATATGACACAAGAAACCATGTGGAGAAGTTTGAGACCATCTAAGAGAGATTTGGTCCAAGAATCATCCACCTTAACCAAGTTCGTCCATTTTGGTCTTTCTTTGTTTCGACAAGCTTCAAAGTTAACCGAAGCCAATTGTCTAGCATAGATTGATGTAATATGACACAAGAAACCATGTGGAGAAGTTTGAGACCATCTAAGAGAGATTTGGTCCAAGAATCATCCACCTTAACCAAGTTCGTCCATTTTGGTCTTTCTTTGTTTCGACAAGCTTCAAAGTTAACCGAAGCCAATTGTCTAGCATAGATTGATGTAATATGACACAAGAAACCATGTGGAGAAGTTTGAGACCATCTAAGAGAGATTTGGTCCAAGAATCATCCACCTTAACCAAGTTCGTCCATTTTGGTCTTTCTTTGTTTCGACAAGCTTCAAAGTTGACCGAAGCCAATTGTCTAGCATAGATTGATGTAATATGACACAAGAAACCATGTGGAGAAGTTTGAGACCAACTAAGAGAGATTTGGTCCAAGAATCATCCACCTTAACCAAGTTCGTCCATTTTGGTCTTTCTTTGTTTCGACAAGCTTCAAAGTTAACCGAAGCCAATTGTCTAGCATAGATTGATGTAATATGACACAAGAAACCATGTGGAGAAGTTTGAGACCATCTAAGAGAGATTTGGTCCAAGAATCATCCACCTTAACCAAGTTCGTCCATTTTGGTCTTTCTTTGTTTCGACAAGCTTCAAAGTTACCGAAGCCAATTGTCTAGCATAGATTGATGTAATATGACACAAGAAACCATGTGGAGAAGTTTGAGACCATCTAAGAGAGATTTGGTCCAAGAATCATCCACCTTAACCAAGTTCGTCCATTTTGGTCTTTCTTTGTTTCGACAAGCTTCAAAGTTGACCGAAGCCAATTGTCTAGCATAGATTGATGTAATATGACACAAGAAACCATGTGGAGAAGTTTGAGACCAACTAAGAGAGATTTGGTCCAAGAATCATCCACCTTAACCAAGTTCGTCCATTTTGGTCTTTCTTTGTTTCGACAAGCTTCAAAGTTAACCGAAGCCAATTGTCTAGCATAGATTGATGTAATATGACACAAGAAACCATGTGGAGAAGTTTGAGACCAACTAAGAGAGATTTGGTCCAAGAATCATCCACCTTAACCAAGTTCGTCCATTTTGGTCTTTCTTTTTTCGACAAGCTTCAAAGTTAACCGAAGCCAATTGTCTAGCATAGATTGATGTAATATGACACAAGAAACCATGTGGAGAAGTTTGAGACCATCTAAGAGAGATTTGGTCCAAGAATCATCCACCTTAACCAAGTTCGTCCATTTTGGTCTTTCTTTGTTTCGACAAGCTTCAAAGTTGACCGAAGCCAATTGTCTAGCATAGATTGATGTAATATGACACAAGAAACCATGTGGAGAAGTTTGAGACCATCTAAGAGAGATTTGGTCCAAGAATCATCCACCTTAACCAAGTTCGTCCATTTTGGTCTTTCTTTGTTTCGACAAGCTTCAAAGTTAACCGAAGCCAATTGTCTAGCATAGATTGATGTAATATGACACAAGAAACCATGTGGAGAAGTTTGAGACCAACTAAGAGAGATTTGGTCCAAGAATCATCCACCTTAACCAAGTTCGTCCATTTTGGTCTTTCTTTGTTTCGACAAGCTTCAAAGTTAACCGAAGCCAATTGTCTAGCATAGATTGATGTAATATGACACAAGAAACCATGTGGAGAAGTTTGAGACCATCTAAGAGAGATTTGGTCCAAGAATCATCCACCTTAACCAAGTTCGTCCATTTTGGTCTTTCTTTGTTTCGACAAGCTTCAAAGTTGACCGAAGCCAATTGTCTAGCATAGATTGATGTAATATGACACAAGAAACCATGTGGAGAAGTTTGAGACCAACTAAGAGAGATTTGGTCCAAGAATCATCCACCTTAACCAAGTTCGTCCATTTTGGTCTTTCTTTGTTTCGACAAGCTTCAAAGTTAACCGAAGCCAATTGTCTAGCATAGATTGATGTAATATGACACAAGAAACCATGTGGAGAAGTTTGAGACCAACTAAGAGAGATTTGGTCCAAGAATCATCCACCTTAACCAAGTTCGTCCATTTTGGTCTTTCTTTGTTTCGACAAGCTTCAAAGTTAACCGAAGCCAATTGTCTAGCATAGATTGATGTAATATGACACAAGAAACCATGTGGAGAAGTTTGAGACCATCTAAGAGAGATTTGGTCCAAGAATCATCCACCTTAACCAAGTTCGTCCATTTTGGTCTTTCTTTGTTTCGACAAGCTTCAAAGTTAACCGAAGCCAATTGTCTAGCATAGATTGATGTAATATGACACAAGAAACCATGTGGAGAAGTTTGAGACCAACTAAGAGAGATTTGGTCCAAGAATCATCCACCTTAACCAAGTTCGTCCATTTTGGTCTTTCTTTGTTTCGACAAGCTTCAAAGTTAACCGAAGCCAATTGTCTAGCATAGATTGATGTAATATGACACAAGAAACCATGTGGAGAAGTTTGAGACCATCTAAGAGAGATTTGGTCCAAGAATCATCCACCTTAACCAAGTTCGTCCATTTTGGTCTTTCTTTGTTTCGACAAGCTTCAAAGTTAACCGAAGCCAATTGTCTAGCATAGATTGATGTAATATGACACAAGAAACCATGTGGAGAAGTTTGAGACCATCTAAGAGAGATTTGGTCCAAGAATCATCCACCTTAACCAAGTTCGTCCATTTTGGTCTTTCTTTGTTTCGACAAGCTTCAAAGTTGACCGAAGCCAATTGTCTAGCATAGATTGATGTAATATGACACAAGAAACCATGTGGAGAAGTTTGAGACCATCTAAGAGAGATTTGGTCCAAGAATCATCCACCTTAACCAAGTTCGTCCATTTTGGTCTTTCTTTGTTTCGACAAGCTTCAAAGTTAACCGAAGCCAATTGTCTAGCATAGATTGATGTAATATGACACAAGAAACCATGTGGAGAAGTTTGAGACCATCTAAGAGAGATTTGGTCCAAGAATCATCCACCTTAACCAAGTTCGTCCATTTTGGTCTTTCTTTGTTTCGACAAGCTTCAAAGTTGACCGAAGCCAATTGTCTAGCATAGATTGATGTAATATGACACAAGAAACCATGTGGAGAAGTTTGAGACCATCTAAGAGAGATTTGGTCCAAGAATCATCCACCTTAACCAAGTTCGTCCATTTTGGTCTTTCTTTGTTTCGACAAGCTTCAAAGTTAACCGAAGCCAATTGTCTAGCATAGATTGATGTAATATGACACAAGAAACCATGTGGAGAAGTTTGAGACCAACTAAGAGAGATTTGGTCCAAGAATCATCCACCTTAACCAAGTTCGTCCATTTTGGTCTTTCTTTGTTTCGACAAGCTTCAAAGTTAACCGAAGCCAATTGTCTAGCATAGATTGATGTAATATGACACAAGAAACCATGTGGAGAAGTTTGAGACCAACTAAGAGAGATTTGGTCCAAGAATCATCCACCTTAACCAAGTTCGTCCATTTTGGTCTTTCTTGTTTCGACAAGCTTCAAAGTTAACCGAAGCCAAGTCTAGCATCAAAGTTTTGACCAAAGCCAATTGTCTAGCATAGATTGATGTAATATGACACAAGAAACCATGTGGAGAAGTTTGAGACCAACTAAGAGAGATTTGGTCCAAGAATCATCCACCTTAACCAAGTTCGTCCATTTTGGTCTTTCTTTGTTTTGACAAGCTTCAAAGTTAACCGAAGCCAATTGTCTAGCATAGATTGATGTAATATGACACAAGAAACCATGTGGAGAAGTTTGAGACCATCTAAGAGAGATTTGGTCCAAGAATCATCCACCTTAACCAAGTTCGTCCATTTTGGTCTTTCTTTGTTTCGACAAGCTTCAAAGTTAACCGAAGCCAATTGTCTAGCATAGATTGATGTAATATGACACAAGAAACCATGTGGAGAAGTTTGAGACCATCTAAGAGAGATTTGGTCCAAGAATCATCCACCTTAACCAAGTTCGTCCATTTTGGTCTTTCTTTGTTTCGACAAGCTTCAAAGTTAACCGAAGCCAATTGTCTAGCATAGATTGATGTAATATGACACAAGAAACCATGTGGAGAAGTTTGAGACCATCTAAGAGAGATTTGGTCCAAGAATCATCCACCTTAACCAAGTTCGTCCATTTTGGTCTTTCTTTGTTTCGACAAGCTTCAAAGTTGACCGAAGCCAATTGTCTAGCATAGATTGATGTAATATGACACAAGAAACCATGTGGAGAAGTTTGAGACCAACTAAGAGAGATTTGGTCCAAGAATCATCCACCTTAACCAAGTTCGTCCATTTTGGTCTTTCTTTGTTTCGACAAGCTTCAAAGTTAACCGAAGCCAATTGTCTAGCATAGATTGATGTAATATGACACAAGAAACCATGTGGAGAAGTTTGAGACCATCTAAGAGAGATTTGGTCCAAGAATCATCCACCTTAACCAAGTTCGTCCATTTTGGTCTTTCTTTGTTTCGACAAGCTTCAAAGTTAACCGAAGCCAATTGTCTAGCATAGATTGATGTAATATGACACAAGAAACCATGTGGAGAAGTTTGAGACCATCTAAGAGAGATTTGGTCCAAGAATCATCCACCTTAACCAAGTTCGTCCATTTTGGTCTTTCTTTGTTTCGACAAGCTTCAAAGTTAACCGAAGCCAATTGTCTAGCATAGATTGATGTAATATGACACAAGAAACCATGTGGAGAAGTTTGAGACCATCTAAGAGAGATTTGGTCCAAGAATCATCCACCTTAACCAAGTTCGTCCATTTTGGTCTTTCTTTGTTTCGACAAGCTTCAAAGTTGACCGAAGCCAATTGTCTAGCATAGATTGATGTAATATGACACAAGAAACCATGTGGAGAAGTTTGAGACCAACTAAGAGAGATTTGGTCCAAGAATCATCCACCTTAACCAAGTTCGTCCATTTTGGTCTTTCTTTGTTTCGACAAGCTTCAAAGTTAACCGAAGCCAATTGTCTAGCATAGATTGATGTAATATGACACAAGAAACCATGTGGAGAAGTTTGAGACCATCTAAGAGAGATTTGGTCCAAGAATCATCCACCTTAACCAAGTTCGTCCATTTTGGTCTTTCTTTGTTTCGACAAGCTTCAAAGTTAACCGAAGCCAATTGTCTAGCATAGATTGATGTAATATGACACAAGAAACCATGTGGAGAAGTTTGAGACCATCTAAGAGAGATTTGGTCCAAGAATCATCCACCTTAACCAAGTTCGTCCATTTTGGTCTTTCTTTGTTTCGACAAGCTTCAAAGTTAACCGAAGCCAATTGTCTAGCATAGATTGATGTAATATGACACAAGAAACCATGTGGAGAAGTTTGAGACCATCTAAGAGAGATTTGGTCCAAGAATCATCCACCTTAACCAAGTTCGTCCATTTTGGTCTTTCTTTGTTTCGACAAGCTTCAAAGTTGACCGAAGCCAATTGTCTAGCATAGATTGATGTAATATGACACAAGAAACCATGTGGAGAAGTTTGAGACCAACTAAGAGAGATTTGGTCCAAGAATCATCCACCTTAACCAAGTTCGTCCATTTTGGTCTTTCTTTGTTTCGACAAGCTTCAAAGTTAACCGAAGCCAATTGTCTAGCATAGATTGATGTAATATGACACAAGAAACCATGTGGAGAAGTTTGAGACCATCTAAGAGAGATTTGGTCCAAGAATCATCCACCTTAACCAAGTTCGTCCATTTTGGTCTTTCTTTGTTTCGACAAGCTTCAAAGTTGACCGAAGCCAATTGTCTAGCATAGATTGATGTAATATGACACAAGAAACCATGTGGAGAAGTTTGAGACCAACTAAGAGAGATTTGGTCCAAGAATCATCCACCTTAACCAAGTTCGTCCATTTTGGTCTTTCTTTGTTTCGACAAGCTTCAAAGTTAACCGAAGCCAATTGTCTAGCATAGATTGATGTAATATGACACAAGAAACCATGTGGAGAAGTTTGAGACCATCTAAGAGAGATTTGGTCCAAGAATCATCCACCTTAACCAAGTTCGTCCATTTTGGTCTTTCTTTGTTTCGACAAGCTTCAAAGTTGACCGAAGCCAATTGTCTAGCATAGATTGATGTAATATGACACAAGAAACCATGTGGAGAAGTTTGAGACCATCTAAGAGAGATTTGGTCCAAGAATCATCCACCTTAACCAAGTTCGTCCATTTTGGTCTTTCTTTGTTTCGACAAGCTTCAAAGTTAACCGAAGCCAATTGTCTAGCATAGATTGATGTAATATGACACAAGAAACCATGTGGAGAAGTTTGAGACCATCTAAGAGAGATTTGGTCCAAGAATCATCCACCTTAACCAAGTTCGTCCATTTTGGTCTTTCTTTGTTTCGACAAGCTTCAAAGTTGACCGAAGCCAATTGTCTAGCATAGATTGATGTAATATGACACAAGAAACCATGTGGAGAAGTTTGAGACCAACTAAGAGAGATTTGGTCCAAGAATCATCCACCTTAACCAAGTTCGTCCATTTTGGTCTTTCTTTGTTTCGACAAGCTTCAAAGTTAACCGAAGCCAATTGTCTAGCATAGATTGATGTAATATGACACAAGAAACCATGTGGAGAAGTTTGAGACCATCTAAGAGAGATTTGGTCCAAGAATCATCCACCTTAACCAAGTTCGTCCATTTTGGTCTTTCTTTGTTTCGACAAGCTTCAAAGTTAACCGAAGCCAATTGTCTAGCATAGATTGATGTAATATGACACAAGAAACCATGTGGAGAAGTTTGAGACCAACTAAGAGAGATTTGGTCCAAGAATCATCCACCTTAACCAAGTTCGTCCATTTTGGTCTTTCTTTGTTTCGACAAGCTTCAAAGTTAACCGAAGCCAATTGTCTAGCATAGATTGATGTAATATGACACAAGAAACCATGTGGAGAAGTTTGAGACCATCTAAGAGAGATTTGGTCCAAGAATCATCCACCTTAACCAAGTTCGTCCATTTTGGTCTTTCTTTGTTTCGACAAGCTTCAAAGTTGACCGAAGCCAATTGTCTAGCATAGATTGATGTAATATGACACAAGAAACCATGTGGAGAAGTTTGAGACCAACTAAGAGAGATTTGGTCCAAGAATCATCCACCTTAACCAAGTTCGTCCATTTTGGTCTTTCTTTGTTTCGACAAGCTTCAAAGTTAACCGAAGCCAATTGTCTAGCATAGATTGATGTAATATGACACAAGAAACCATGTGGAGAAGTTTGAGACCAACTAAGAGAGATTTGGTCCAAGAATCATCCACCTTAACCAAGTTCGTCCATTTTGGTCTTTCTTTGTTTCGACAAGCTTCAAAGTTAACCGAAGCCAATTGTCTAGCATAGATTGATGTAATATGACACAAGAAACCATGTGGAGAAGTTTGAGACCATCTAAGAGAGATTTGGTCCAAGAATCATCCACCTTAACCAAGTTCGTCCATTTTGGTCTTTCTTTGTTTCGACAAGCTTCAAAGTTAACCGAAGCCAATTGTCTAGCATAGATTGATGTAATATGACACAAGAAACCATGTGGAGAAGTTTGAGACCATCTAAGAGAGATTTGGTCCAAGAATCATCCACCTTAACCAAGTTCGTCCATTTTGGTCTTTCTTTGTTTCGACAAGCTTCAAAGTTAACCGAAGCCAATTGTCTAGCATAGATTGATGTAATATGACACAAGAAACCATGTGGAGAAGTTTGAGACCATCTAAGAGAGATTTGGTCCAAGAATCATCCACCTTAACCAAGTTCGTCCATTTTGGTCTTTCTTTGTTTCGACAAGCTTCAAAGTTAACCGAAGCCAATTGTCTAGCATAGATTGATGTAATATGACACAAGAAACCATGTGGAGAAGTTTGAGACCAACTAAGAGAGATTTGGTCCAAGAATCATCCACCTTAACCAAGTTCGTCCATTTTGGTCTTTCTTTGTTTCGACAAGCTTCAAAGTTAACCGAAGCCAATTGTCTAGCATAGATTGATGTAATATGACACAAGAAACCATGTGGAGAAGTTTGAGACCATCTAAGAGAGATTTGGTCCAAGAATCATCCACCTTAACCAAGTTCGTCCATTTTGGTCTTTCTTTGTTTCGACAAGCTTCAAAGTTAACCGAAGCCAATTGTCTAGCATAGATTGATGTAATATGACACAAGAAACCATGTGGAGAAGTTTGAGACCAACTAAGAGAGATTTGGTCCAAGAATCATCCACCTTAACCAAGTTCGTCCATTTTGGTCTTTCTTTGTTTCGACAAGCTTCAAAGTTAACCGAAGCCAATTGTCTAGCATAGATTGATGTAATATGACACAAGAAACCATGTGGAGAAGTTTGAGACCAACTAAGAGAGATTTGGTCCAAGAATCATCCACCTTAACCAAGTTCGTCCATTTTGGTCTTTCTTTGTTTCGACAAGCTTCAAAGTTAACCGAAGCCAATTGTCTAGCATAGATTGATGTAATATGACACAAGAAACCATGTGGAGAAGTTTGAGACCATCTAAGAGAGATTTGGTCCAAGAATCATCCACCTTAACCAAGTTCGTCCATTTTGGTCTTTCTTTGTTTCGACAAGCTTCAAAGTTGACCGAAGCCAATTGTCTAGCATAGATTGATGTAATATGACACAAGAAACCATGTGGAGAAGTTTGAGACCATCTAAGAGAGATTTGGTCCAAGAATCATCCACCTTAACCAAGTTCGTCCATTTTGGTCTTTCTTTGTTTCGACAAGCTTCAAAGTTAACCGAAGCCAATTGTCTAGCATAGATTGATGTAATATGACACAAGAAACCATGTGGAGAAGTTTGAGACCAACTAAGAGAGATTTGGTCCAAGAATCATCCACCTTAACCAAGTTCGTCCATTTTGGTCTTTCTTTGTTTCGACAAGCTTCAAAGTTAACCGAAGCCAATTGTCTAGCATAGATTGATGTAATATGACACAAGAAACCATGTGGAGAAGTTTGAGACCATCTAAGAGAGATTTGGTCCAAGAATCATCCACCTTAACCAAGTTCGTCCATTTTGGTCTTTCTTTGTTTCGACAAGCTTCAAAGTTGACCGAAGCCAATTGTCTAGCATAGATTGATGTAATATGACACAAGAAACCATGTGGAGAAGTTTGAGACCATCTAAGAGAGATTTGGTCCAAGAATCATCCACCTTAACCAAGTTCGTCCATTTTGGTCTTTCTTTGTTTCGACAAGCTTCAAAGTTAACCGAAGCCAATTGTCTAGCATAGATTGATGTAATATGACACAAGAAACCATGTGGAGAAGTTTGAGACCATCTAAGAGAGATTTGGTCCAAGAATCATCCACCTTAACCAAGTTCGTCCATTTTGGTCTTTCTTTGTTTCGACAAGCTTCAAAGTTACCGAAGCCAATTGTCTAGCATAGATTGATGTAATATGACACAAGAAACCATGTGGAGAAGTTTGAGACCATCTAAGAGAGATTTGGTCCAAGAATCATCCACCTTAACCAAGTTCGTCCATTTTGGTCTTTCTTTGTTTCGACAAGCTTCAAAGTTAACCGAAGCCAATTGTCTAGCATAGATTGATGTAATATGACACAAGAAACCATGTGGAGAAGTTTGAGACCAACTAAGAGAGATTTGGTCCAAGAATCATCCACCTTAACCAAGTTCGTCCATTTTGGTCTTTCTTTGTTTCGACAAGCTTCAAAGTTAACCGAAGCCAATTGTCTAGCATAGATTGATGTAATATGACACAAGAAACCATGTGGAGAAGTTTGAGACCATCTAAGAGAGATTTGGTCCAAGAATCATCCACCTTAACCAAGTTCGTCCATTTTGGTCTTTCTTTGTTTCGACAAGCTTCAAAGTTAACCGAAGCCAATTGTCTAGCATAGATTGATGTAATATGACACAAGAAACCATGTGGAGAAGTTTGAGACCAACTAAGAGAGATTTGGTCCAAGAATCATCCACCTTAACCAAGTTCGTCCATTTTGGTCTTTCTTTGTTTCGACAAGCTTCAAAGTTAACCGAAGCCAATTGTCTAGCATAGATTGATGTAATATGACACAAGAAACCATGTGGAGAAGTTTGAGACCAACTAAGAGAGATTTGGTCCAAGAATCATCCACCTTAACCAAGTTCGTCCATTTTGGTCTTTCTTTGTTTCGACAAGCTTCAAAGTTAACCGAAGCCAATTGTCTAGCATAGATTGATGTAATATGACACAAGAAACCATGTGGAGAAGTTTGAGACCATCTAAGAGAGATTTGGTCCAAGAATCATCCACCTTAACCAAGTTCGTCCATTTTGGTCTTTCTTTGTTTCGACAAGCTTCAAAGTTACCGAAGCCAATTGTCTAGCATAGATTGATGTAATATGACACAAGAAACCATGTGGAGAAGTTTGAGACCATCTAAGAGAGATTTGGTCCAAGAATCATCCACCTTAACCAAGTTCGTCCATTTTGGTCTTTCTTTGTTTCGACAAGCTTCAAAGTTACCGAAGCCAATTGTCTAGCATAGATTGATGTAATATGACACAAGAAACCATGTGGAGAAGTTTGAGACCAACTAAGAGAGATTTGGTCCAAGAATCATCCACCTTAACCAAGTTCGTCCATTTTGGTCTTTCTTTGTTTCGACAAGCTTCAAAGTTAACCGAAGCCAATTGTCTAGCATAGATTGATGTAATATGACACAAGAAACCATGTGGAGAAGTTTGAGACCATCTAAGAGAGATTTGGTCCAAGAATCATCCACCTTAACCAAGTTCGTCCATTTTGGTCTTTCTTTGTTTCGACAAGCTTCAAAGTTAACCGAAGCCAATTGTCTAGCATAGATTGATGTAATATGACACAAGAAACCATGTGGAGAAGTTTGAGACCAACTAAGAGAGATTTGGTCCAAGAATCATCCACCTTAACCAAGTTCGTCCATTTTGGTCTTTCTTTGTTTCGACAAGCTTCAAAGTTACCGAAGCCAATTGTCTAGCATAGATTGATGTAATATGACACAAGAAACCATGTGGAGAAGTTTGAGACCAACTAAGAGAGATTTGGTCCAAGAATCATCCACCTTAACCAAGTTCGTCCATTTTGGTCTTTCTTTGTTTCGACAAGCTTCAAAGTTAACCGAAGCCAATTGTCTAGCATAGATTGATGTAATATGACACAAGAAACCATGTGGAGAAGTTTGAGACCAACTAAGAGAGATTTGGTCCAAGAATCATCCACCTTAACCAAGTTCGTCCATTTTGGTCTTTCTTTGTTTCGACAAGCTTCAAAGTTAACCGAAGCCAATTGTCTAGCATAGATTGATGTAATATGACACAAGAAACCATGTGGAGAAGTTTGAGACCAACTAAGAGAGATTTGGTCCAAGAATCATCCACCTTAACCAAGTTCGTCCATTTTGGTCTTTCTTGTTTCGACAAGCTTCAAAGTTAACCGAAGCCAATTGTCTAGCATAGATTGATGTAATATGACACAAGAAACCATGTGGAGAAGTTTGAGACCATCTAAGAGAGATTTGGTCCAAGAATCATCCACCTTAACCAAGTTCGTCCATTTTGGTCTTTCTTTGTTTCGACAAGCTTCAAAGTTAACCGAAGCCAATTGTCTAGCATAGATTGATGTAATATGACACAAGAAACCATGTGGAGAAGTTTGAGACCAACTAAGAGAGATTTGGTCCAAGAATCATCCACCTTAACCAAGTTCGTCCATTTTGGTCTTTCTTTGTTTCGACAAGCTTCAAAGTTAACCGAAGCCAATTGTCTAGCATAGATTGATGTAATATGACACAAGAAACCATGTGGAGAAGTTTGAGACCAACTAAGAGAGATTTGGTCCAAGAATCATCCACCTTAACCAAGTTCGTCCATTTTGGTCTTTCTTTGTTTCGACAAGCTTCAAAGTTGACCGAAGCCAATTGTCTAGCATAGATTGATGTAATATGACACAAGAAACCATGTGGAGAAGTTTGAGACCATCTAAGAGAGATTTGGTCCAAGAATCATCCACCTTAACCAAGTTCGTCCATTTTGGTCTTTCTTTGTTTCGACAAGCTTCAAAGTTAACCGAAGCCAATTGTCTAGCATAGATTGATGTAATATGACACAAGAAACCATGTGGAGAAGTTTGAGACCATCTAAGAGAGATTTGGTCCAAGAATCATCCACCTTAACCAAGTTCGTCCATTTTGGTCTTTCTTTGTTTCGACAAGCTTCAAAGTTAACCGAAGCCAATTGTCTAGCATAGATTGATGTAATATGACACAAGAAACCATGTGGAGAAGTTTGAGACCAACTAAGAGAGATTTGGTCCAAGAATCATCCACCTTAACCAAGTTCGTCCATTTTGGTCTTTCTTTGTTTCGACAAGCTTCAAAGTTAACCGAAGCCAATTGTCTAGCATAGATTGATGTAATATGACACAAGAAACCATGTGGAGAAGTTTGAGACCAACTAAGAGAGATTTGGTCCAAGAATCATCCACCTTAACCAAGTTCGTCCATTTTGGTCTTTCTTTGTTTCGACAAGCTTCAAAGTTAACCGAAGCCAATTGTCTAGCATAGATTGATGTAATATGACACAAGAAACCATGTGGAGAAGTTTGAGACCAACTAAGAGAGATTTGGTCCAAGAATCATCCACCTTAACCAAGTTCGTCCATTTTGGTCTTTCTTTGTTTCGACAAGCTTCAAAGTTGACCGAAGCCAATTGTCTAGCATAGATTGATGTAATATGACACAAGAAACCATGTGGAGAAGTTTGAGACCAACTAAGAGAGATTTGGTCCAAGAATCATCCACCTTAACCAAGTTCGTCCATTTTGGTCTTTCTTTGTTTCGACAAGCTTCAAAGTTAACCGAAGCCAATTGTCTAGCATAGATTGATGTAATATGACACAAGAAACCATGTGGAGAAGTTTGAGACCAACTAAGAGAGATTTGGTCCAAGAATCATCCACCTTAACCAAGTTCGTCCATTTTGGTCTTTCTTTGTTTCGACAAGCTTCAAAGTTAACCGAAGCCAATTGTCTAGCATAGATTGATGTAATATGACACAAGAAACCATGTGGAGAAGTTTGAGACCAACTAAGAGAGATTTGGTCCAAGAATCATCCACCTTAACCAAGTTCGTCCATTTTGGTCTTTCTTTGTTTCGACAAGCTTCAAAGTTAACCGAAGCCAATTGTCTAGCATAGATTGATGTAATATGACACAAGAAACCATGTGGAGAAGTTTGAGACCAACTAAGAGAGATTTGGTCCAAGAATCATCCACCTTAACCAAGTTCGTCCATTTTGGTCTTTCTTTGTTTCGACAAGCTTCAAAGTTGACCGAAGCCAATTGTCTAGCATAGATTGATGTAATATGACACAAGAAACCATGTGGAGAAGTTTGAGACCAACTAAGAGAGATTTGGTCCAAGAATCATCCACCTTAACCAAGTTCGTCCATTTTGGTCTTTCTTTGTTTCGACAAGCTTCAAAGTTAACCGAAGCCAATTGTCTAGCATAGATTGATGTAATATGACACAAGAAACCATGTGGAGAAGTTTGAGACCAACTAAGAGAGATTTGGTCCAAGAATCATCCACCTTAACCAAGTTCGTCCATTTTGGTCTTTCTTTGTTTCGACAAGCTTCAAAGTTGACCGAAGCCAATTGTCTAGCATAGATTGATGTAATATGACACAAGAAACCATGTGGAGAAGTTTGAGACCATCTAAGAGAGATTTGGTCCAAGAATCATCCACCTTAACCAAGTTCGTCCATTTTGGTCTTTCTTTGTTTCGACAAGCTTCAAAGTTACCGAAGCCAATTGTCTAGCATAGATTGATGTAATATGACACAAGAAACCATGTGGAGAAGTTTGAGACCAACTAAGAGAGATTTGGTCCAAGAATCATCCACCTTAACCAAGTTCGTCCATTTTGGTCTTTCTTTGTTTCGACAAGCTTCAAAGTTGACCGAAGCCAATTGTCTAGCATAGATTGATGTAATATGACACAAGAAACCATGTGGAGAAGTTTGAGACCAACTAAGAGAGATTTGGTCCAAGAATCATCCACCTTAACCAAGTTCGTCCATTTTGGTCTTTCTTTGTTTCGACAAGCTTCAAAGTTGACCGAAGCCAATTGTCTAGCATAGATTGATGTAATATGACACAAGAAACCATGTGGAGAAGTTTGAGACCAACTAAGAGAGATTTGGTCCAAGAATCATCCACCTTAACCAAGTTCGTCCATTTTGGTCTTTCTTTGTTTCGACAAGCTTCAAAGTTAACCGAAGCCAATTGTCTAGCATAGATTGATGTAATATGACACAAGAAACCATGTGGAGAAGTTTGAGACCAACTAAGAGAGATTTGGTCCAAGAATCATCCACCTTAACCAAGTTCGTCCATTTTGGTCTTTCTTTGTTTCGACC
>CM039430.1:10939899-11416449 GCA_022379115.2 Bauhinia variegata
GGAAGCCAATTGTCTAGCATAGATTGATGTAATATGACACAAGAAACCATGTGGAGAAGTTTGAGACCATCTAAGAGAGATTTGGTCCAAGAATCATCCCACCTTAACCAAGTTCGTCCATTTTGGTCTTTCTTTGTTTCGACAAGCTTCAAAGTTAACCGAAGCCAATTGTCTAGCATAGATTGATGTAATATGCAAGGACAAGAAACCATGTTGGTGGAAGTTTGAAAAAAGGGAAACCAATCTATAGAGAGAGATTTGGTCCAAGAATCATCCACCTTAACCAAGTTCGTCCATTTTGGTCTTTCTTGTTTCGACAAGCTTCAAAGTTGACCGAAGCCAATTGTCTAGCATAGATTGATGTAATATGACACAAGAAACCATGTGGAGAAGTTTGAGACCATCTAAGAGAGATTTGGTCCAAGAATCATCCACCTTAACCAAGTTCGTCCATTTTGGTCTTTCTGGTTTCGACAAGCTTCAAAGTTGACCGAAGCCAATTGTCTAGCATAGATTGATGTAATATGACACAAGAAACCATGTGGAGAAGTTTGAGACCATCTAAGAGAGATTTGGGTCCAAGAATCATCCACCTTAACAAGTTCGTCCATTTTGGTCTTTCTTGTTTCGACAAGCTTCAAAGTTGACCGAAGCCAATTGTCTAGCATAGATTGATGTAATATGACACAAGAAACCATGTGGAGAAGTTTGAGACCATCAAGAGAGATTTGGTCCAAGAATCATCCACCTTAACCAAGTTCGTCCATTTTGGTCTTTCTTGGTTTCGACAAGCTTCAAAGTTGACCGAAGCAATTGTCTAGCATAGATTGATGTAATATGACACAAGAAACCATGTGGAGAAGTTTGAGACCATCTAAGAGAGATTTGGTCCAAGAATCATCCACCTTAACCAAGTTCGTCCATTTTGGTCTTTCTGGTTTCGACAAGCTTCAAAGTTGACCGAAGCCAATTGTCTAGCATAGATTGATGTAATATGACACAAGAAACCATGTGGAGAAGTTTGAGACCATCTAAGAGAGATTTGGTCCAAGAATCATCCACCTTAACCAAGTTCGTCCATTTTGGTCTTTCTTGGTTTCGACAAGCTTCAAAGTTGACCGAAGCCAATTGTCTAGCATAGATTGATGTAATATGACACAAGAAACCATGTGGAGAAGTTTGAGACCATCTAAGAGAGATTTGGTCCAAGAATCATCCACTTAACCAAGTTCGTCCATTTTGGTCTTTCTTGTTTCGACAAGCTTCAAAGTTGACCGAAGCCAATTGTCTAGCATAGATTGATGTAATATGACACAAGAAACCATGTGGAGAAGTTTGAGACCATCTAAGAGAGATTTGGTCCAAGAATCATCCACCTTAACAAGTTCGTCCATTTTGGTCTTTCTTGGTTTCGACAAGCTTCAAAGTTGACCGAAGCCAATTGTCTAAGCATAGATTGATGTAATATGACACAAGAAAACCATGTGGAGAAGTTTGAGACCATCTAAGAGAGATTTGGTCCAAGAATCATCCACCTTAACCAAGTTCGTCCATTTTGGTCTTTCTTGGTTTCGACAAGCTTCAAAGTTGACCGAAGCCAATTGTCTAGCATAGATTGATGTAATATGACACAAAAAACCATGTGGAGAAGTTTGAGACCATCTAAGAGAGATTTGGTCCAAGAATCATCCACCTTAACCAAGTTCGTCCATTTTGGTCTTTCTTGGTTTCGACAAGCTTCAAAGTTGACCGAAGCCAATTGTCTAGCATAGATTGATGTAATATGACACAAGAAACCATGTGGAGAAGTTTGAGACCATCTAAGAGAGATTTGGTCCAAGAATCATCCACCTTAACAAGTTCGTCCATTTTGGTCTTTCTTGGTTTCGACAAGCTTCAAAGTTGACCGAAGCCAATTGTCTAGCATAGATTGATGTAATATGACACAAGAAACCATGTGGAGAAGTTTGAGACCATCTAAGAGAGATTTGGTCCAAGAATCATCCACCTTAACCAAGTTCGTCCATTTTGGTCTTTCTTGGTTTCGACAAGCTTCAAAGTTGACCGAAGCCAAATTGTCTAGCATAGATTGATGTAATATGACACAAGAAACCATGTGGAGAAGTTTGAGACCATCTAAGAGAGATTTGGTCCAAGAATCATCCACCTTAAAAGTTCGTCCATTTTGGTCTTCTTGGTTTCGACAAGCTTCAAAGTTGACCGAAGCCAATTGTCTAGCATAGATTGATGTAATATGACACAAGAAACCATGTGGAGAAGTTTGAGACCATCGAGAGAGATTTGGTCCAAGAATCATCCACTTAACCAAGTTCGTCCATTTTGGTCTTTCTTGGTTTCGACAAGCTTCAAAGTTGACCGAAGCCAATTGTCAAGCATAGATTGATGTAATATGACACAAGAAACCATGTGGAGAAGTTTGAGACCATCTAAGAGAGATTTGGTCCAAGAATCATCCACCTTAACCAAGTTCGTCCATTTTGGTCTTTCTTTGTTTCGACAAGCTTCAAAGTTGACCGAAGCCAATTGTCTAGCATAGATTGATGTAATATGACACAAGAAACCATGTGGAGAAGTTTGAGACCATCTAAGAGAGATTTGGTCCAAGAATCATCCACCTTAACCAAGTTCGTCCATTTTGGTCTTTCTTGGTTTCGACAAGCTTCAAAGTTGACCGAAGCCAATTGTCTAGCATAGATTGATGTAATATGACACAAGAAACCATGTGGAGAAGTTTGAGACCATCTAAGAGAGATTTGGTCCAAGAATCATCCACCTTAACCAAGTTCGTCCATTTTGGTCTTTCTTGGTTTCGACAAGCTTCAAAGTTGACCGAAGCCAATTGTCTAGCATAGATTGATGTAATATGACACAAGAAACCATGTGGAGAAGTTTGAGACCATTAAGAGAGATTTGGTCCAAGAATCATCCACCTTAACCAAGTTCGTCCATTTTGGTCTTTCTTGGTTTCGACAAGCTTCAAAGTTGACCGAAGCCAATTGTCTAGCATAGATTGATGTAATATGACACAAGAAAACCATGTGGAGAAGTTTGAGACCATCTAAGAGAGATTTGGTCCAAGAATCATCCACCTTAACCAAGTTCGTCCATTTTGGTCTTTCTTTGTTTCGACAAGCTTCAAAGTTGACCGAAGCCAATTGTCTAGCATAGATTGATGTAATATGACACAAGAAACCATGTGGAGAAGTTTGAGACCATCTAAGAGAGATTTGGTCCAAGAATCATCCACCTTAACCAAGTTCGTCCATTTTGGTCTTTCTTGGTTTCGACAAGCTTCAAAGTTGACCGAAGCCAATTGTCTAGCATAGATTGATGTAATATGACACAAGAAACCATGTGGAGAAGTTTGAGACCATCTAAGAGAGATTTGGTCCAAGAATCATCCACCTTAACCAAGTTCGTCCATTTTGGTCTTTTCTTGGTTTCGACAAGCTTCAAAGTGACCGAAGCCAATTGTCTAGCATAGATTGATGTAATATGACACAAGAAACCATGTGGAGAAGTTTGAGACCATCTAAGAGAGATTTGGTCCAAGAATCATCCACTTAACCAAGTTCGTCCATTTTGGTCTTTCTTGTTTCGACAAGCTTCAAAGTTGACCGAAGCCAATTGTCTAGCATAGATTGATGTAATATGACACAAGAAACCATGTGGAGAAGTTTGAGACCATCTAAGAGAGATTTGGTCCAAGAATCATCCACCTTAACCAAGTTCGTCCATTTTGGTCTTTCTTGGTTTCGACAAGCTTCAAAGTTGACCGAAGCCAATTGTCAAGCATAGATTGATGTAATATGACACAAGAAACCATGTGGAGAAGTTTGAGACCATCTAAGAGAGATTTGGTCCAAGAATCATCCACCTTAACCAAGTTCGTCCATTTTGGTCTTTCTTGGTTTCGACAAGCTTCAAAGTTGACCGAAAGCCAATTGTCTAGCATAGATTGATGTAATATGACACAAAAAACCATGTGGAGAAGTTTGAGACCATCTAAGAGAGATTTGGTCCAAGAATCATCCACCTTAACCAAGTTCGTCCATTTTGGTCTTTCTTGGTTTCGACAAGCTTCAAAGTTGACCGAAGCCAATTGTCTAGCATAGATTGATGTAATATGACACAAGAAACCATGTGGAGAAGTTTGAGACCATCTAAGAGAGATTTGGTCCAAGAATCATCCACCTTAACCAAGTTCGTCCATTTTGGTCTTTCTTTGGTTTCGACAAGCTTCAAAGTTGACCGAAGCCAATTGTCTAGCATAGATTGATGTAATATGACACAAGAAACCATGTGGAGAAGTTTGAGACCATCTAAGAGAGATTTGGTCCAAGAATCATCCAACTTAACCAAGTTCGTCTCATTTTGGTCTTTTTTGTTTCGACAAGCTTCAAAGTTGACGAAGCCAATTGTCTAGCATAGATTGATGTAATATGACACAAGAAACCATGTGGAGAAGTTTGAGACCATCTAAGAGAGATTTGGTCCAAGAATCATCCACCTTAACCAAAGTTCGTCCATTTTGGTCTTTCTTGGTTTCGACAAGCTTCAAAGTTGACCGAAGCCAATTGTCTAGCATAGATTGATGTAATATGACACAAGAAACCATGTGGAGAAGTTTGAGACCATCTAAGAGAGATTTGGTCCAAGAATCATCCACTTAACCAAGTTCGTCCATTTTGGTCTTTCTTTGTTTCGACAAGCTTCAAAGTTGACCGAAGCCAAATTGTCTAGCATAGATTGATGTAATATGACACAAGAAAACCATGTGGAGAAGTTTGAGACCATCTAAGAGAGATTTGGTCCAAGAATCATCCACCTTAACCAAGTTCGTCCTTTTGGTCTTTCTTTGTTTCGACAAGCTTCAAAGTTGACCGAAGCAATTGTCTAGCATAGATTGATGTAATATGACACAAGAAACCATGTGGAGAAGTTTGAGACCAACAAGAGAGATTTGGTCCAAGAATCATCCACTTAACCAAGTTCGTCCATTTTGGTCTTTCTTGGTTTCGACAAGCTTCAAAGTTGACCGAAGCCAATTGTCTAGCATAGATTGATGTAATATGACACAAGAAACCATGTGGAGAAGTTTGAGACCATCTAAGAGAGATTTGGTCCAAGAATCATCCACCTTAACCAAGTTCGTCCATTTTGGTCTTTCTTTGTTTCGACAAGCTTCAAAGTTGACCGAAGCCAATTGTCTAGCATAGATTGATGTAATATGACACAAGAAACCATGTGGAGAAGTTTGAGACCATCTAAGAGAGATTTGGTCCAAGAATCATCCACCTTAACCAAGTTCGTCCATTTGGTCTTTCTTGGTTTCGACAAGCTTCAAAGTTGACCGAAGCCAATTGTCTAGCATAGATTGATGTAATATGACACAAGAAACCATGTGGAGAAGTTTGAGACCATCTAAGAGAGATTTGGTCCAAGAATCATCCACCTTAACCAAGTTCGTCCATTTTGGTCTTTCTTGGTTTCGACAAGCTTCAAAGTTGACCGAAGCCAATTGTCTAGCATAGATTGATGTAATATGACACAAGAAACCATGTGGAGAAGTTTGAGACCATCTAAGAGAGATTTGGTCCAAGAATCATCCACCTTAACCAAGTTCGTCCATTTTGGTCTTTCTTTGTTTCGACAAGCTTCAAAGTGACCGAAGCCAATTGTCTAGCATAGATTGATGTAATATGACACAAGAAACCATGTGGAGAAGTTTGAGACCATCTAGAGAGATTTGGTCCAAGAATCATCCACCTTAACCAAGTTCGTCCATTTTGGTCTTTCTTTGTTTCGACAAGCTTCAAAGTTGACCGAAGCCAATTGTCTAGCATAGATTGATGTAATATGACACAAGAAACCATGTGGAGAAGTTTGAGACCATCTAAGAGAGATTTGGTCCAAGAATCATCCACTTAACCAAGTTCGTCCATTTTGGTCTTTCTTGGTTTCGACAAGCTTCAAAGTTGACCGAAGCCAATTGTCTAGCATAGATTGATGTAATATGCACAAAAAACCATGTGGAGAAGTTTGAGACCAACTAAGAGAGATTTGGTCCAAGAATCATCCCCTTAACCAAGTTCGTCCATTTTGGTCTTCTTGGTTTCGACAAGCTTCAAAGTTGACCGAAGCCAATTGTCTAGCATAGATTGATGTAATATGACACAAGAAACCATGTGGAGAAGTTTGAGACCATCTAAGAGAGATTTGGTCAAGAATCATCCACCTTACCAAGTTCGTCCATTTTGGTCTTTCTTGGTTTCGACAAGCTTCAAAGTTGACCGAAGCCAATTGTTAGCATAGATTGATGTAATATGAACACGAAACCATGTGGAGAAGTTTTGAGACATCTAAGAGAGATTTGGTCCAAGAATCATCCACCTTAACCAAGTTCGTCCATTTTGGTCTTTCTGGTTTCGACAAGCTTCAAAGTTGACCGAAGCCAATTGTCTAGCATAGATTGATGTAATATGACACAAGAAACCATGTGGAGAAGTTTGAGACCATCTAAGAGAGATTTGGTCCAAGAATCATCCACCTTAACCAAGTTCGTCCATTTTGGTCTTTCTTGGGTTTCGACAAGCTTCAAAGTTGACCGAAGCCAATTGTCTAGCATAGATTGATGTAATATGACACAAGAAACATGTGGAGAAGTTTGAGACCATCTAAGAGAGATTTGGTCCAGGAATCATCCACCTTAACCAAGTTCGTCCATTTTGGTCTTTCTTTGTTTCGACAAGCTTCAAAGTTGGACCGAAGCCAATTGTCTAGCATAGATTGATGTAATATGACACAAGAAACCATGTGGAGAAGTTTGAGACCATCTAAGAGAGATTTGGTCCAAGAATCATCCACCTTAACCAAGTTCGTCCATTTTGGTCTTTCTTGGTTTTCGACAAGCTTCAAAGTTGACCGAAGCCAATTGTCTAGCATAGATTGATGTAATATGGCACAAGAAACCATGTGGAGAAGTTTGAGACCATCTAAGAGTGATTTGGTCCAAGAATCATCCACCTTAACCAAGTTCGTCCATTTTGGTCTTTCTTGGTTTCGACAAGCTTCAAAGTTGACCGAAGCCAATTGTCTAGCATAGATTGATGTAATATGACACAAGAAACCATGTGGAGAAGTTTGAGACCATCTAAGAGTGATTTGGTCCAAGATTCATCCACCTTAACCAAGTTCGTCCATTTTGGTCTTTCTTGGTTTCGACAAGCTTCAAAGTTGACCGAAGCCAATTGTCTAGCATAGATTGATGTAATATGACACAAGAAACCATGTGGAGAAGTTTGAGACCATCTAAGAGAGATTTGGTCCAAGAATCATCCACCTTAACCAAGTTCGTCCATTTTGGTCTTTCTTTGTTTCGACAAGCTTCAAAGTTGACCGAAGCCAATTGTCTAGCATAGATTGATGTAATATGGCACAGAAGAAACCATGTGGAGAAGTTTGAGGACCATCTAAGAGAGATTTGGTCCAAGAATCATCCACCTTAACCAAGTTCGTCCATTTTGGTCTTTCTTTGTTTCGACAAGCTTCAAAGCTGACCGAAGCCAATTGTCTAGCATAGATTGATGTAATTGACACAAGAAACATGTGGAGAAGTTTGAGACCATCTAAGAGAGATTTGGTCCAAGAATCATCCACCTTAACCAAGTTCGTCCATTTTGGTCTTTCTTGGTTTCGACAAGCTTCAAAGTTGACCGAAGCCAATTGTCTAGCATAGATTGATGTAATATGACACAAGAAACCATGTGGAGAAGTTTGAGACCATCTAAGAGAGATTTGGTCAAGAATCATCCACCTTAACCAAGTTCGTCCATTTTGGTCTTTCTTTGTTTCGACAAGCTTCAAAGTGACCGAAGCCAATTGTCTAGCATAGATTGATGTAATATGAGCACAAGAAACCATGTGGAGAAGTTTGAGACCATCTAAGAGAGATTTGGTCCAAGAATCATCCACCTTAACCAAGTTCGTCCATTTTGGTCTTTCTGTGTTTCGACAAGCTTCAAAGTTGACCGAAGCCAATTGTCTAGCATAGATTGATGTAATATGACACAAGAAACCATGTGGAGAAGTTTGGACCATCTAAGAGAGATTTGGTCCAAGAATCATCCACCTTTACCAAGTTCGTCCATTTTGGTCTTTCTTTGTTTCGACAAGCTTCAAAGTTGAACCGAAGCCAATTGTCTAGCATAGATTGATGTAATATGGCACAAGAAACCATGTGGAGAAATTTTGAGACCATCTAAGAGAGATTTGGTCCAAGAATCATCCACCTTAACCAAGTTCGTCCATTTTGGTCTTTCTTGTTTCGACAAGCTTCAAAGTTGACCGAAGCCAATTGTCTAGCATAGATTGATGTAATATGACACAAGAAACCATGTGGAGAAGTTTGAGACCATCTTTGAGAGATTTGGTCCAAGAATCATCCACCTTAACCAAGTTCGTCCATTTTGGTCTTTCTGTGTTTCGACAAGCTTCAAAGTTGGCCGAAGCCAATTGTCTAGCATAGATTGATGTATTATGACACAAGAAACCATGTGGAGAAGTTTGAGACCATCTAAGAGAGATTTGGTCCAAGAATCATCCACCTTAACCAAGTTCGTCCATTTTGGTCTTTCTTAGTTTCGACAAGCTTCAAAGTTGACCGAAGCCAATTGTCTAGCATAGATTGATGTAATATGACACAAGAAACCATGTGGAGAAGTTTGAGACCATCTAAGAGGAATTTGGTCCAAGAATCATCCACCTTAACAAGTTCGTCCATTTTGGTCTTTCTTGGTTTCGACAAGCTTCAAAGTTGACCGAAGCCAATTGTCTAGCATAGATTGATGTAATATGACACAAGAAAACATGTGGAGAAGTTTGAGACCATCTAAGAGAGATTTGGTCCAAGAATCATCCACCTTAACCAAGTTCGTCCATTTTGGTCTTTCTTTGTTTCGACAAGCTTCAAAGTTGACCGAAGCCAATTGTCTAGCATAGATTGATGTAATATGACACAAGAAACCATGTGGAGAAGTTTGAGACCATCTTTGAGAGATTTGGTCCAAGAATCATCCACCTTAACCAAGTTCGTCCATTTTGGTCTTTCTTGTTTCGACAAGCTTCAAAGTTGACCGAAGCCAATTGTCTAGCATAGATTGATGTAATATGACAAGAAACCATGTGGAGAAGTTTGAGACCATCTAAGAGAGATTTGGTCCAAGAATCATCCACCTTAACCAAGTTCGTCCATTTTGGTCTTTCTTGGTTTCGACAAGCTTCAAAGTTGACCGAAGCCAATTGTCTAGCATAGATTGATGTAATATGACACAAGAAACCATGTGGAGAAGTTTGAGACCATCTAGAGAGATTTGGTCCAAGAATCATCCACCTTAACCAAGTTCGTCCATTTTGGTCTTTCTTGGTTTCGACAAGCTTCAAAGTTGACCGAAGCCAATTGTCTAGCATAGATTGATGTAATATGACACAAGAAACCATGTGGAGAAGTTTGAGACCATCTAAGAGAGATTTGGTCCAAGAATCATCCACCTTAACCAAGTTCGTCCATTTTGGTCTTTCTTGGTTTCGACAAGCTTCAAAGTTAACCGAAGCCAATTGTCTAGCATAGATTGATGTAATATGACACAAGAAACCATGTGGAGAAGTTTGAGACCATCTAAGAGAGATTTGGTCCAAGAATCATCCACTTAACCAAGTTCGTCCATTTTGGTCTTTCTTGGTTTCGACAAGCTTCAAAGTTGACCGAAGCCAATTGTCTAGCATAGATTGATGTAATATGACACAAGAAACCATGTGGAGAAGTTTGAGACCATCTAAGAGAGATTTGGTCCAAGAATCATCCACCTTAACCAAGTTCGTCCATTTTGGTCTTTCTTTGTTTCGACAAGCTTCAAAGTTGACCGAAGCCAATTGTCTAGCATAGATTGATGTAATATGACACAAGAAACCATGTGGAGAAGTTTGAGACCATCTAAGAGAGATTTGGTCCAAGAATCATCCACCTTAACCAAGTTCGTCCATTTTGGTCTTTCTTTGTTTCGACAAGCTTCAAAGTTGACCGAAGCCAATTGTCTAGCATAGATTGATGTAATATGACACAAGAAACCATGTGGAGAAGTTTGAGACCATCTAAGAGAGATTTGGTCCAAGAATCATCCACCTTAACCAAGTTCGTCCATTTTGGTCTTTCTTTGTTTCGACAAGCTTCAAAGTTGACCGAAGCCAATTGTCTAGCATAGATTGATGTAATATGACACAAGAAACCATGTGGAGAAGTTTGAGACCATCTAAGAGAGATTTGGTCCAAGAATCATCCACCTTAACCAAGTTCGTCCATTTTGGTCTTTCTTTGTTTCGACAAGCTTCAAAGTTGACCGAAGCCAATTGTCTAGCATAGATTGATGTAATATGACACAAGAAACCATGTGGAGAAGTTTGAGACCATCTAAGAGAGATTTGGTCCAAGAATCATCCACCTTAACCAAGTTCGTCCATTTTGGTCTTTCTTTGTTTCGACAAGCTTCAAAGTTGACCGAAGCCAATTGTCTAGCATAGATTGATGTAATATGACACAAGAAACCATGTGGAGAAGTTTGAGACCATCTAAGAGAGATTTGGTCCAAGAATCATCCACCTTAACCAAGTTCGTCCATTTTGGTCTTTCTTGGTTTCGACAAGCTTCAAAGTTGACCGAAGCCAATTGTCTAGCATAGATTGATGTAATATGACACAAGAAACCATGTGGAGAAGTTTGAGACCATCTAAGAGAGATTTGGTCCAAGAATCATCCACCTTAACCAAGTTCGTCCATTTTGGTCTTTCTGTGTTTCGACAAGCTTCAAAGTTGACCGAAGCCAATTGTCTAGCATAGATTGATGTAATATGACACAAGAAACCATGTGGAGAAGTTTGAGACCATCTAAGAGAGATTTGGTCCAAGAATCATCCACCTTAACCAAGTTCGTCCATTTTGGTCTTTCTTGTTTCGACAAGCTTCAAAGTTGACCGAAGCCAATTGTCTAGCATAGATTGATGTAATATGACACAAGAAACCATGTGGAGAAGTTTGAGACCATCTAAGAGAGATTTGGTCCAAGAATCATCCACCTTAACCAAGTTCGTCCATTTTGGTCTTTCTTTGTTTCGACAAGCTTCAAAGTTGACCGAAGCCAATTGTCTAGCATAGATTGATGTAATATGACACAAGAAACCATGTGGAGAAGTTTGAGACCATCTAAGAGAGATTTGGTCCAAGAATCATCCACCTTAACCAAGTTCGTCCATTTTGGTCTTTCTTGGTTTCGACAAGCTTCAAAGTTGACCGAAGCCAATTGTCTAGCATAGATTGATGTAATATGACACAAGAAACCATGTGGAGAAGTTTGAGACCATCTAAGAGAGATTTGGTCCAAGAATCATCCACCTTAACCAAGTTCGTCCATTTTGGTCTTTCTTGTTTCGACAAGCTTCAAAGTTGACCGAAGCCAATTGTCTAGCATAGATTGATGTAATATGACACAAGAAACCATGTGGAGAAGTTTGAGACCATCTAAGAGAGATTTGGTCCAAGAATCATCCACCTTAACCAAGTTCGTCCATTTTGGTCTTTCTTTGTTTCGACAAGCTTCAAAGTTGACCGAAGCCAATTGTCTAGCATAGATTGATGTAATATGACACAAGAAACCATGTGGAGAAGTTTGAGACCATCTAAGAGAGATTTGGTCCAAGAATCATCCACCTTAACCAAGTTCGTCCATTTTGGTCTTTCTTTGTTTCGACAAGCTTCAAAGTTGACCGAAGCCAATTGTCTAGCATAGATTGATGTAATATGACACAAGAAACCATGTGGAGAAGTTTGAGACCATCTAAGAGAGATTTGGTCCAAGAATCATCCACCTTAACCAAGTTCGTCCATTTTGGTCTTTCTTTGTTTCGACAAGCTTCAAAGTTGACCGAAGCCAATTGTCTAGCATAGATTGATGTAATATGACACAAGAAACCATGTGGAGAAGTTTGAGACCATCTAAGAGAGATTTGGTCCAAGAATCATCCACCTTAACCAAGTTCGTCCATTTTGGTCTTTCTTTGTTTCGACAAGCTTCAAAGTTGACCGAAGCCAATTGTCTAGCATAGATTGATGTAATATGACACAAGAAACCATGTGGAGAAGTTTGAGACCATCTAAGAGAGATTTGGTCCAAGAATCATCCACCTTAACCAAGTTCGTCCATTTTGGTCTTTCTTGGTTTCGACAAGCTTCAAAGTTGACCGAAGCCAATTGTCTAGCATAGATTGATGTAATATGACACAAGAAACCATGTGGAGAAGTTTGAGACCATCTAAGAGAGATTTGGTCCAAGAATCATCCACCTTAACCAAGTTCGTCCATTTTGGTCTTTCTTTGTTTCGACAAGCTTCAAAGTTGACCGAAGCCAATTGTCTAGCATAGATTGATGTAATATGACACAAGAAACCATGTGGAGAAGTTTGAGACCATCTAAGAGAGATTTGGTCCAAGAATCATCCACCTTAACCAAGTTCGTCCATTTTGGTCTTTCTTGGTTTCGACAAGCTTCAAAGTTGACCGAAGCCAATTGTCTAGCATAGATTGATGTAATATGACACAAGAAACCATGTGGAGAAGTTTGAGACCATCTAAGAGAGATTTGGTCCAAGAATCATCCACCTTAACCAAGTTCGTCCATTTTGGTCTTTCTTTGTTTCGACAAGCTTCAAAGTTGACCGAAGCCAATTGTCTAGCATAGATTGATGTAATATGACACAAGAAACCATGTGGAGAAGTTTGAGACCATCTAAGAGAGATTTGGTCCAAGAATCATCCACCTTAACCAAGTTCGTCCATTTTGGTCTTTCTTTGTTTCGACAAGCTTCAAAGTTGACCGAAGCCAATTGTCTAGCATAGATTGATGTAATATGACACAAGAAACCATGTGGAGAAGTTTGAGACCATCTAAGAGAGATTTGGTCCAAGAATCATCCACCTTAACCAAGTTCGTCCATTTTGGTCTTTCTTTGTTTCGACAAGCTTCAAAGTTGACCGAAGCCAATTGTCTAGCATAGATTGATGTAATATGACACAAGAAACCATGTGGAGAAGTTTGAGACCATCTAAGAGAGATTTGGTCCAAGAATCATCCACCTTAACCAAGTTCGTCCATTTTGGTCTTTCTTGGTTTCGACAAGCTTCAAAGTTGACCGAAGCCAATTGTCTAGCATAGATTGATGTAATATGACACAAGAAACCATGTGGAGAAGTTTGAGACCATCTAAGAGAGATTTGGTCCAAGAATCATCCACCTTAACCAAGTTCGTCCATTTTGGTCTTTCTTTGTTTCGACAAGCTTCAAAGTTGACCGAAGCCAATTGTCTAGCATAGATTGATGTAATATGACACAAGAAACCATGTGGAGAAGTTTGAGACCATCTAAGAGAGATTTGGTCCAAGAATCATCCACCTTAACCAAGTTCGTCCATTTTGGTCTTTCTTTGTTTCGACAAGCTTCAAAGTTGACCGAAGCCAATTGTCTAGCATAGATTGATGTAATATGACACAAGAAACCATGTGGAGAAGTTTGAGACCATCTAAGAGAGATTTGGTCCAAGAATCATCCACCTTAACCAAGTTCGTCCATTTTGGTCTTTCTTTGTTTCGACAAGCTTCAAAGTTGACCGAAGCCAATTGTCTAGCATAGATTGATGTAATATGACACAAGAAACCATGTGGAGAAGTTTGAGACCATCTAAGAGAGATTTGGTCCAAGAATCATCCACCTTAACCAAGTTCGTCCATTTTGGTCTTTCTTGGTTTCGACAAGCTTCAAAGTTGACCGAAGCCAATTGTCTAGCATAGATTGATGTAATATGACACAAGAAACCATGTGGAGAAGTTTGAGACCATCTAAGAGAGATTTGGTCCAAGAATCATCCACCTTAACCAAGTTCGTCCATTTTGGTCTTTCTTTGTTTCGACAAGCTTCAAAGTTGACCGAAGCCAATTGTCTAGCATAGATTGATGTAATATGACACAAGAAACCATGTGGAGAAGTTTGAGACCATCTAAGAGAGATTTGGTCCAAGAATCATCCACCTTAACCAAGTTCGTCCATTTTGGTCTTTCTTTGTTTCGACAAGCTTCAAAGTTGACCGAAGCCAATTGTCTAGCATAGATTGATGTAATATGACACAAGAAACCATGTGGAGAAGTTTGAGACCATCTAAGAGAGATTTGGTCCAAGAATCATCCACCTTAACCAAGTTCGTCCATTTTGGTCTTTCTTTGTTTCGACAAGCTTCAAAGTTGACCGAAGCCAATTGTCTAGCATAGATTGATGTAATATGACACAAGAAACCATGTGGAGAAGTTTGAGACCATCTAAGAGAGATTTGGTCCAAGAATCATCCACCTTAACCAAGTTCGTCCATTTTGGTCTTTCTTTGTTTCGACAAGCTTCAAAGTTGACCGAAGCCAATTGTCTAGCATAGATTGATGTAATATGACACAAGAAACCATGTGGAGAAGTTTGAGACCATCTAAGAGAGATTTGGTCCAAGAATCATCCACCTTAACCAAGTTCGTCCATTTTGGTCTTTCTTTGTTTCGACAAGCTTCAAAGTTGACCGAAGCCAATTGTCTAGCATAGATTGATGTAATATGACACAAGAAACCATGTGGAGAAGTTTGAGACCATCTAAGAGAGATTTGGTCCAAGAATCATCCACCTTAACCAAGTTCGTCCATTTTGGTCTTTCTTTGTTTCGACAAGCTTCAAAGTTGACCGAAGCCAATTGTCTAGCATAGATTGATGTAATATGACACAAGAAACCATGTGGAGAAGTTTGAGACCATCTAAGAGAGATTTGGTCCAAGAATCATCCACCTTAACCAAGTTCGTCCATTTTGGTCTTTCTTGGTTTCGACAAGCTTCAAAGTTGACCGAAGCCAATTGTCTAGCATAGATTGATGTAATATGACACAAGAAACCATGTGGAGAAGTTTGAGACCATCTAAGAGAGATTTGGTCCAAGAATCATCCACCTTAACCAAGTTCGTCCATTTTGGTCTTTCTTGGTTTCGACAAGCTTCAAAGTTGACCGAAGCCAATTGTCTAGCATAGATTGATGTAATATGACACAAGAAACCATGTGGAGAAGTTTGAGACCATCTAAGAGAGATTTGGTCCAAGAATCATCCACCTTAACCAAGTTCGTCCATTTTGGTCTTTCTTGGTTTCGACAAGCTTCAAAGTTGACCGAAGCCAATTGTCTAGCATAGATTGATGTAATATGACACAAGAAACCATGTGGAGAAGTTTGAGACCATCTAAGAGAGATTTGGTCCAAGAATCATCCACCTTAACCAAGTTCGTCCATTTTGGTCTTTCTTGGTTTCGACAAGCTTCAAAGTTGACCGAAGCCAATTGTCTAGCATAGATTGATGTAATATGACACAAGAAACCATGTGGAGAAGTTTGAGACCATCTAAGAGAGATTTGGTCCAAGAATCATCCACCTTAACCAAGTTCGTCCATTTTGGTCTTTCTTGGTTTCGACAAGCTTCAAAGTTGACCGAAGCCAATTGTCTAGCATAGATTGATGTAATATGACACAAGAAACCATGTGGAGAAGTTTGAGACCATCTAAGAGAGATTTGGTCCAAGAATCATCCACCTTAACCAAGTTCGTCCATTTTGGTCTTTCTTGGTTTCGACAAGCTTCAAAGTTGACCGAAGCCAATTGTCTAGCATAGATTGATGTAATATGACACAAGAAACCATGTGGAGAAGTTTGAGACCATCTAAGAGAGATTTGGTCCAAGAATCATCCACCTTAACCAAGTTCGTCCATTTTGGTCTTTCTTTGTTTCGACAAGCTTCAAAGTTGACCGAAGCCAATTGTCTAGCATAGATTGATGTAATATGACACAAGAAACCATGTGGAGAAGTTTGAGACCATCTAAGAGAGATTTGGTCCAAGAATCATCCACCTTAACCAAGTTCGTCCATTTTGGTCTTTCTTGGTTTCGACAAGCTTCAAAGTTGACCGAAGCCAATTGTCTAGCATAGATTGATGTAATATGACACAAGAAACCATGTGGAGAAGTTTGAGACCATCTAAGAGAGATTTGGTCCAAGAATCATCCACCTTAACCAAGTTCGTCCATTTTGGTCTTTCTTTGTTTCGACAAGCTTCAAAGTTGACCGAAGCCAATTGTCTAGCATAGATTGATGTAATATGACACAAGAAACCATGTGGAGAAGTTTGAGACCATCTAAGAGAGATTTGGTCCAAGAATCATCCACCTTAACCAAGTTCGTCCATTTTGGTCTTTCTTTGTTTCGACAAGCTTCAAAGTTGACCGAAGCCAATTGTCTAGCATAGATTGATGTAATATGACACAAGAAACCATGTGGAGAAGTTTGAGACCATCTAAGAGAGATTTGGTCCAAGAATCATCCACCTTAACCAAGTTCGTCCATTTTGGTCTTTCTTTGTTTCGACAAGCTTCAAAGTTGACCGAAGCCAATTGTCTAGCATAGATTGATGTAATATGACACAAGAAACCATGTGGAGAAGTTTGAGACCATCTAAGAGAGATTTGGTCCAAGAATCATCCACCTTAACCAAGTTCGTCCATTTTGGTCTTTCTTGGTTTCGACAAGCTTCAAAGTTGACCGAAGCCAATTGTCTAGCATAGATTGATGTAATATGACACAAGAAACCATGTGGAGAAGTTTGAGACCATCTAAGAGAGATTTGGTCCAAGAATCATCCACCTTAACCAAGTTCGTCCATTTTGGTCTTTCTTTGTTTCGACAAGCTTCAAAGTTGACCGAAGCCAATTGTCTAGCATAGATTGATGTAATATGACACAAGAAACCATGTGGAGAAGTTTGAGACCATCTAAGAGAGATTTGGTCCAAGAATCATCCACCTTAACCAAGTTCGTCCATTTTGGTCTTTCTTGGTTTCGACAAGCTTCAAAGTTGACCGAAGCCAATTGTCTAGCATAGATTGATGTAATATGACACAAGAAACCATGTGGAGAAGTTTGAGACCATCTAAGAGAGATTTGGTCCAAGAATCATCCACCTTAACCAAGTTCGTCCATTTTGGTCTTTCTTGTTTCGACAAGCTTCAAAGTTGACCGAAGCCAATTGTCTAGCATAGATTGATGTAATATGACACAAGAAACCATGTGGAGAAGTTTGAGACCATCTAAGAGAGATTTGGTCCAAGAATCATCCACCTTAACCAAGTTCGTCCATTTTGGTCTTTCTTGGTTTCGACAAGCTTCAAAGTTGACCGAAGCCAATTGTCTAGCATAGATTGATGTAATATGACACAAGAAACCATGTGGAGAAGTTTGAGACCATCTAAGAGAGATTTGGTCCAAGAATCATCCACCTTAACCAAGTTCGTCCATTTTGGTCTTTCTTGGTTTCGACAAGCTTCAAAGTTGACCGAAGCCAATTGTCTAGCATAGATTGATGTAATATGACACAAGAAACCATGTGGAGAAGTTTGAGACCATCTAAGAGAGATTTGGTCCAAGAATCATCCACCTTAACCAAGTTCGTCCATTTTGGTCTTTCTTTGTTTCGACAAGCTTCAAAGTTGACCGAAGCCAATTGTCTAGCATAGATTGATGTAATATGACACAAGAAACCATGTGGAGAAGTTTGAGACCATCTAAGAGAGATTTGGTCCAAGAATCATCCACCTTAACCAAGTTCGTCCATTTTGGTCTTTCTTTGTTTCGACAAGCTTCAAAGTTGACCGAAGCCAATTGTCTAGCATAGATTGATGTAATATGACACAAGAAACCATGTGGAGAAGTTTGAGACCATCTAAGAGAGATTTGGTCCAAGAATCATCCACCTTAACCAAGTTCGTCCATTTTGGTCTTTCTTTGTTTCGACAAGCTTCAAAGTTGACCGAAGCCAATTGTCTAGCATAGATTGATGTAATATGACACAAGAAACCATGTGGAGAAGTTTGAGACCATCTAAGAGAGATTTGGTCCAAGAATCATCCACCTTAACCAAGTTCGTCCATTTTGGTCTTTCTTGGTTTCGACAAGCTTCAAAGTTGACCGAAGCCAATTGTCTAGCATAGATTGATGTAATATGACACAAGAAACCATGTGGAGAAGTTTGAGACCATCTAAGAGAGATTTGGTCCAAGAATCATCCACCTTAACCAAGTTCGTCCATTTTGGTCTTTCTTTGTTTCGACAAGCTTCAAAGTTGACCGAAGCCAATTGTCTAGCATAGATTGATGTAATATGACACAAGAAACCATGTGGAGAAGTTTGAGACCATCTAAGAGAGATTTGGTCCAAGAATCATCCACCTTAACCAAGTTCGTCCATTTTGGTCTTTCTTTGTTTCGACAAGCTTCAAAGTTGACCGAAGCCAATTGTCTAGCATAGATTGATGTAATATGACACAAGAAACCATGTGGAGAAGTTTGAGACCATCTAAGAGAGATTTGGTCCAAGAATCATCCACCTTAACCAAGTTCGTCCATTTTGGTCTTTCTTGGTTTCGACAAGCTTCAAAGTTGACCGAAGCCAATTGTCTAGCATAGATTGATGTAATATGACACAAGAAACCATGTGGAGAAGTTTGAGACCATCTAAGAGAGATTTGGTCCAAGAATCATCCACCTTAACCAAGTTCGTCCATTTTGGTCTTTCTTGGTTTCGACAAGCTTCAAAGTTGACCGAAGCCAATTGTCTAGCATAGATTGATGTAATATGACACAAGAAACCATGTGGAGAAGTTTGAGACCATCTAAGAGAGATTTGGTCCAAGAATCATCCACCTTAACCAAGTTCGTCCATTTTGGTCTTTCTTTGTTTCGACAAGCTTCAAAGTTGACCGAAGCCAATTGTCTAGCATAGATTGATGTAATATGACACAAGAAACCATGTGGAGAAGTTTGAGACCATCTAAGAGAGATTTGGTCCAAGAATCATCCACCTTAACCAAGTTCGTCCATTTTGGTCTTTCTTTGTTTCGACAAGCTTCAAAGTTGACCGAAGCCAATTGTCTAGCATAGATTGATGTAATATGACACAAGAAACCATGTGGAGAAGTTTGAGACCATCTAAGAGAGATTTGGTCCAAGAATCATCCACCTTAACCAAGTTCGTCCATTTTGGTCTTTCTTTGTTTCGACAAGCTTCAAAGTTGACCGAAGCCAATTGTCTAGCATAGATTGATGTAATATGACACAAGAAACCATGTGGAGAAGTTTGAGACCATCTAAGAGAGATTTGGTCCAAGAATCATCCACCTTAACCAAGTTCGTCCATTTTGGTCTTTCTTGGTTTCGACAAGCTTCAAAGTTGACCGAAGCCAATTGTCTAGCATAGATTGATGTAATATGACACAAGAAACCATGTGGAGAAGTTTGAGACCATCTAAGAGAGATTTGGTCCAAGAATCATCCACCTTAACCAAGTTCGTCCATTTTGGTCTTTCTTTGTTTCGACAAGCTTCAAAGTTGACCGAAGCCAATTGTCTAGCATAGATTGATGTAATATGACACAAGAAACCATGTGGAGAAGTTTGAGACCATCTAAGAGAGATTTGGTCCAAGAATCATCCACCTTAACCAAGTTCGTCCATTTTGGTCTTTCTTGTTTCGACAAGCTTCAAAGTTGACCGAAGCCAATTGTCTAGCATAGATTGATGTAATATGACACAAGAAACCATGTGGAGAAGTTTGAGACCATCTAAGAGAGATTTGGTCCAAGAATCATCCACCTTAACCAAGTTCGTCCATTTTGGTCTTTCTTTGTTTCGACAAGCTTCAAAGTTGACCGAAGCCAATTGTCTAGCATAGATTGATGTAATATGACACAAGAAACCATGTGGAGAAGTTTGAGACCATCTAAGAGAGATTTGGTCCAAGAATCATCCACCTTAACCAAGTTCGTCCATTTTGGTCTTTCTTGGTTTCGACAAGCTTCAAAGTTGACCGAAGCCAATTGTCTAGCATAGATTGATGTAATATGACACAAGAAACCATGTGGAGAAGTTTGAGACCATCTAAGAGAGATTTGGTCCAAGAATCATCCACCTTAACCAAGTTCGTCCATTTTGGTCTTTCTTTGTTTCGACAAGCTTCAAAGTTGACCGAAGCCAATTGTCTAGCATAGATTGATGTAATATGACACAAGAAACCATGTGGAGAAGTTTGAGACCATCTAAGAGAGATTTGGTCCAAGAATCATCCACCTTAACCAAGTTCGTCCATTTTGGTCTTTCTTTGTTTCGACAAGCTTCAAAGTTGACCGAAGCCAATTGTCTAGCATAGATTGATGTAATATGACACAAGAAACCATGTGGAGAAGTTTGAGACCATCTAAGAGAGATTTGGTCCAAGAATCATCCACCTTAACCAAGTTCGTCCATTTTGGTCTTTCTTGTTTCGACAAGCTTCAAAGTTGACCGAAGCCAATTGTCTAGCATAGATTGATGTAATATGACACAAGAAACCATGTGGAGAAGTTTGAGACCATCTAAGAGAGATTTGGTCCAAGAATCATCCACCTTAACCAAGTTCGTCCATTTTGGTCTTTCTTTGTTTCGACAAGCTTCAAAGTTGACCGAAGCCAATTGTCTAGCATAGATTGATGTAATATGACACAAGAAACCATGTGGAGAAGTTTGAGACCATCTAAGAGAGATTTGGTCCAAGAATCATCCACCTTAACCAAGTTCGTCCATTTTGGTCTTTCTTTGTTTCGACAAGCTTCAAAGTTGACCGAAGCCAATTGTCTAGCATAGATTGATGTAATATGACACAAGAAACCATGTGGAGAAGTTTGAGACCATCTAAGAGAGATTTGGTCCAAGAATCATCCACCTTAACCAAGTTCGTCCATTTTGGTCTTTCTTTGTTTCGACAAGCTTCAAAGTTGACCGAAGCCAATTGTCTAGCATAGATTGATGTAATATGACACAAGAAACCATGTGGAGAAGTTTGAGACCATCTAAGAGAGATTTGGTCCAAGAATCATCCACCTTAACCAAGTTCGTCCATTTTGGTCTTTCTTTGTTTCGACAAGCTTCAAAGTTGACCGAAGCCAATTGTCTAGCATAGATTGATGTAATATGACACAAGAAACCATGTGGAGAAGTTTGAGACCATCTAAGAGAGATTTGGTCCAAGAATCATCCACCTTAACCAAGTTCGTCCATTTTGGTCTTTCTTGGTTTCGACAAGCTTCAAAGTTGACCGAAGCCAATTGTCTAGCATAGATTGATGTAATATGACACAAGAAACCATGTGGAGAAGTTTGAGACCATCTAAGAGAGATTTGGTCCAAGAATCATCCACCTTAACCAAGTTCGTCCATTTTGGTCTTTCTTGGTTTCGACAAGCTTCAAAGTTGACCGAAGCCAATTGTCTAGCATAGATTGATGTAATATGACACAAGAAACCATGTGGAGAAGTTTGAGACCATCTAAGAGAGATTTGGTCCAAGAATCATCCACCTTAACCAAGTTCGTCCATTTTGGTCTTTCTTGGTTTCGACAAGCTTCAAAGTTGACCGAAGCCAATTGTCTAGCATAGATTGATGTAATATGACACAAGAAACCATGTGGAGAAGTTTGAGACCATCTAAGAGAGATTTGGTCCAAGAATCATCCACCTTAACCAAGTTCGTCCATTTTGGTCTTTCTTTGTTTCGACAAGCTTCAAAGTTGACCGAAGCCAATTGTCTAGCATAGATTGATGTAATATGACACAAGAAACCATGTGGAGAAGTTTGAGACCATCTAAGAGAGATTTGGTCCAAGAATCATCCACCTTAACCAAGTTCGTCCATTTTGGTCTTTCTTGGTTTCGACAAGCTTCAAAGTTGACCGAAGCCAATTGTCTAGCATAGATTGATGTAATATGACACAAGAAACCATGTGGAGAAGTTTGAGACCATCTAAGAGAGATTTGGTCCAAGAATCATCCACCTTAACCAAGTTCGTCCATTTTGGTCTTTCTTTGTTTCGACAAGCTTCAAAGTTGACCGAAGCCAATTGTCTAGCATAGATTGATGTAATATGACACAAGAAACCATGTGGAGAAGTTTGAGACCATCTAAGAGAGATTTGGTCCAAGAATCATCCACCTTAACCAAGTTCGTCCATTTTGGTCTTTCTTGTTTCGACAAGCTTCAAAGTTGACCGAAGCCAATTGTCTAGCATAGATTGATGTAATATGACACAAGAAACCATGTGGAGAAGTTTGAGACCATCTAAGAGAGATTTGGTCCAAGAATCATCCACCTTAACCAAGTTCGTCCATTTTGGTCTTTCTTTGTTTCGACAAGCTTCAAAGTTGACCGAAGCCAATTGTCTAGCATAGATTGATGTAATATGACACAAGAAACCATGTGGAGAAGTTTGAGACCATCTAAGAGAGATTTGGTCCAAGAATCATCCACCTTAACCAAGTTCGTCCATTTTGGTCTTTCTTTGTTTCGACAAGCTTCAAAGTTGACCGAAGCCAATTGTCTAGCATAGATTGATGTAATATGACACAAGAAACCATGTGGAGAAGTTTGAGACCATCTAAGAGAGATTTGGTCCAAGAATCATCCACCTTAACCAAGTTCGTCCATTTTGGTCTTTCTTGTTTCGACAAGCTTCAAAGTTGACCGAAGCCAATTGTCTAGCATAGATTGATGTAATATGACACAAGAAACCATGTGGAGAAGTTTGAGACCATCTAAGAGAGATTTGGTCCAAGAATCATCCACCTTAACCAAGTTCGTCCATTTTGGTCTTTCTTGGTTTCGACAAGCTTCAAAGTTGACCGAAGCCAATTGTCTAGCATAGATTGATGTAATATGACACAAGAAACCATGTGGAGAAGTTTGAGACCATCTAAGAGAGATTTGGTCCAAGAATCATCCACCTTAACCAAGTTCGTCCATTTTGGTCTTTCTTGGTTTCGACAAGCTTCAAAGTTGACCGAAGCCAATTGTCTAGCATAGATTGATGTAATATGACACAAGAAACCATGTGGAGAAGTTTGAGACCATCTAAGAGAGATTTGGTCCAAGAATCATCCACCTTAACCAAGTTCGTCCATTTTGGTCTTTCTTGGTTTCGACAAGCTTCAAAGTTGACCGAAGCCAATTGTCTAGCATAGATTGATGTAATATGACACAAGAAACCATGTGGAGAAGTTTGAGACCATCTAAGAGAGATTTGGTCCAAGAATCATCCACCTTAACCAAGTTCGTCCATTTTGGTCTTTCTTGGTTTCGACAAGCTTCAAAGTTGACCGAAGCCAATTGTCTAGCATAGATTGATGTAATATGACACAAGAAACCATGTGGAGAAGTTTGAGACCATCTAAGAGAGATTTGGTCCAAGAATCATCCACCTTAACCAAGTTCGTCCATTTTGGTCTTTCTTGTTTCGACAAGCTTCAAAGTTGACCGAAGCCAATTGTCTAGCATAGATTGATGTAATATGACACAAGAAACCATGTGGAGAAGTTTGAGACCATCTAAGAGAGATTTGGTCCAAGAATCATCCACCTTAACCAAGTTCGTCCATTTTGGTCTTTCTTTGTTTCGACAAGCTTCAAAGTTGACCGAAGCCAATTGTCTAGCATAGATTGATGTAATATGACACAAGAAACCATGTGGAGAAGTTTGAGACCATCTAAGAGAGATTTGGTCCAAGAATCATCCACCTTAACCAAGTTCGTCCATTTTGGTCTTTCTTGGTTTCGACAAGCTTCAAAGTTGACCGAAGCCAATTGTCTAGCATAGATTGATGTAATATGACACAAGAAACCATGTGGAGAAGTTTGAGACCATCTAAGAGAGATTTGGTCCAAGAATCATCCACCTTAACCAAGTTCGTCCATTTTGGTCTTTCTTGTTTCGACAAGCTTCAAAGTTGACCGAAGCCAATTGTCTAGCATAGATTGATGTAATATGACACAAGAAACCATGTGGAGAAGTTTGAGACCATCTAAGAGAGATTTGGTCCAAGAATCATCCACCTTAACCAAGTTCGTCCATTTTGGTCTTTCTTGGTTTCGACAAGCTTCAAAGTTGACCGAAGCCAATTGTCTAGCATAGATTGATGTAATATGACACAAGAAACCATGTGGAGAAGTTTGAGACCATCTAAGAGAGATTTGGTCCAAGAATCATCCACCTTAACCAAGTTCGTCCATTTTGGTCTTTCTTTGTTTCGACAAGCTTCAAAGTTGACCGAAGCCAATTGTCTAGCATAGATTGATGTAATATGACACAAGAAACCATGTGGAGAAGTTTGAGACCATCTAAGAGAGATTTGGTCCAAGAATCATCCACCTTAACCAAGTTCGTCCATTTTGGTCTTTCTTTGTTTCGACAAGCTTCAAAGTTGACCGAAGCCAATTGTCTAGCATAGATTGATGTAATATGACACAAGAAACCATGTGGAGAAGTTTGAGACCATCTAAGAGAGATTTGGTCCAAGAATCATCCACCTTAACCAAGTTCGTCCATTTTGGTCTTTCTTGTTTCGACAAGCTTCAAAGTTGACCGAAGCCAATTGTCTAGCATAGATTGATGTAATATGACACAAGAAACCATGTGGAGAAGTTTGAGACCATCTAAGAGAGATTTGGTCCAAGAATCATCCACCTTAACCAAGTTCGTCCATTTTGGTCTTTCTTGGTTTCGACAAGCTTCAAAGTTGACCGAAGCCAATTGTCTAGCATAGATTGATGTAATATGACACAAGAAACCATGTGGAGAAGTTTGAGACCATCTAAGAGAGATTTGGTCCAAGAATCATCCACCTTAACCAAGTTCGTCCATTTTGGTCTTTCTTTGTTTCGACAAGCTTCAAAGTTGACCGAAGCCAATTGTCTAGCATAGATTGATGTAATATGACACAAGAAACCATGTGGAGAAGTTTGAGACCATCTAAGAGAGATTTGGTCCAAGAATCATCCACCTTAACCAAGTTCGTCCATTTTGGTCTTTCTTGGTTTCGACAAGCTTCAAAGTTGACCGAAGCCAATTGTCTAGCATAGATTGATGTAATATGACACAAGAAACCATGTGGAGAAGTTTGAGACCATCTAAGAGAGATTTGGTCCAAGAATCATCCACCTTAACCAAGTTCGTCCATTTTGGTCTTTCTTGGTTTCGACAAGCTTCAAAGTTGACCGAAGCCAATTGTCTAGCATAGATTGATGTAATATGACACAAGAAACCATGTGGAGAAGTTTGAGACCATCTAAGAGAGATTTGGTCCAAGAATCATCCACCTTAACCAAGTTCGTCCATTTTGGTCTTTCTTGGTTTCGACAAGCTTCAAAGTTGACCGAAGCCAATTGTCTAGCATAGATTGATGTAATATGACACAAGAAACCATGTGGAGAAGTTTGAGACCATCTAAGAGAGATTTGGTCCAAGAATCATCCACCTTAACCAAGTTCGTCCATTTTGGTCTTTCTTTGTTTCGACAAGCTTCAAAGTTGACCGAAGCCAATTGTCTAGCATAGATTGATGTAATATGACACAAGAAACCATGTGGAGAAGTTTGAGACCATCTAAGAGAGATTTGGTCCAAGAATCATCCACCTTAACCAAGTTCGTCCATTTTGGTCTTTCTTGGTTTCGACAAGCTTCAAAGTTGACCGAAGCCAATTGTCTAGCATAGATTGATGTAATATGACACAAGAAACCATGTGGAGAAGTTTGAGACCATCTAAGAGAGATTTGGTCCAAGAATCATCCACCTTAACCAAGTTCGTCCATTTTGGTCTTTCTTGTTTCGACAAGCTTCAAAGTTGACCGAAGCCAATTGTCTAGCATAGATTGATGTAATATGACACAAGAAACCATGTGGAGAAGTTTGAGACCATCTAAGAGAGATTTGGTCCAAGAATCATCCACCTTAACCAAGTTCGTCCATTTTGGTCTTTCTTTGTTTCGACAAGCTTCAAAGTTGACCGAAGCCAATTGTCTAGCATAGATTGATGTAATATGACACAAGAAACCATGTGGAGAAGTTTGAGACCATCTAAGAGAGATTTGGTCCAAGAATCATCCACCTTAACCAAGTTCGTCCATTTTGGTCTTTCTTGGTTTCGACAAGCTTCAAAGTTGACCGAAGCCAATTGTCTAGCATAGATTGATGTAATATGACACAAGAAACCATGTGGAGAAGTTTGAGACCATCTAAGAGAGATTTGGTCCAAGAATCATCCACCTTAACCAAGTTCGTCCATTTTGGTCTTTCTTGTTTCGACAAGCTTCAAAGTTGACCGAAGCCAATTGTCTAGCATAGATTGATGTAATATGACACAAGAAACCATGTGGAGAAGTTTGAGACCATCTAAGAGAGATTTGGTCCAAGAATCATCCACCTTAACCAAGTTCGTCCATTTTGGTCTTTCTTGGTTTCGACAAGCTTCAAAGTTGACCGAAGCCAATTGTCTAGCATAGATTGATGTAATATGACACAAGAAACCATGTGGAGAAGTTTGAGACCATCTAAGAGAGATTTGGTCCAAGAATCATCCACCTTAACCAAGTTCGTCCATTTTGGTCTTTCTTGTTTCGACAAGCTTCAAAGTTGACCGAAGCCAATTGTCTAGCATAGATTGATGTAATATGACACAAGAAACCATGTGGAGAAGTTTGAGACCATCTAAGAGAGATTTGGTCCAAGAATCATCCACCTTAACCAAGTTCGTCCATTTTGGTCTTTCTTTGTTTCGACAAGCTTCAAAGTTGACCGAAGCCAATTGTCTAGCATAGATTGATGTAATATGACACAAGAAACCATGTGGAGAAGTTTGAGACCATCTAAGAGAGATTTGGTCCAAGAATCATCCACCTTAACCAAGTTCGTCCATTTTGGTCTTTCTTTGTTTCGACAAGCTTCAAAGTTGACCGAAGCCAATTGTCTAGCATAGATTGATGTAATATGACACAAGAAACCATGTGGAGAAGTTTGAGACCATCTAAGAGAGATTTGGTCCAAGAATCATCCACCTTAACCAAGTTCGTCCATTTTGGTCTTTCTTGTTTCGACAAGCTTCAAAGTTGACCGAAGCCAATTGTCTAGCATAGATTGATGTAATATGACACAAGAAACCATGTGGAGAAGTTTGAGACCATCTAAGAGAGATTTGGTCCAAGAATCATCCACCTTAACCAAGTTCGTCCATTTTGGTCTTTCTTGGTTTCGACAAGCTTCAAAGTTGACCGAAGCCAATTGTCTAGCATAGATTGATGTAATATGACACAAGAAACCATGTGGAGAAGTTTGAGACCATCTAAGAGAGATTTGGTCCAAGAATCATCCACCTTAACCAAGTTCGTCCATTTTGGTCTTTCTTTGTTTCGACAAGCTTCAAAGTTGACCGAAGCCAATTGTCTAGCATAGATTGATGTAATATGACACAAGAAACCATGTGGAGAAGTTTGAGACCATCTAAGAGAGATTTGGTCCAAGAATCATCCACCTTAACCAAGTTCGTCCATTTTGGTCTTTCTTGGTTTCGACAAGCTTCAAAGTTGACCGAAGCCAATTGTCTAGCATAGATTGATGTAATATGACACAAGAAACCATGTGGAGAAGTTTGAGACCATCTAAGAGAGATTTGGTCCAAGAATCATCCACCTTAACCAAGTTCGTCCATTTTGGTCTTTCTTGGTTTCGACAAGCTTCAAAGTTGACCGAAGCCAATTGTCTAGCATAGATTGATGTAATATGACACAAGAAACCATGTGGAGAAGTTTGAGACCATCTAAGAGAGATTTGGTCCAAGAATCATCCACCTTAACCAAGTTCGTCCATTTTGGTCTTTCTTGTTTCGACAAGCTTCAAAGTTGACCGAAGCCAATTGTCTAGCATAGATTGATGTAATATGACACAAGAAACCATGTGGAGAAGTTTGAGACCATCTAAGAGAGATTTGGTCCAAGAATCATCCACCTTAACCAAGTTCGTCCATTTTGGTCTTTCTTGGTTTCGACAAGCTTCAAAGTTGACCGAAGCCAATTGTCTAGCATAGATTGATGTAATATGACACAAGAAACCATGTGGAGAAGTTTGAGACCATCTAAGAGAGATTTGGTCCAAGAATCATCCACCTTAACCAAGTTCGTCCATTTTGGTCTTTCTTGGTTTCGACAAGCTTCAAAGTTGACCGAAGCCAATTGTCTAGCATAGATTGATGTAATATGACACAAGAAACCATGTGGAGAAGTTTGAGACCATCTAAGAGAGATTTGGTCCAAGAATCATCCACCTTAACCAAGTTCGTCCATTTTGGTCTTTCTTGGTTTCGACAAGCTTCAAAGTTGACCGAAGCCAATTGTCTAGCATAGATTGATGTAATATGACACAAGAAACCATGTGGAGAAGTTTGAGACCATCTAAGAGAGATTTGGTCCAAGAATCATCCACCTTAACCAAGTTCGTCCATTTTGGTCTTTCTTTGTTTCGACAAGCTTCAAAGTTGACCGAAGCCAATTGTCTAGCATAGATTGATGTAATATGACACAAGAAACCATGTGGAGAAGTTTGAGACCATCTAAGAGAGATTTGGTCCAAGAATCATCCACCTTAACCAAGTTCGTCCATTTTGGTCTTTCTTTGTTTCGACAAGCTTCAAAGTTGACCGAAGCCAATTGTCTAGCATAGATTGATGTAATATGACACAAGAAACCATGTGGAGAAGTTTGAGACCATCTAAGAGAGATTTGGTCCAAGAATCATCCACCTTAACCAAGTTCGTCCATTTTGGTCTTTCTTTGTTTCGACAAGCTTCAAAGTTGACCGAAGCCAATTGTCTAGCATAGATTGATGTAATATGACACAAGAAACCATGTGGAGAAGTTTGAGACCATCTAAGAGAGATTTGGTCCAAGAATCATCCACCTTAACCAAGTTCGTCCATTTTGGTCTTTCTTGGTTTCGACAAGCTTCAAAGTTGACCGAAGCCAATTGTCTAGCATAGATTGATGTAATATGACACAAGAAACCATGTGGAGAAGTTTGAGACCATCTAAGAGAGATTTGGTCCAAGAATCATCCACCTTAACCAAGTTCGTCCATTTTGGTCTTTCTTTGTTTCGACAAGCTTCAAAGTTGACCGAAGCCAATTGTCTAGCATAGATTGATGTAATATGACACAAGAAACCATGTGGAGAAGTTTGAGACCATCTAAGAGAGATTTGGTCCAAGAATCATCCACCTTAACCAAGTTCGTCCATTTTGGTCTTTCTTGTTTCGACAAGCTTCAAAGTTGACCGAAGCCAATTGTCTAGCATAGATTGATGTAATATGACACAAGAAACCATGTGGAGAAGTTTGAGACCATCTAAGAGAGATTTGGTCCAAGAATCATCCACCTTAACCAAGTTCGTCCATTTTGGTCTTTCTTGGTTTCGACAAGCTTCAAAGTTGACCGAAGCCAATTGTCTAGCATAGATTGATGTAATATGACACAAGAAACCATGTGGAGAAGTTTGAGACCATCTAAGAGAGATTTGGTCCAAGAATCATCCACCTTAACCAAGTTCGTCCATTTTGGTCTTTCTTGGTTTCGACAAGCTTCAAAGTTGACCGAAGCCAATTGTCTAGCATAGATTGATGTAATATGACACAAGAAACCATGTGGAGAAGTTTGAGACCATCTAAGAGAGATTTGGTCCAAGAATCATCCACCTTAACCAAGTTCGTCCATTTTGGTCTTTCTTTGTTTCGACAAGCTTCAAAGTTGACCGAAGCCAATTGTCTAGCATAGATTGATGTAATATGACACAAGAAACCATGTGGAGAAGTTTGAGACCATCTAAGAGAGATTTGGTCCAAGAATCATCCACCTTAACCAAGTTCGTCCATTTTGGTCTTTCTTTGTTTCGACAAGCTTCAAAGTTGACCGAAGCCAATTGTCTAGCATAGATTGATGTAATATGACACAAGAAACCATGTGGAGAAGTTTGAGACCATCTAAGAGAGATTTGGTCCAAGAATCATCCACCTTAACCAAGTTCGTCCATTTTGGTCTTTCTTTGTTTCGACAAGCTTCAAAGTTGACCGAAGCCAATTGTCTAGCATAGATTGATGTAATATGACACAAGAAACCATGTGGAGAAGTTTGAGACCATCTAAGAGAGATTTGGTCCAAGAATCATCCACCTTAACCAAGTTCGTCCATTTTGGTCTTTCTTGGTTTCGACAAGCTTCAAAGTTGACCGAAGCCAATTGTCTAGCATAGATTGATGTAATATGACACAAGAAACCATGTGGAGAAGTTTGAGACCATCTAAGAGAGATTTGGTCCAAGAATCATCCACCTTAACCAAGTTCGTCCATTTTGGTCTTTCTTTGTTTCGACAAGCTTCAAAGTTGACCGAAGCCAATTGTCTAGCATAGATTGATGTAATATGACACAAGAAACCATGTGGAGAAGTTTGAGACCATCTAAGAGAGATTTGGTCCAAGAATCATCCACCTTAACCAAGTTCGTCCATTTTGGTCTTTCTTTGTTTCGACAAGCTTCAAAGTTGACCGAAGCCAATTGTCTAGCATAGATTGATGTAATATGACACAAGAAACCATGTGGAGAAGTTTGAGACCATCTAAGAGAGATTTGGTCCAAGAATCATCCACCTTAACCAAGTTCGTCCATTTTGGTCTTTCTTGGTTTCGACAAGCTTCAAAGTTGACCGAAGCCAATTGTCTAGCATAGATTGATGTAATATGACACAAGAAACCATGTGGAGAAGTTTGAGACCATCTAAGAGAGATTTGGTCCAAGAATCATCCACCTTAACCAAGTTCGTCCATTTTGGTCTTTCTTGGTTTCGACAAGCTTCAAAGTTGACCGAAGCCAATTGTCTAGCATAGATTGATGTAATATGACACAAGAAACCATGTGGAGAAGTTTGAGACCATCTAAGAGAGATTTGGTCCAAGAATCATCCACCTTAACCAAGTTCGTCCATTTTGGTCTTTCTTTGTTTCGACAAGCTTCAAAGTTGACCGAAGCCAATTGTCTAGCATAGATTGATGTAATATGACACAAGAAACCATGTGGAGAAGTTTGAGACCATCTAAGAGAGATTTGGTCCAAGAATCATCCACCTTAACCAAGTTCGTCCATTTTGGTCTTTCTTGGTTTCGACAAGCTTCAAAGTTGACCGAAGCCAATTGTCTAGCATAGATTGATGTAATATGACACAAGAAACCATGTGGAGAAGTTTGAGACCATCTAAGAGAGATTTGGTCCAAGAATCATCCACCTTAACCAAGTTCGTCCATTTTGGTCTTTCTTTGTTTCGACAAGCTTCAAAGTTGACCGAAGCCAATTGTCTAGCATAGATTGATGTAATATGACACAAGAAACCATGTGGAGAAGTTTGAGACCATCTAAGAGAGATTTGGTCCAAGAATCATCCACCTTAACCAAGTTCGTCCATTTTGGTCTTTCTTTGTTTCGACAAGCTTCAAAGTTGACCGAAGCCAATTGTCTAGCATAGATTGATGTAATATGACACAAGAAACCATGTGGAGAAGTTTGAGACCATCTAAGAGAGATTTGGTCCAAGAATCATCCACCTTAACCAAGTTCGTCCATTTTGGTCTTTCTTTGTTTCGACAAGCTTCAAAGTTGACCGAAGCCAATTGTCTAGCATAGATTGATGTAATATGACACAAGAAACCATGTGGAGAAGTTTGAGACCATCTAAGAGAGATTTGGTCCAAGAATCATCCACCTTAACCAAGTTCGTCCATTTTGGTCTTTCTTGGTTTCGACAAGCTTCAAAGTTGACCGAAGCCAATTGTCTAGCATAGATTGATGTAATATGACACAAGAAACCATGTGGAGAAGTTTGAGACCATCTAAGAGAGATTTGGTCCAAGAATCATCCACCTTAACCAAGTTCGTCCATTTTGGTCTTTCTTGGTTTCGACAAGCTTCAAAGTTGACCGAAGCCAATTGTCTAGCATAGATTGATGTAATATGACACAAGAAACCATGTGGAGAAGTTTGAGACCATCTAAGAGAGATTTGGTCCAAGAATCATCCACCTTAACCAAGTTCGTCCATTTTGGTCTTTCTTGGTTTCGACAAGCTTCAAAGTTGACCGAAGCCAATTGTCTAGCATAGATTGATGTAATATGACACAAGAAACCATGTGGAGAAGTTTGAGACCATCTAAGAGAGATTTGGTCCAAGAATCATCCACCTTAACCAAGTTCGTCCATTTTGGTCTTTCTTTGTTTCGACAAGCTTCAAAGTTGACCGAAGCCAATTGTCTAGCATAGATTGATGTAATATGACACAAGAAACCATGTGGAGAAGTTTGAGACCATCTAAGAGAGATTTGGTCCAAGAATCATCCACCTTAACCAAGTTCGTCCATTTTGGTCTTTCTTTGTTTCGACAAGCTTCAAAGTTGACCGAAGCCAATTGTCTAGCATAGATTGATGTAATATGACACAAGAAACCATGTGGAGAAGTTTGAGACCATCTAAGAGAGATTTGGTCCAAGAATCATCCACCTTAACCAAGTTCGTCCATTTTGGTCTTTCTTTGTTTCGACAAGCTTCAAAGTTGACCGAAGCCAATTGTCTAGCATAGATTGATGTAATATGACACAAGAAACCATGTGGAGAAGTTTGAGACCATCTAAGAGAGATTTGGTCCAAGAATCATCCACCTTAACCAAGTTCGTCCATTTTGGTCTTTCTTGGTTTCGACAAGCTTCAAAGTTGACCGAAGCCAATTGTCTAGCATAGATTGATGTAATATGACACAAGAAACCATGTGGAGAAGTTTGAGACCATCTAAGAGAGATTTGGTCCAAGAATCATCCACCTTAACCAAGTTCGTCCATTTTGGTCTTTCTTGGTTTCGACAAGCTTCAAAGTTGACCGAAGCCAATTGTCTAGCATAGATTGATGTAATATGACACAAGAAACCATGTGGAGAAGTTTGAGACCATCTAAGAGAGATTTGGTCCAAGAATCATCCACCTTAACCAAGTTCGTCCATTTTGGTCTTTCTTGGTTTCGACAAGCTTCAAAGTTGACCGAAGCCAATTGTCTAGCATAGATTGATGTAATATGACACAAGAAACCATGTGGAGAAGTTTGAGACCATCTAAGAGAGATTTGGTCCAAGAATCATCCACCTTAACCAAGTTCGTCCATTTTGGTCTTTCTTTGTTTCGACAAGCTTCAAAGTTGACCGAAGCCAATTGTCTAGCATAGATTGATGTAATATGACACAAGAAACCATGTGGAGAAGTTTGAGACCATCTAAGAGAGATTTGGTCCAAGAATCATCCACCTTAACCAAGTTCGTCCATTTTGGTCTTTCTTGTTTCGACAAGCTTCAAAGTTGACCGAAGCCAATTGTCTAGCATAGATTGATGTAATATGACACAAGAAACCATGTGGAGAAGTTTGAGACCATCTAAGAGAGATTTGGTCCAAGAATCATCCACCTTAACCAAGTTCGTCCATTTTGGTCTTTCTTTGTTTCGACAAGCTTCAAAGTTGACCGAAGCCAATTGTCTAGCATAGATTGATGTAATATGACACAAGAAACCATGTGGAGAAGTTTGAGACCATCTAAGAGAGATTTGGTCCAAGAATCATCCACCTTAACCAAGTTCGTCCATTTTGGTCTTTCTTTGTTTCGACAAGCTTCAAAGTTGACCGAAGCCAATTGTCTAGCATAGATTGATGTAATATGACACAAGAAACCATGTGGAGAAGTTTGAGACCATCTAAGAGAGATTTGGTCCAAGAATCATCCACCTTAACCAAGTTCGTCCATTTTGGTCTTTCTTGGTTTCGACAAGCTTCAAAGTTGACCGAAGCCAATTGTCTAGCATAGATTGATGTAATATGACACAAGAAACCATGTGGAGAAGTTTGAGACCATCTAAGAGAGATTTGGTCCAAGAATCATCCACCTTAACCAAGTTCGTCCATTTTGGTCTTTCTTGGTTTCGACAAGCTTCAAAGTTGACCGAAGCCAATTGTCTAGCATAGATTGATGTAATATGACACAAGAAACCATGTGGAGAAGTTTGAGACCATCTAAGAGAGATTTGGTCCAAGAATCATCCACCTTAACCAAGTTCGTCCATTTTGGTCTTTCTTGGTTTCGACAAGCTTCAAAGTTGACCGAAGCCAATTGTCTAGCATAGATTGATGTAATATGACACAAGAAACCATGTGGAGAAGTTTGAGACCATCTAAGAGAGATTTGGTCCAAGAATCATCCACCTTAACCAAGTTCGTCCATTTTGGTCTTTCTTTGTTTCGACAAGCTTCAAAGTTGACCGAAGCCAATTGTCTAGCATAGATTGATGTAATATGACACAAGAAACCATGTGGAGAAGTTTGAGACCATCTAAGAGAGATTTGGTCCAAGAATCATCCACCTTAACCAAGTTCGTCCATTTTGGTCTTTCTTTGTTTCGACAAGCTTCAAAGTTGACCGAAGCCAATTGTCTAGCATAGATTGATGTAATATGACACAAGAAACCATGTGGAGAAGTTTGAGACCATCTAAGAGAGATTTGGTCCAAGAATCATCCACCTTAACCAAGTTCGTCCATTTTGGTCTTTCTTGTTTCGACAAGCTTCAAAGTTGACCGAAGCCAATTGTCTAGCATAGATTGATGTAATATGACACAAGAAACCATGTGGAGAAGTTTGAGACCATCTAAGAGAGATTTGGTCCAAGAATCATCCACCTTAACCAAGTTCGTCCATTTTGGTCTTTCTTTGTTTCGACAAGCTTCAAAGTTGACCGAAGCCAATTGTCTAGCATAGATTGATGTAATATGACACAAGAAACCATGTGGAGAAGTTTGAGACCATCTAAGAGAGATTTGGTCCAAGAATCATCCACCTTAACCAAGTTCGTCCATTTTGGTCTTTCTTTGTTTCGACAAGCTTCAAAGTTGACCGAAGCCAATTGTCTAGCATAGATTGATGTAATATGACACAAGAAACCATGTGGAGAAGTTTGAGACCATCTAAGAGAGATTTGGTCCAAGAATCATCCACCTTAACCAAGTTCGTCCATTTTGGTCTTTCTTGTTTCGACAAGCTTCAAAGTTGACCGAAGCCAATTGTCTAGCATAGATTGATGTAATATGACACAAGAAACCATGTGGAGAAGTTTGAGACCATCTAAGAGAGATTTGGTCCAAGAATCATCCACCTTAACCAAGTTCGTCCATTTTGGTCTTTCTTGGTTTCGACAAGCTTCAAAGTTGACCGAAGCCAATTGTCTAGCATAGATTGATGTAATATGACACAAGAAACCATGTGGAGAAGTTTGAGACCATCTAAGAGAGATTTGGTCCAAGAATCATCCACCTTAACCAAGTTCGTCCATTTTGGTCTTTCTTTGTTTCGACAAGCTTCAAAGTTGACCGAAGCCAATTGTCTAGCATAGATTGATGTAATATGACACAAGAAACCATGTGGAGAAGTTTGAGACCATCTAAGAGAGATTTGGTCCAAGAATCATCCACCTTAACCAAGTTCGTCCATTTTGGTCTTTCTTTGTTTCGACAAGCTTCAAAGTTGACCGAAGCCAATTGTCTAGCATAGATTGATGTAATATGACACAAGAAACCATGTGGAGAAGTTTGAGACCATCTAAGAGAGATTTGGTCCAAGAATCATCCACCTTAACCAAGTTCGTCCATTTTGGTCTTTCTTTGTTTCGACAAGCTTCAAAGTTGACCGAAGCCAATTGTCTAGCATAGATTGATGTAATATGACACAAGAAACCATGTGGAGAAGTTTGAGACCATCTAAGAGAGATTTGGTCCAAGAATCATCCACCTTAACCAAGTTCGTCCATTTTGGTCTTTCTTGGTTTCGACAAGCTTCAAAGTTGACCGAAGCCAATTGTCTAGCATAGATTGATGTAATATGACACAAGAAACCATGTGGAGAAGTTTGAGACCATCTAAGAGAGATTTGGTCCAAGAATCATCCACCTTAACCAAGTTCGTCCATTTTGGTCTTTCTTGTTTCGACAAGCTTCAAAGTTGACCGAAGCCAATTGTCTAGCATAGATTGATGTAATATGACACAAGAAACCATGTGGAGAAGTTTGAGACCATCTAAGAGAGATTTGGTCCAAGAATCATCCACCTTAACCAAGTTCGTCCATTTTGGTCTTTCTTGGTTTCGACAAGCTTCAAAGTTGACCGAAGCCAATTGTCTAGCATAGATTGATGTAATATGACACAAGAAACCATGTGGAGAAGTTTGAGACCATCTAAGAGAGATTTGGTCCAAGAATCATCCACCTTAACCAAGTTCGTCCATTTTGGTCTTTCTTTGTTTCGACAAGCTTCAAAGTTGACCGAAGCCAATTGTCTAGCATAGATTGATGTAATATGACACAAGAAACCATGTGGAGAAGTTTGAGACCATCTAAGAGAGATTTGGTCCAAGAATCATCCACCTTAACCAAGTTCGTCCATTTTGGTCTTTCTTTGTTTCGACAAGCTTCAAAGTTGACCGAAGCCAATTGTCTAGCATAGATTGATGTAATATGACACAAGAAACCATGTGGAGAAGTTTGAGACCATCTAAGAGAGATTTGGTCCAAGAATCATCCACCTTAACCAAGTTCGTCCATTTTGGTCTTTCTTGGTTTCGACAAGCTTCAAAGTTGACCGAAGCCAATTGTCTAGCATAGATTGATGTAATATGACACAAGAAACCATGTGGAGAAGTTTGAGACCATCTAAGAGAGATTTGGTCCAAGAATCATCCACCTTAACCAAGTTCGTCCATTTTGGTCTTTCTTTGTTTCGACAAGCTTCAAAGTTGACCGAAGCCAATTGTCTAGCATAGATTGATGTAATATGACACAAGAAACCATGTGGAGAAGTTTGAGACCATCTAAGAGAGATTTGGTCCAAGAATCATCCACCTTAACCAAGTTCGTCCATTTTGGTCTTTCTTTGTTTCGACAAGCTTCAAAGTTGACCGAAGCCAATTGTCTAGCATAGATTGATGTAATATGACACAAGAAACCATGTGGAGAAGTTTGAGACCATCTAAGAGAGATTTGGTCCAAGAATCATCCACCTTAACCAAGTTCGTCCATTTTGGTCTTTCTTTGTTTCGACAAGCTTCAAAGTTGACCGAAGCCAATTGTCTAGCATAGATTGATGTAATATGACACAAGAAACCATGTGGAGAAGTTTGAGACCATCTAAGAGAGATTTGGTCCAAGAATCATCCACCTTAACCAAGTTCGTCCATTTTGGTCTTTCTTTGTTTCGACAAGCTTCAAAGTTGACCGAAGCCAATTGTCTAGCATAGATTGATGTAATATGACACAAGAAACCATGTGGAGAAGTTTGAGACCATCTAAGAGAGATTTGGTCCAAGAATCATCCACCTTAACCAAGTTCGTCCATTTTGGTCTTTCTTGGTTTCGACAAGCTTCAAAGTTGACCGAAGCCAATTGTCTAGCATAGATTGATGTAATATGACACAAGAAACCATGTGGAGAAGTTTGAGACCATCTAAGAGAGATTTGGTCCAAGAATCATCCACCTTAACCAAGTTCGTCCATTTTGGTCTTTCTTTGTTTCGACAAGCTTCAAAGTTGACCGAAGCCAATTGTCTAGCATAGATTGATGTAATATGACACAAGAAACCATGTGGAGAAGTTTGAGACCATCTAAGAGAGATTTGGTCCAAGAATCATCCACCTTAACCAAGTTCGTCCATTTTGGTCTTTCTTGTTTCGACAAGCTTCAAAGTTGACCGAAGCCAATTGTCTAGCATAGATTGATGTAATATGACACAAGAAACCATGTGGAGAAGTTTGAGACCATCTAAGAGAGATTTGGTCCAAGAATCATCCACCTTAACCAAGTTCGTCCATTTTGGTCTTTCTTGGTTTCGACAAGCTTCAAAGTTGACCGAAGCCAATTGTCTAGCATAGATTGATGTAATATGACACAAGAAACCATGTGGAGAAGTTTGAGACCATCTAAGAGAGATTTGGTCCAAGAATCATCCACCTTAACCAAGTTCGTCCATTTTGGTCTTTCTTGGTTTCGACAAGCTTCAAAGTTGACCGAAGCCAATTGTCTAGCATAGATTGATGTAATATGACACAAGAAACCATGTGGAGAAGTTTGAGACCATCTAAGAGAGATTTGGTCCAAGAATCATCCACCTTAACCAAGTTCGTCCATTTTGGTCTTTCTTGGTTTCGACAAGCTTCAAAGTTGACCGAAGCCAATTGTCTAGCATAGATTGATGTAATATGACACAAGAAACCATGTGGAGAAGTTTGAGACCATCTAAGAGAGATTTGGTCCAAGAATCATCCACCTTAACCAAGTTCGTCCATTTTGGTCTTTCTTGGTTTCGACAAGCTTCAAAGTTGACCGAAGCCAATTGTCTAGCATAGATTGATGTAATATGACACAAGAAACCATGTGGAGAAGTTTGAGACCATCTAAGAGAGATTTGGTCCAAGAATCATCCACCTTAACCAAGTTCGTCCATTTTGGTCTTTCTTTGTTTCGACAAGCTTCAAAGTTGACCGAAGCCAATTGTCTAGCATAGATTGATGTAATATGACACAAGAAACCATGTGGAGAAGTTTGAGACCATCTAAGAGAGATTTGGTCCAAGAATCATCCACCTTAACCAAGTTCGTCCATTTTGGTCTTTCTTGGTTTCGACAAGCTTCAAAGTTGACCGAAGCCAATTGTCTAGCATAGATTGATGTAATATGACACAAGAAACCATGTGGAGAAGTTTGAGACCATCTAAGAGAGATTTGGTCCAAGAATCATCCACCTTAACCAAGTTCGTCCATTTTGGTCTTTCTTGGTTTCGACAAGCTTCAAAGTTGACCGAAGCCAATTGTCTAGCATAGATTGATGTAATATGACACAAGAAACCATGTGGAGAAGTTTGAGACCATCTAAGAGAGATTTGGTCCAAGAATCATCCACCTTAACCAAGTTCGTCCATTTTGGTCTTTCTTTGTTTCGACAAGCTTCAAAGTTGACCGAAGCCAATTGTCTAGCATAGATTGATGTAATATGACACAAGAAACCATGTGGAGAAGTTTGAGACCATCTAAGAGAGATTTGGTCCAAGAATCATCCACCTTAACCAAGTTCGTCCATTTTGGTCTTTCTTGTTTCGACAAGCTTCAAAGTTGACCGAAGCCAATTGTCTAGCATAGATTGATGTAATATGACACAAGAAACCATGTGGAGAAGTTTGAGACCATCTAAGAGAGATTTGGTCCAAGAATCATCCACCTTAACCAAGTTCGTCCATTTTGGTCTTTCTTTGTTTCGACAAGCTTCAAAGTTGACCGAAGCCAATTGTCTAGCATAGATTGATGTAATATGACACAAGAAACCATGTGGAGAAGTTTGAGACCATCTAAGAGAGATTTGGTCCAAGAATCATCCACCTTAACCAAGTTCGTCCATTTTGGTCTTTCTTGGTTTCGACAAGCTTCAAAGTTGACCGAAGCCAATTGTCTAGCATAGATTGATGTAATATGACACAAGAAACCATGTGGAGAAGTTTGAGACCATCTAAGAGAGATTTGGTCCAAGAATCATCCACCTTAACCAAGTTCGTCCATTTTGGTCTTTCTTGGTTTCGACAAGCTTCAAAGTTGACCGAAGCCAATTGTCTAGCATAGATTGATGTAATATGACACAAGAAACCATGTGGAGAAGTTTGAGACCATCTAAGAGAGATTTGGTCCAAGAATCATCCACCTTAACCAAGTTCGTCCATTTTGGTCTTTCTTTGTTTCGACAAGCTTCAAAGTTGACCGAAGCCAATTGTCTAGCATAGATTGATGTAATATGACACAAGAAACCATGTGGAGAAGTTTGAGACCATCTAAGAGAGATTTGGTCCAAGAATCATCCACCTTAACCAAGTTCGTCCATTTTGGTCTTTCTTGGTTTCGACAAGCTTCAAAGTTGACCGAAGCCAATTGTCTAGCATAGATTGATGTAATATGACACAAGAAACCATGTGGAGAAGTTTGAGACCATCTAAGAGAGATTTGGTCCAAGAATCATCCACCTTAACCAAGTTCGTCCATTTTGGTCTTTCTTGGTTTCGACAAGCTTCAAAGTTGACCGAAGCCAATTGTCTAGCATAGATTGATGTAATATGACACAAGAAACCATGTGGAGAAGTTTGAGACCATCTAAGAGAGATTTGGTCCAAGAATCATCCACCTTAACCAAGTTCGTCCATTTTGGTCTTTCTTGGTTTCGACAAGCTTCAAAGTTGACCGAAGCCAATTGTCTAGCATAGATTGATGTAATATGACACAAGAAACCATGTGGAGAAGTTTGAGACCATCTAAGAGAGATTTGGTCCAAGAATCATCCACCTTAACCAAGTTCGTCCATTTTGGTCTTTCTTTGTTTCGACAAGCTTCAAAGTTGACCGAAGCCAATTGTCTAGCATAGATTGATGTAATATGACACAAGAAACCATGTGGAGAAGTTTGAGACCATCTAAGAGAGATTTGGTCCAAGAATCATCCACCTTAACCAAGTTCGTCCATTTTGGTCTTTCTTGGTTTCGACAAGCTTCAAAGTTGACCGAAGCCAATTGTCTAGCATAGATTGATGTAATATGACACAAGAAACCATGTGGAGAAGTTTGAGACCATCTAAGAGAGATTTGGTCCAAGAATCATCCACCTTAACCAAGTTCGTCCATTTTGGTCTTTCTTGTTTCGACAAGCTTCAAAGTTGACCGAAGCCAATTGTCTAGCATAGATTGATGTAATATGACACAAGAAACCATGTGGAGAAGTTTGAGACCATCTAAGAGAGATTTGGTCCAAGAATCATCCACCTTAACCAAGTTCGTCCATTTTGGTCTTTCTTGGTTTCGACAAGCTTCAAAGTTGACCGAAGCCAATTGTCTAGCATAGATTGATGTAATATGACACAAGAAACCATGTGGAGAAGTTTGAGACCATCTAAGAGAGATTTGGTCCAAGAATCATCCACCTTAACCAAGTTCGTCCATTTTGGTCTTTCTTTGTTTCGACAAGCTTCAAAGTTGACCGAAGCCAATTGTCTAGCATAGATTGATGTAATATGACACAAGAAACCATGTGGAGAAGTTTGAGACCATCTAAGAGAGATTTGGTCCAAGAATCATCCACCTTAACCAAGTTCGTCCATTTTGGTCTTTCTTGGTTTCGACAAGCTTCAAAGTTGACCGAAGCCAATTGTCTAGCATAGATTGATGTAATATGACACAAGAAACCATGTGGAGAAGTTTGAGACCATCTAAGAGAGATTTGGTCCAAGAATCATCCACCTTAACCAAGTTCGTCCATTTTGGTCTTTCTTTGTTTCGACAAGCTTCAAAGTTGACCGAAGCCAATTGTCTAGCATAGATTGATGTAATATGACACAAGAAACCATGTGGAGAAGTTTGAGACCATCTAAGAGAGATTTGGTCCAAGAATCATCCACCTTAACCAAGTTCGTCCATTTTGGTCTTTCTTGGTTTCGACAAGCTTCAAAGTTGACCGAAGCCAATTGTCTAGCATAGATTGATGTAATATGACACAAGAAACCATGTGGAGAAGTTTGAGACCATCTAAGAGAGATTTGGTCCAAGAATCATCCACCTTAACCAAGTTCGTCCATTTTGGTCTTTCTTGGTTTCGACAAGCTTCAAAGTTGACCGAAGCCAATTGTCTAGCATAGATTGATGTAATATGACACAAGAAACCATGTGGAGAAGTTTGAGACCATCTAAGAGAGATTTGGTCCAAGAATCATCCACCTTAACCAAGTTCGTCCATTTTGGTCTTTCTTGGTTTCGACAAGCTTCAAAGTTGACCGAAGCCAATTGTCTAGCATAGATTGATGTAATATGACACAAGAAACCATGTGGAGAAGTTTGAGACCATCTAAGAGAGATTTGGTCCAAGAATCATCCACCTTAACCAAGTTCGTCCATTTTGGTCTTTCTTTGTTTCGACAAGCTTCAAAGTTGACCGAAGCCAATTGTCTAGCATAGATTGATGTAATATGACACAAGAAACCATGTGGAGAAGTTTGAGACCATCTAAGAGAGATTTGGTCCAAGAATCATCCACCTTAACCAAGTTCGTCCATTTTGGTCTTTCTTGGTTTCGACAAGCTTCAAAGTTGACCGAAGCCAATTGTCTAGCATAGATTGATGTAATATGACACAAGAAACCATGTGGAGAAGTTTGAGACCATCTAAGAGAGATTTGGTCCAAGAATCATCCACCTTAACCAAGTTCGTCCATTTTGGTCTTTCTTGGTTTCGACAAGCTTCAAAGTTGACCGAAGCCAATTGTCTAGCATAGATTGATGTAATATGACACAAGAAACCATGTGGAGAAGTTTGAGACCATCTAAGAGAGATTTGGTCCAAGAATCATCCACCTTAACCAAGTTCGTCCATTTTGGTCTTTCTTGTTTCGACAAGCTTCAAAGTTGACCGAAGCCAATTGTCTAGCATAGATTGATGTAATATGACACAAGAAACCATGTGGAGAAGTTTGAGACCATCTAAGAGAGATTTGGTCCAAGAATCATCCACCTTAACCAAGTTCGTCCATTTTGGTCTTTCTTTGTTTCGACAAGCTTCAAAGTTGACCGAAGCCAATTGTCTAGCATAGATTGATGTAATATGACACAAGAAACCATGTGGAGAAGTTTGAGACCATCTAAGAGAGATTTGGTCCAAGAATCATCCACCTTAACCAAGTTCGTCCATTTTGGTCTTTCTTGGTTTCGACAAGCTTCAAAGTTGACCGAAGCCAATTGTCTAGCATAGATTGATGTAATATGACACAAGAAACCATGTGGAGAAGTTTGAGACCATCTAAGAGAGATTTGGTCCAAGAATCATCCACCTTAACCAAGTTCGTCCATTTTGGTCTTTCTTGGTTTCGACAAGCTTCAAAGTTGACCGAAGCCAATTGTCTAGCATAGATTGATGTAATATGACACAAGAAACCATGTGGAGAAGTTTGAGACCATCTAAGAGAGATTTGGTCCAAGAATCATCCACCTTAACCAAGTTCGTCCATTTTGGTCTTTCTTTGTTTCGACAAGCTTCAAAGTTGACCGAAGCCAATTGTCTAGCATAGATTGATGTAATATGACACAAGAAACCATGTGGAGAAGTTTGAGACCATCTAAGAGAGATTTGGTCCAAGAATCATCCACCTTAACCAAGTTCGTCCATTTTGGTCTTTCTTTGTTTCGACAAGCTTCAAAGTTGACCGAAGCCAATTGTCTAGCATAGATTGATGTAATATGACACAAGAAACCATGTGGAGAAGTTTGAGACCATCTAAGAGAGATTTGGTCCAAGAATCATCCACCTTAACCAAGTTCGTCCATTTTGGTCTTTCTTGGTTTCGACAAGCTTCAAAGTTGACCGAAGCCAATTGTCTAGCATAGATTGATGTAATATGACACAAGAAACCATGTGGAGAAGTTTGAGACCATCTAAGAGAGATTTGGTCCAAGAATCATCCACCTTAACCAAGTTCGTCCATTTTGGTCTTTCTTGTTTCGACAAGCTTCAAAGTTGACCGAAGCCAATTGTCTAGCATAGATTGATGTAATATGACACAAGAAACCATGTGGAGAAGTTTGAGACCATCTAAGAGAGATTTGGTCCAAGAATCATCCACCTTAACCAAGTTCGTCCATTTTGGTCTTTCTTGTTTCGACAAGCTTCAAAGTTGACCGAAGCCAATTGTCTAGCATAGATTGATGTAATATGACACAAGAAACCATGTGGAGAAGTTTGAGACCATCTAAGAGAGATTTGGTCCAAGAATCATCCACCTTAACCAAGTTCGTCCATTTTGGTCTTTCTTGGTTTCGACAAGCTTCAAAGTTGACCGAAGCCAATTGTCTAGCATAGATTGATGTAATATGACACAAGAAACCATGTGGAGAAGTTTGAGACCATCTAAGAGAGATTTGGTCCAAGAATCATCCACCTTAACCAAGTTCGTCCATTTTGGTCTTTCTTTGTTTCGACAAGCTTCAAAGTTGACCGAAGCCAATTGTCTAGCATAGATTGATGTAATATGACACAAGAAACCATGTGGAGAAGTTTGAGACCATCTAAGAGAGATTTGGTCCAAGAATCATCCACCTTAACCAAGTTCGTCCATTTTGGTCTTTCTTTGTTTCGACAAGCTTCAAAGTTGACCGAAGCCAATTGTCTAGCATAGATTGATGTAATATGACACAAGAAACCATGTGGAGAAGTTTGAGACCATCTAAGAGAGATTTGGTCCAAGAATCATCCACCTTAACCAAGTTCGTCCATTTTGGTCTTTCTTGGTTTCGACAAGCTTCAAAGTTGACCGAAGCCAATTGTCTAGCATAGATTGATGTAATATGACACAAGAAACCATGTGGAGAAGTTTGAGACCATCTAAGAGAGATTTGGTCCAAGAATCATCCACCTTAACCAAGTTCGTCCATTTTGGTCTTTCTTGGTTTCGACAAGCTTCAAAGTTGACCGAAGCCAATTGTCTAGCATAGATTGATGTAATATGACACAAGAAACCATGTGGAGAAGTTTGAGACCATCTAAGAGAGATTTGGTCCAAGAATCATCCACCTTAACCAAGTTCGTCCATTTTGGTCTTTCTTGGTTTCGACAAGCTTCAAAGTTGACCGAAGCCAATTGTCTAGCATAGATTGATGTAATATGACACAAGAAACCATGTGGAGAAGTTTGAGACCATCTAAGAGAGATTTGGTCCAAGAATCATCCACCTTAACCAAGTTCGTCCATTTTGGTCTTTCTTGGTTTCGACAAGCTTCAAAGTTGACCGAAGCCAATTGTCTAGCATAGATTGATGTAATATGACACAAGAAACCATGTGGAGAAGTTTGAGACCATCTAAGAGAGATTTGGTCCAAGAATCATCCACCTTAACCAAGTTCGTCCATTTTGGTCTTTCTTTGTTTCGACAAGCTTCAAAGTTGACCGAAGCCAATTGTCTAGCATAGATTGATGTAATATGACACAAGAAACCATGTGGAGAAGTTTGAGACCATCTAAGAGAGATTTGGTCCAAGAATCATCCACCTTAACCAAGTTCGTCCATTTTGGTCTTTCTTTGTTTCGACAAGCTTCAAAGTTGACCGAAGCCAATTGTCTAGCATAGATTGATGTAATATGACACAAGAAACCATGTGGAGAAGTTTGAGACCATCTAAGAGAGATTTGGTCCAAGAATCATCCACCTTAACCAAGTTCGTCCATTTTGGTCTTTCTTGGTTTCGACAAGCTTCAAAGTTGACCGAAGCCAATTGTCTAGCATAGATTGATGTAATATGACACAAGAAACCATGTGGAGAAGTTTGAGACCATCTAAGAGAGATTTGGTCCAAGAATCATCCACCTTAACCAAGTTCGTCCATTTTGGTCTTTCTTGTTTCGACAAGCTTCAAAGTTGACCGAAGCCAATTGTCTAGCATAGATTGATGTAATATGACACAAGAAACCATGTGGAGAAGTTTGAGACCATCTAAGAGAGATTTGGTCCAAGAATCATCCACCTTAACCAAGTTCGTCCATTTTGGTCTTTCTTGGTTTCGACAAGCTTCAAAGTTGACCGAAGCCAATTGTCTAGCATAGATTGATGTAATATGACACAAGAAACCATGTGGAGAAGTTTGAGACCATCTAAGAGAGATTTGGTCCAAGAATCATCCACCTTAACCAAGTTCGTCCATTTTGGTCTTTCTTTGTTTCGACAAGCTTCAAAGTTGACCGAAGCCAATTGTCTAGCATAGATTGATGTAATATGACACAAGAAACCATGTGGAGAAGTTTGAGACCATCTAAGAGAGATTTGGTCCAAGAATCATCCACCTTAACCAAGTTCGTCCATTTTGGTCTTTCTTGGTTTCGACAAGCTTCAAAGTTGACCGAAGCCAATTGTCTAGCATAGATTGATGTAATATGACACAAGAAACCATGTGGAGAAGTTTGAGACCATCTAAGAGAGATTTGGTCCAAGAATCATCCACCTTAACCAAGTTCGTCCATTTTGGTCTTTCTTTGTTTCGACAAGCTTCAAAGTTGACCGAAGCCAATTGTCTAGCATAGATTGATGTAATATGACACAAGAAACCATGTGGAGAAGTTTGAGACCATCTAAGAGAGATTTGGTCCAAGAATCATCCACCTTAACCAAGTTCGTCCATTTTGGTCTTTCTTGGTTTCGACAAGCTTCAAAGTTGACCGAAGCCAATTGTCTAGCATAGATTGATGTAATATGACACAAGAAACCATGTGGAGAAGTTTGAGACCATCTAAGAGAGATTTGGTCCAAGAATCATCCACCTTAACCAAGTTCGTCCATTTTGGTCTTTCTTGGTTTCGACAAGCTTCAAAGTTGACCGAAGCCAATTGTCTAGCATAGATTGATGTAATATGACACAAGAAACCATGTGGAGAAGTTTGAGACCATCTAAGAGAGATTTGGTCCAAGAATCATCCACCTTAACCAAGTTCGTCCATTTTGGTCTTTCTTGGTTTCGACAAGCTTCAAAGTTGACCGAAGCCAATTGTCTAGCATAGATTGATGTAATATGACACAAGAAACCATGTGGAGAAGTTTGAGACCATCTAAGAGAGATTTGGTCCAAGAATCATCCACCTTAACCAAGTTCGTCCATTTTGGTCTTTCTTGGTTTCGACAAGCTTCAAAGTTGACCGAAGCCAATTGTCTAGCATAGATTGATGTAATATGACACAAGAAACCATGTGGAGAAGTTTGAGACCATCTAAGAGAGATTTGGTCCAAGAATCATCCACCTTAACCAAGTTCGTCCATTTTGGTCTTTCTTGGTTTCGACAAGCTTCAAAGTTGACCGAAGCCAATTGTCTAGCATAGATTGATGTAATATGACACAAGAAACCATGTGGAGAAGTTTGAGACCATCTAAGAGAGATTTGGTCCAAGAATCATCCACCTTAACCAAGTTCGTCCATTTTGGTCTTTCTTGGTTTCGACAAGCTTCAAAGTTGACCGAAGCCAATTGTCTAGCATAGATTGATGTAATATGACACAAGAAACCATGTGGAGAAGTTTGAGACCATCTAAGAGAGATTTGGTCCAAGAATCATCCACCTTAACCAAGTTCGTCCATTTTGGTCTTTCTTTGTTTCGACAAGCTTCAAAGTTGACCGAAGCCAATTGTCTAGCATAGATTGATGTAATATGACACAAGAAACCATGTGGAGAAGTTTGAGACCATCTAAGAGAGATTTGGTCCAAGAATCATCCACCTTAACCAAGTTCGTCCATTTTGGTCTTTCTTTGTTTCGACAAGCTTCAAAGTTGACCGAAGCCAATTGTCTAGCATAGATTGATGTAATATGACACAAGAAACCATGTGGAGAAGTTTGAGACCATCTAAGAGAGATTTGGTCCAAGAATCATCCACCTTAACCAAGTTCGTCCATTTTGGTCTTTCTTGGTTTCGACAAGCTTCAAAGTTGACCGAAGCCAATTGTCTAGCATAGATTGATGTAATATGACACAAGAAACCATGTGGAGAAGTTTGAGACCATCTAAGAGAGATTTGGTCCAAGAATCATCCACCTTAACCAAGTTCGTCCATTTTGGTCTTTCTTGGTTTCGACAAGCTTCAAAGTTGACCGAAGCCAATTGTCTAGCATAGATTGATGTAATATGACACAAGAAACCATGTGGAGAAGTTTGAGACCATCTAAGAGAGATTTGGTCCAAGAATCATCCACCTTAACCAAGTTCGTCCATTTTGGTCTTTCTTGGTTTCGACAAGCTTCAAAGTTGACCGAAGCCAATTGTCTAGCATAGATTGATGTAATATGACACAAGAAACCATGTGGAGAAGTTTGAGACCATCTAAGAGAGATTTGGTCCAAGAATCATCCACCTTAACCAAGTTCGTCCATTTTGGTCTTTCTTGGTTTCGACAAGCTTCAAAGTTGACCGAAGCCAATTGTCTAGCATAGATTGATGTAATATGACACAAGAAACCATGTGGAGAAGTTTGAGACCATCTAAGAGAGATTTGGTCCAAGAATCATCCACCTTAACCAAGTTCGTCCATTTTGGTCTTTCTTTGTTTCGACAAGCTTCAAAGTTGACCGAAGCCAATTGTCTAGCATAGATTGATGTAATATGACACAAGAAACCATGTGGAGAAGTTTGAGACCATCTAAGAGAGATTTGGTCCAAGAATCATCCACCTTAACCAAGTTCGTCCATTTTGGTCTTTCTTGGTTTCGACAAGCTTCAAAGTTGACCGAAGCCAATTGTCTAGCATAGATTGATGTAATATGACACAAGAAACCATGTGGAGAAGTTTGAGACCATCTAAGAGAGATTTGGTCCAAGAATCATCCACCTTAACCAAGTTCGTCCATTTTGGTCTTTCTTGTTTCGACAAGCTTCAAAGTTGACCGAAGCCAATTGTCTAGCATAGATTGATGTAATATGACACAAGAAACCATGTGGAGAAGTTTGAGACCATCTAAGAGAGATTTGGTCCAAGAATCATCCACCTTAACCAAGTTCGTCCATTTTGGTCTTTCTTGGTTTCGACAAGCTTCAAAGTTGACCGAAGCCAATTGTCTAGCATAGATTGATGTAATATGACACAAGAAACCATGTGGAGAAGTTTGAGACCATCTAAGAGAGATTTGGTCCAAGAATCATCCACCTTAACCAAGTTCGTCCATTTTGGTCTTTCTTGGTTTCGACAAGCTTCAAAGTTGACCGAAGCCAATTGTCTAGCATAGATTGATGTAATATGACACAAGAAACCATGTGGAGAAGTTTGAGACCATCTAAGAGAGATTTGGTCCAAGAATCATCCACCTTAACCAAGTTCGTCCATTTTGGTCTTTCTTGGTTTCGACAAGCTTCAAAGTTGACCGAAGCCAATTGTCTAGCATAGATTGATGTAATATGACACAAGAAACCATGTGGAGAAGTTTGAGACCATCTAAGAGAGATTTGGTCCAAGAATCATCCACCTTAACCAAGTTCGTCCATTTTGGTCTTTCTTGGTTTCGACAAGCTTCAAAGTTGACCGAAGCCAATTGTCTAGCATAGATTGATGTAATATGACACAAGAAACCATGTGGAGAAGTTTGAGACCATCTAAGAGAGATTTGGTCCAAGAATCATCCACCTTAACCAAGTTCGTCCATTTTGGTCTTTCTTTGTTTCGACAAGCTTCAAAGTTGACCGAAGCCAATTGTCTAGCATAGATTGATGTAATATGACACAAGAAACCATGTGGAGAAGTTTGAGACCATCTAAGAGAGATTTGGTCCAAGAATCATCCACCTTAACCAAGTTCGTCCATTTTGGTCTTTCTTTGTTTCGACAAGCTTCAAAGTTGACCGAAGCCAATTGTCTAGCATAGATTGATGTAATATGACACAAGAAACCATGTGGAGAAGTTTGAGACCATCTAAGAGAGATTTGGTCCAAGAATCATCCACCTTAACCAAGTTCGTCCATTTTGGTCTTTCTTGGTTTCGACAAGCTTCAAAGTTGACCGAAGCCAATTGTCTAGCATAGATTGATGTAATATGACACAAGAAACCATGTGGAGAAGTTTGAGACCATCTAAGAGAGATTTGGTCCAAGAATCATCCACCTTAACCAAGTTCGTCCATTTTGGTCTTTCTTTGTTTCGACAAGCTTCAAAGTTGACCGAAGCCAATTGTCTAGCATAGATTGATGTAATATGACACAAGAAACCATGTGGAGAAGTTTGAGACCATCTAAGAGAGATTTGGTCCAAGAATCATCCACCTTAACCAAGTTCGTCCATTTTGGTCTTTCTTGGTTTCGACAAGCTTCAAAGTTGACCGAAGCCAATTGTCTAGCATAGATTGATGTAATATGACACAAGAAACCATGTGGAGAAGTTTGAGACCATCTAAGAGAGATTTGGTCCAAGAATCATCCACCTTAACCAAGTTCGTCCATTTTGGTCTTTCTTGGTTTCGACAAGCTTCAAAGTTGACCGAAGCCAATTGTCTAGCATAGATTGATGTAATATGACACAAGAAACCATGTGGAGAAGTTTGAGACCATCTAAGAGAGATTTGGTCCAAGAATCATCCACCTTAACCAAGTTCGTCCATTTTGGTCTTTCTTGGTTTCGACAAGCTTCAAAGTTGACCGAAGCCAATTGTCTAGCATAGATTGATGTAATATGACACAAGAAACCATGTGGAGAAGTTTGAGACCATCTAAGAGAGATTTGGTCCAAGAATCATCCACCTTAACCAAGTTCGTCCATTTTGGTCTTTCTTGGTTTCGACAAGCTTCAAAGTTGACCGAAGCCAATTGTCTAGCATAGATTGATGTAATATGACACAAGAAACCATGTGGAGAAGTTTGAGACCATCTAAGAGAGATTTGGTCCAAGAATCATCCACCTTAACCAAGTTCGTCCATTTTGGTCTTTCTTGTTTCGACAAGCTTCAAAGTTGACCGAAGCCAATTGTCTAGCATAGATTGATGTAATATGACACAAGAAACCATGTGGAGAAGTTTGAGACCATCTAAGAGAGATTTGGTCCAAGAATCATCCACCTTAACCAAGTTCGTCCATTTTGGTCTTTCTTGGTTTCGACAAGCTTCAAAGTTGACCGAAGCCAATTGTCTAGCATAGATTGATGTAATATGACACAAGAAACCATGTGGAGAAGTTTGAGACCATCTAAGAGAGATTTGGTCCAAGAATCATCCACCTTAACCAAGTTCGTCCATTTTGGTCTTTCTTGGTTTCGACAAGCTTCAAAGTTGACCGAAGCCAATTGTCTAGCATAGATTGATGTAATATGACACAAGAAACCATGTGGAGAAGTTTGAGACCATCTAAGAGAGATTTGGTCCAAGAATCATCCACCTTAACCAAGTTCGTCCATTTTGGTCTTTCTTGGTTTCGACAAGCTTCAAAGTTGACCGAAGCCAATTGTCTAGCATAGATTGATGTAATATGACACAAGAAACCATGTGGAGAAGTTTGAGACCATCTAAGAGAGATTTGGTCCAAGAATCATCCACCTTAACCAAGTTCGTCCATTTTGGTCTTTCTTGGTTTCGACAAGCTTCAAAGTTGACCGAAGCCAATTGTCTAGCATAGATTGATGTAATATGACACAAGAAACCATGTGGAGAAGTTTGAGACCATCTAAGAGAGATTTGGTCCAAGAATCATCCACCTTAACCAAGTTCGTCCATTTTGGTCTTTCTTGTTTCGACAAGCTTCAAAGTTGACCGAAGCCAATTGTCTAGCATAGATTGATGTAATATGACACAAGAAACCATGTGGAGAAGTTTGAGACCATCTAAGAGAGATTTGGTCCAAGAATCATCCACCTTAACCAAGTTCGTCCATTTTGGTCTTTCTTGGTTTCGACAAGCTTCAAAGTTGACCGAAGCCAATTGTCTAGCATAGATTGATGTAATATGACACAAGAAACCATGTGGAGAAGTTTGAGACCATCTAAGAGAGATTTGGTCCAAGAATCATCCACCTTAACCAAGTTCGTCCATTTTGGTCTTTCTTGGTTTCGACAAGCTTCAAAGTTGACCGAAGCCAATTGTCTAGCATAGATTGATGTAATATGACACAAGAAACCATGTGGAGAAGTTTGAGACCATCTAAGAGAGATTTGGTCCAAGAATCATCCACCTTAACCAAGTTCGTCCATTTTGGTCTTTCTTGGTTTCGACAAGCTTCAAAGTTGACCGAAGCCAATTGTCTAGCATAGATTGATGTAATATGACACAAGAAACCATGTGGAGAAGTTTGAGACCATCTAAGAGAGATTTGGTCCAAGAATCATCCACCTTAACCAAGTTCGTCCATTTTGGTCTTTCTTGGTTTCGACAAGCTTCAAAGTTGACCGAAGCCAATTGTCTAGCATAGATTGATGTAATATGACACAAGAAACCATGTGGAGAAGTTTGAGACCATCTAAGAGAGATTTGGTCCAAGAATCATCCACCTTAACCAAGTTCGTCCATTTTGGTCTTTCTTGTTTCGACAAGCTTCAAAGTTGACCGAAGCCAATTGTCTAGCATAGATTGATGTAATATGACACAAGAAACCATGTGGAGAAGTTTGAGACCATCTAAGAGAGATTTGGTCCAAGAATCATCCACCTTAACCAAGTTCGTCCATTTTGGTCTTTCTTGGTTTCGACAAGCTTCAAAGTTGACCGAAGCCAATTGTCTAGCATAGATTGATGTAATATGACACAAGAAACCATGTGGAGAAGTTTGAGACCATCTAAGAGAGATTTGGTCCAAGAATCATCCACCTTAACCAAGTTCGTCCATTTTGGTCTTTCTTGGTTTCGACAAGCTTCAAAGTTGACCGAAGCCAATTGTCTAGCATAGATTGATGTAATATGACACAAGAAACCATGTGGAGAAGTTTGAGACCATCTAAGAGAGATTTGGTCCAAGAATCATCCACCTTAACCAAGTTCGTCCATTTTGGTCTTTCTTGGTTTCGACAAGCTTCAAAGTTGACCGAAGCCAATTGTCTAGCATAGATTGATGTAATATGACACAAGAAACCATGTGGAGAAGTTTGAGACCATCTAAGAGAGATTTGGTCCAAGAATCATCCACCTTAACCAAGTTCGTCCATTTTGGTCTTTCTTGGTTTCGACAAGCTTCAAAGTTGACCGAAGCCAATTGTCTAGCATAGATTGATGTAATATGACACAAGAAACCATGTGGAGAAGTTTGAGACCATCTAAGAGAGATTTGGTCCAAGAATCATCCACCTTAACCAAGTTCGTCCATTTTGGTCTTTCTTTGTTTCGACAAGCTTCAAAGTTGACCGAAGCCAATTGTCTAGCATAGATTGATGTAATATGACACAAGAAACCATGTGGAGAAGTTTGAGACCATCTAAGAGAGATTTGGTCCAAGAATCATCCACCTTAACCAAGTTCGTCCATTTTGGTCTTTCTTGGTTTCGACAAGCTTCAAAGTTGACCGAAGCCAATTGTCTAGCATAGATTGATGTAATATGACACAAGAAACCATGTGGAGAAGTTTGAGACCATCTAAGAGAGATTTGGTCCAAGAATCATCCACCTTAACCAAGTTCGTCCATTTTGGTCTTTCTTGGTTTCGACAAGCTTCAAAGTTGACCGAAGCCAATTGTCTAGCATAGATTGATGTAATATGACACAAGAAACCATGTGGAGAAGTTTGAGACCATCTAAGAGAGATTTGGTCCAAGAATCATCCACCTTAACCAAGTTCGTCCATTTTGGTCTTTCTTGGTTTCGACAAGCTTCAAAGTTGACCGAAGCCAATTGTCTAGCATAGATTGATGTAATATGACACAAGAAACCATGTGGAGAAGTTTGAGACCATCTAAGAGAGATTTGGTCCAAGAATCATCCACCTTAACCAAGTTCGTCCATTTTGGTCTTTCTTGGTTTCGACAAGCTTCAAAGTTGACCGAAGCCAATTGTCTAGCATAGATTGATGTAATATGACACAAGAAACCATGTGGAGAAGTTTGAGACCATCTAAGAGAGATTTGGTCCAAGAATCATCCACCTTAACCAAGTTCGTCCATTTTGGTCTTTCTTGGTTTCGACAAGCTTCAAAGTTGACCGAAGCCAATTGTCTAGCATAGATTGATGTAATATGACACAAGAAACCATGTGGAGAAGTTTGAGACCATCTAAGAGAGATTTGGTCCAAGAATCATCCACCTTAACCAAGTTCGTCCATTTTGGTCTTTCTTGGTTTCGACAAGCTTCAAAGTTGACCGAAGCCAATTGTCTAGCATAGATTGATGTAATATGACACAAGAAACCATGTGGAGAAGTTTGAGACCATCTAAGAGAGATTTGGTCCAAGAATCATCCACCTTAACCAAGTTCGTCCATTTTGGTCTTTCTTGGTTTCGACAAGCTTCAAAGTTGACCGAAGCCAATTGTCTAGCATAGATTGATGTAATATGACACAAGAAACCATGTGGAGAAGTTTGAGACCATCTAAGAGAGATTTGGTCCAAGAATCATCCACCTTAACCAAGTTCGTCCATTTTGGTCTTTCTTTGTTTCGACAAGCTTCAAAGTTGACCGAAGCCAATTGTCTAGCATAGATTGATGTAATATGACACAAGAAACCATGTGGAGAAGTTTGAGACCATCTAAGAGAGATTTGGTCCAAGAATCATCCACCTTAACCAAGTTCGTCCATTTTGGTCTTTCTTGGTTTCGACAAGCTTCAAAGTTGACCGAAGCCAATTGTCTAGCATAGATTGATGTAATATGACACAAGAAACCATGTGGAGAAGTTTGAGACCATCTAAGAGAGATTTGGTCCAAGAATCATCCACCTTAACCAAGTTCGTCCATTTTGGTCTTTCTTGGTTTCGACAAGCTTCAAAGTTGACCGAAGCCAATTGTCTAGCATAGATTGATGTAATATGACACAAGAAACCATGTGGAGAAGTTTGAGACCATCTAAGAGAGATTTGGTCCAAGAATCATCCACCTTAACCAAGTTCGTCCATTTTGGTCTTTCTTGGTTTCGACAAGCTTCAAAGTTGACCGAAGCCAATTGTCTAGCATAGATTGATGTAATATGACACAAGAAACCATGTGGAGAAGTTTGAGACCATCTAAGAGAGATTTGGTCCAAGAATCATCCACCTTAACCAAGTTCGTCCATTTTGGTCTTTCTTGGTTTCGACAAGCTTCAAAGTTGACCGAAGCCAATTGTCTAGCATAGATTGATGTAATATGACACAAGAAACCATGTGGAGAAGTTTGAGACCATCTAAGAGAGATTTGGTCCAAGAATCATCCACCTTAACCAAGTTCGTCCATTTTGGTCTTTCTTGGTTTCGACAAGCTTCAAAGTTGACCGAAGCCAATTGTCTAGCATAGATTGATGTAATATGACACAAGAAACCATGTGGAGAAGTTTGAGACCATCTAAGAGAGATTTGGTCCAAGAATCATCCACCTTAACCAAGTTCGTCCATTTTGGTCTTTCTTGGTTTCGACAAGCTTCAAAGTTGACCGAAGCCAATTGTCTAGCATAGATTGATGTAATATGACACAAGAAACCATGTGGAGAAGTTTGAGACCATCTAAGAGAGATTTGGTCCAAGAATCATCCACCTTAACCAAGTTCGTCCATTTTGGTCTTTCTTGTTTCGACAAGCTTCAAAGTTGACCGAAGCCAATTGTCTAGCATAGATTGATGTAATATGACACAAGAAACCATGTGGAGAAGTTTGAGACCATCTAAGAGAGATTTGGTCCAAGAATCATCCACCTTAACCAAGTTCGTCCATTTTGGTCTTTCTTGGTTTCGACAAGCTTCAAAGTTGACCGAAGCCAATTGTCTAGCATAGATTGATGTAATATGACACAAGAAACCATGTGGAGAAGTTTGAGACCATCTAAGAGAGATTTGGTCCAAGAATCATCCACCTTAACCAAGTTCGTCCATTTTGGTCTTTCTTGGTTTCGACAAGCTTCAAAGTTGACCGAAGCCAATTGTCTAGCATAGATTGATGTAATATGACACAAGAAACCATGTGGAGAAGTTTGAGACCATCTAAGAGAGATTTGGTCCAAGAATCATCCACCTTAACCAAGTTCGTCCATTTTGGTCTTTCTTGTTTCGACAAGCTTCAAAGTTGACCGAAGCCAATTGTCTAGCATAGATTGATGTAATATGACACAAGAAACCATGTGGAGAAGTTTGAGACCATCTAAGAGAGATTTGGTCCAAGAATCATCCACCTTAACCAAGTTCGTCCATTTTGGTCTTTCTTGGTTTCGACAAGCTTCAAAGTTGACCGAAGCCAATTGTCTAGCATAGATTGATGTAATATGACACAAGAAACCATGTGGAGAAGTTTGAGACCATCTAAGAGAGATTTGGTCCAAGAATCATCCACCTTAACCAAGTTCGTCCATTTTGGTCTTTCTTGGTTTCGACAAGCTTCAAAGTTGACCGAAGCCAATTGTCTAGCATAGATTGATGTAATATGACACAAGAAACCATGTGGAGAAGTTTGAGACCATCTAAGAGAGATTTGGTCCAAGAATCATCCACCTTAACCAAGTTCGTCCATTTTGGTCTTTCTTGGTTTCGACAAGCTTCAAAGTTGACCGAAGCCAATTGTCTAGCATAGATTGATGTAATATGACACAAGAAACCATGTGGAGAAGTTTGAGACCATCTAAGAGAGATTTGGTCCAAGAATCATCCACCTTAACCAAGTTCGTCCATTTTGGTCTTTCTTGGTTTCGACAAGCTTCAAAGTTGACCGAAGCCAATTGTCTAGCATAGATTGATGTAATATGACACAAGAAACCATGTGGAGAAGTTTGAGACCATCTAAGAGAGATTTGGTCCAAGAATCATCCACCTTAACCAAGTTCGTCCATTTTGGTCTTTCTTGTTTCGACAAGCTTCAAAGTTGACCGAAGCCAATTGTCTAGCATAGATTGATGTAATATGACACAAGAAACCATGTGGAGAAGTTTGAGACCATCTAAGAGAGATTTGGTCCAAGAATCATCCACCTTAACCAAGTTCGTCCATTTTGGTCTTTCTTGGTTTCGACAAGCTTCAAAGTTGACCGAAGCCAATTGTCTAGCATAGATTGATGTAATATGACACAAGAAACCATGTGGAGAAGTTTGAGACCATCTAAGAGAGATTTGGTCCAAGAATCATCCACCTTAACCAAGTTCGTCCATTTTGGTCTTTCTTGGTTTCGACAAGCTTCAAAGTTGACCGAAGCCAATTGTCTAGCATAGATTGATGTAATATGACACAAGAAACCATGTGGAGAAGTTTGAGACCATCTAAGAGAGATTTGGTCCAAGAATCATCCACCTTAACCAAGTTCGTCCATTTTGGTCTTTCTTGGTTTCGACAAGCTTCAAAGTTGACCGAAGCCAATTGTCTAGCATAGATTGATGTAATATGACACAAGAAACCATGTGGAGAAGTTTGAGACCATCTAAGAGAGATTTGGTCCAAGAATCATCCACCTTAACCAAGTTCGTCCATTTTGGTCTTTCTTGTTTCGACAAGCTTCAAAGTTGACCGAAGCCAATTGTCTAGCATAGATTGATGTAATATGACACAAGAAACCATGTGGAGAAGTTTGAGACCATCTAAGAGAGATTTGGTCCAAGAATCATCCACCTTAACCAAGTTCGTCCATTTTGGTCTTTCTTGGTTTCGACAAGCTTCAAAGTTGACCGAAGCCAATTGTCTAGCATAGATTGATGTAATATGACACAAGAAACCATGTGGAGAAGTTTGAGACCATCTAAGAGAGATTTGGTCCAAGAATCATCCACCTTAACCAAGTTCGTCCATTTTGGTCTTTCTTGGTTTCGACAAGCTTCAAAGTTGACCGAAGCCAATTGTCTAGCATAGATTGATGTAATATGACACAAGAAACCATGTGGAGAAGTTTGAGACCATCTAAGAGAGATTTGGTCCAAGAATCATCCACCTTAACCAAGTTCGTCCATTTTGGTCTTTCTTGGTTTCGACAAGCTTCAAAGTTGACCGAAGCCAATTGTCTAGCATAGATTGATGTAATATGACACAAGAAACCATGTGGAGAAGTTTGAGACCATCTAAGAGAGATTTGGTCCAAGAATCATCCACCTTAACCAAGTTCGTCCATTTTGGTCTTTCTTGGTTTCGACAAGCTTCAAAGTTGACCGAAGCCAATTGTCTAGCATAGATTGATGTAATATGACACAAGAAACCATGTGGAGAAGTTTGAGACCATCTAAGAGAGATTTGGTCCAAGAATCATCCACCTTAACCAAGTTCGTCCATTTTGGTCTTTCTTGGTTTCGACAAGCTTCAAAGTTGACCGAAGCCAATTGTCTAGCATAGATTGATGTAATATGACACAAGAAACCATGTGGAGAAGTTTGAGACCATCTAAGAGAGATTTGGTCCAAGAATCATCCACCTTAACCAAGTTCGTCCATTTTGGTCTTTCTTGGTTTCGACAAGCTTCAAAGTTGACCGAAGCCAATTGTCTAGCATAGATTGATGTAATATGACACAAGAAACCATGTGGAGAAGTTTGAGACCATCTAAGAGAGATTTGGTCCAAGAATCATCCACCTTAACCAAGTTCGTCCATTTTGGTCTTTCTTGGTTTCGACAAGCTTCAAAGTTGACCGAAGCCAATTGTCTAGCATAGATTGATGTAATATGACACAAGAAACCATGTGGAGAAGTTTGAGACCATCTAAGAGAGATTTGGTCCAAGAATCATCCACCTTAACCAAGTTCGTCCATTTTGGTCTTTCTTGGTTTCGACAAGCTTCAAAGTTGACCGAAGCCAATTGTCTAGCATAGATTGATGTAATATGACACAAGAAACCATGTGGAGAAGTTTGAGACCATCTAAGAGAGATTTGGTCCAAGAATCATCCACCTTAACCAAGTTCGTCCATTTTGGTCTTTCTTGGTTTCGACAAGCTTCAAAGTTGACCGAAGCCAATTGTCTAGCATAGATTGATGTAATATGACACAAGAAACCATGTGGAGAAGTTTGAGACCATCTAAGAGAGATTTGGTCCAAGAATCATCCACCTTAACCAAGTTCGTCCATTTTGGTCTTTCTTGTTTCGACAAGCTTCAAAGTTGACCGAAGCCAATTGTCTAGCATAGATTGATGTAATATGACACAAGAAACCATGTGGAGAAGTTTGAGACCATCTAAGAGAGATTTGGTCCAAGAATCATCCACCTTAACCAAGTTCGTCCATTTTGGTCTTTCTTGTTTCGACAAGCTTCAAAGTTGACCGAAGCCAATTGTCTAGCATAGATTGATGTAATATGACACAAGAAACCATGTGGAGAAGTTTGAGACCATCTAAGAGAGATTTGGTCCAAGAATCATCCACCTTAACCAAGTTCGTCCATTTTGGTCTTTCTTGGTTTCGACAAGCTTCAAAGTTGACCGAAGCCAATTGTCTAGCATAGATTGATGTAATATGACACAAGAAACCATGTGGAGAAGTTTGAGACCATCTAAGAGAGATTTGGTCCAAGAATCATCCACCTTAACCAAGTTCGTCCATTTTGGTCTTTCTTGGTTTCGACAAGCTTCAAAGTTGACCGAAGCCAATTGTCTAGCATAGATTGATGTAATATGACACAAGAAACCATGTGGAGAAGTTTGAGACCATCTAAGAGAGATTTGGTCCAAGAATCATCCACCTTAACCAAGTTCGTCCATTTTGGTCTTTCTTTGTTTCGACAAGCTTCAAAGTTGACCGAAGCCAATTGTCTAGCATAGATTGATGTAATATGACACAAGAAACCATGTGGAGAAGTTTGAGACCATCTAAGAGAGATTTGGTCCAAGAATCATCCACCTTAACCAAGTTCGTCCATTTTGGTCTTTCTTGGTTTCGACAAGCTTCAAAGTTGACCGAAGCCAATTGTCTAGCATAGATTGATGTAATATGACACAAGAAACCATGTGGAGAAGTTTGAGACCATCTAAGAGAGATTTGGTCCAAGAATCATCCACCTTAACCAAGTTCGTCCATTTTGGTCTTTCTTGGTTTCGACAAGCTTCAAAGTTGACCGAAGCCAATTGTCTAGCATAGATTGATGTAATATGACACAAGAAACCATGTGGAGAAGTTTGAGACCATCTAAGAGAGATTTGGTCCAAGAATCATCCACCTTAACCAAGTTCGTCCATTTTGGTCTTTCTTGTTTCGACAAGCTTCAAAGTTGACCGAAGCCAATTGTCTAGCATAGATTGATGTAATATGACACAAGAAACCATGTGGAGAAGTTTGAGACCATCTAAGAGAGATTTGGTCCAAGAATCATCCACCTTAACCAAGTTCGTCCATTTTGGTCTTTCTTGGTTTCGACAAGCTTCAAAGTTGACCGAAGCCAATTGTCTAGCATAGATTGATGTAATATGACACAAGAAACCATGTGGAGAAGTTTGAGACCATCTAAGAGAGATTTGGTCCAAGAATCATCCACCTTAACCAAGTTCGTCCATTTTGGTCTTTCTTGGTTTCGACAAGCTTCAAAGTTGACCGAAGCCAATTGTCTAGCATAGATTGATGTAATATGACACAAGAAACCATGTGGAGAAGTTTGAGACCATCTAAGAGAGATTTGGTCCAAGAATCATCCACCTTAACCAAGTTCGTCCATTTTGGTCTTTCTTGGTTTCGACAAGCTTCAAAGTTGACCGAAGCCAATTGTCTAGCATAGATTGATGTAATATGACACAAGAAACCATGTGGAGAAGTTTGAGACCATCTAAGAGAGATTTGGTCCAAGAATCATCCACCTTAACCAAGTTCGTCCATTTTGGTCTTTCTTGGTTTCGACAAGCTTCAAAGTTGACCGAAGCCAATTGTCTAGCATAGATTGATGTAATATGACACAAGAAACCATGTGGAGAAGTTTGAGACCATCTAAGAGAGATTTGGTCCAAGAATCATCCACCTTAACCAAGTTCGTCCATTTTGGTCTTTCTTGTTTCGACAAGCTTCAAAGTTGACCGAAGCCAATTGTCTAGCATAGATTGATGTAATATGACACAAGAAACCATGTGGAGAAGTTTGAGACCATCTAAGAGAGATTTGGTCCAAGAATCATCCACCTTAACCAAGTTCGTCCATTTTGGTCTTTCTTGGTTTCGACAAGCTTCAAAGTTGACCGAAGCCAATTGTCTAGCATAGATTGATGTAATATGACACAAGAAACCATGTGGAGAAGTTTGAGACCATCTAAGAGAGATTTGGTCCAAGAATCATCCACCTTAACCAAGTTCGTCCATTTTGGTCTTTCTTGGTTTCGACAAGCTTCAAAGTTGACCGAAGCCAATTGTCTAGCATAGATTGATGTAATATGACACAAGAAACCATGTGGAGAAGTTTGAGACCATCTAAGAGAGATTTGGTCCAAGAATCATCCACCTTAACCAAGTTCGTCCATTTTGGTCTTTCTTGGTTTCGACAAGCTTCAAAGTTGACCGAAGCCAATTGTCTAGCATAGATTGATGTAATATGACACAAGAAACCATGTGGAGAAGTTTGAGACCATCTAAGAGAGATTTGGTCCAAGAATCATCCACCTTAACCAAGTTCGTCCATTTTGGTCTTTCTTGGTTTCGACAAGCTTCAAAGTTGACCGAAGCCAATTGTCTAGCATAGATTGATGTAATATGACACAAGAAACCATGTGGAGAAGTTTGAGACCATCTAAGAGAGATTTGGTCCAAGAATCATCCACCTTAACCAAGTTCGTCCATTTTGGTCTTTCTTGGTTTCGACAAGCTTCAAAGTTGACCGAAGCCAATTGTCTAGCATAGATTGATGTAATATGACACAAGAAACCATGTGGAGAAGTTTGAGACCATCTAAGAGAGATTTGGTCCAAGAATCATCCACCTTAACCAAGTTCGTCCATTTTGGTCTTTCTTGGTTTCGACAAGCTTCAAAGTTGACCGAAGCCAATTGTCTAGCATAGATTGATGTAATATGACACAAGAAACCATGTGGAGAAGTTTGAGACCATCTAAGAGAGATTTGGTCCAAGAATCATCCACCTTAACCAAGTTCGTCCATTTTGGTCTTTCTTGGTTTCGACAAGCTTCAAAGTTGACCGAAGCCAATTGTCTAGCATAGATTGATGTAATATGACACAAGAAACCATGTGGAGAAGTTTGAGACCATCTAAGAGAGATTTGGTCCAAGAATCATCCACCTTAACCAAGTTCGTCCATTTTGGTCTTTCTTGGTTTCGACAAGCTTCAAAGTTGACCGAAGCCAATTGTCTAGCATAGATTGATGTAATATGACACAAGAAACCATGTGGAGAAGTTTGAGACCATCTAAGAGAGATTTGGTCCAAGAATCATCCACCTTAACCAAGTTCGTCCATTTTGGTCTTTCTTGGTTTCGACAAGCTTCAAAGTTGACCGAAGCCAATTGTCTAGCATAGATTGATGTAATATGACACAAGAAACCATGTGGAGAAGTTTGAGACCATCTAAGAGAGATTTGGTCCAAGAATCATCCACCTTAACCAAGTTCGTCCATTTTGGTCTTTCTTGGTTTCGACAAGCTTCAAAGTTGACCGAAGCCAATTGTCTAGCATAGATTGATGTAATATGACACAAGAAACCATGTGGAGAAGTTTGAGACCATCTAAGAGAGATTTGGTCCAAGAATCATCCACCTTAACCAAGTTCGTCCATTTTGGTCTTTCTTGGTTTCGACAAGCTTCAAAGTTGACCGAAGCCAATTGTCTAGCATAGATTGATGTAATATGACACAAGAAACCATGTGGAGAAGTTTGAGACCATCTAAGAGAGATTTGGTCCAAGAATCATCCACCTTAACCAAGTTCGTCCATTTTGGTCTTTCTTGGTTTCGACAAGCTTCAAAGTTGACCGAAGCCAATTGTCTAGCATAGATTGATGTAATATGACACAAGAAACCATGTGGAGAAGTTTGAGACCATCTAAGAGAGATTTGGTCCAAGAATCATCCACCTTAACCAAGTTCGTCCATTTTGGTCTTTCTTGGTTTCGACAAGCTTCAAAGTTGACCGAAGCCAATTGTCTAGCATAGATTGATGTAATATGACACAAGAAACCATGTGGAGAAGTTTGAGACCATCTAAGAGAGATTTGGTCCAAGAATCATCCACCTTAACCAAGTTCGTCCATTTTGGTCTTTCTTGGTTTCGACAAGCTTCAAAGTTGACCGAAGCCAATTGTCTAGCATAGATTGATGTAATATGACACAAGAAACCATGTGGAGAAGTTTGAGACCATCTAAGAGAGATTTGGTCCAAGAATCATCCACCTTAACCAAGTTCGTCCATTTTGGTCTTTCTTGGTTTCGACAAGCTTCAAAGTTGACCGAAGCCAATTGTCTAGCATAGATTGATGTAATATGACACAAGAAACCATGTGGAGAAGTTTGAGACCATCTAAGAGAGATTTGGTCCAAGAATCATCCACCTTAACCAAGTTCGTCCATTTTGGTCTTTCTTGGTTTCGACAAGCTTCAAAGTTGACCGAAGCCAATTGTCTAGCATAGATTGATGTAATATGACACAAGAAACCATGTGGAGAAGTTTGAGACCATCTAAGAGAGATTTGGTCCAAGAATCATCCACCTTAACCAAGTTCGTCCATTTTGGTCTTTCTTGGTTTCGACAAGCTTCAAAGTTGACCGAAGCCAATTGTCTAGCATAGATTGATGTAATATGACACAAGAAACCATGTGGAGAAGTTTGAGACCATCTAAGAGAGATTTGGTCCAAGAATCATCCACCTTAACCAAGTTCGTCCATTTTGGTCTTTCTTGGTTTCGACAAGCTTCAAAGTTGACCGAAGCCAATTGTCTAGCATAGATTGATGTAATATGACACAAGAAACCATGTGGAGAAGTTTGAGACCATCTAAGAGAGATTTGGTCCAAGAATCATCCACCTTAACCAAGTTCGTCCATTTTGGTCTTTCTTGGTTTCGACAAGCTTCAAAGTTGACCGAAGCCAATTGTCTAGCATAGATTGATGTAATATGACACAAGAAACCATGTGGAGAAGTTTGAGACCATCTAAGAGAGATTTGGTCCAAGAATCATCCACCTTAACCAAGTTCGTCCATTTTGGTCTTTCTTGGTTTCGACAAGCTTCAAAGTTGACCGAAGCCAATTGTCTAGCATAGATTGATGTAATATGACACAAGAAACCATGTGGAGAAGTTTGAGACCATCTAAGAGAGATTTGGTCCAAGAATCATCCACCTTAACCAAGTTCGTCCATTTTGGTCTTTCTTGGTTTCGACAAGCTTCAAAGTTGACCGAAGCCAATTGTCTAGCATAGATTGATGTAATATGACACAAGAAACCATGTGGAGAAGTTTGAGACCATCTAAGAGAGATTTGGTCCAAGAATCATCCACCTTAACCAAGTTCGTCCATTTTGGTCTTTCTTGTTTCGACAAGCTTCAAAGTTGACCGAAGCCAATTGTCTAGCATAGATTGATGTAATATGACACAAGAAACCATGTGGAGAAGTTTGAGACCATCTAAGAGAGATTTGGTCCAAGAATCATCCACCTTAACCAAGTTCGTCCATTTTGGTCTTTCTTGGTTTCGACAAGCTTCAAAGTTGACCGAAGCCAATTGTCTAGCATAGATTGATGTAATATGACACAAGAAACCATGTGGAGAAGTTTGAGACCATCTAAGAGAGATTTGGTCCAAGAATCATCCACCTTAACCAAGTTCGTCCATTTTGGTCTTTCTTGGTTTCGACAAGCTTCAAAGTTGACCGAAGCCAATTGTCTAGCATAGATTGATGTAATATGACACAAGAAACCATGTGGAGAAGTTTGAGACCATCTAAGAGAGATTTGGTCCAAGAATCATCCACCTTAACCAAGTTCGTCCATTTTGGTCTTTCTTGGTTTCGACAAGCTTCAAAGTTGACCGAAGCCAATTGTCTAGCATAGATTGATGTAATATGACACAAGAAACCATGTGGAGAAGTTTGAGACCATCTAAGAGAGATTTGGTCCAAGAATCATCCACCTTAACCAAGTTCGTCCATTTTGGTCTTTCTTGGTTTCGACAAGCTTCAAAGTTGACCGAAGCCAATTGTCTAGCATAGATTGATGTAATATGACACAAGAAACCATGTGGAGAAGTTTGAGACCATCTAAGAGAGATTTGGTCCAAGAATCATCCACCTTAACCAAGTTCGTCCATTTTGGTCTTTCTTGGTTTCGACAAGCTTCAAAGTTGACCGAAGCCAATTGTCTAGCATAGATTGATGTAATATGACACAAGAAACCATGTGGAGAAGTTTGAGACCATCTAAGAGAGATTTGGTCCAAGAATCATCCACCTTAACCAAGTTCGTCCATTTTGGTCTTTCTTGGTTTCGACAAGCTTCAAAGTTGACCGAAGCCAATTGTCTAGCATAGATTGATGTAATATGACACAAGAAACCATGTGGAGAAGTTTGAGACCATCTAAGAGAGATTTGGTCCAAGAATCATCCACCTTAACCAAGTTCGTCCATTTTGGTCTTTCTTGGTTTCGACAAGCTTCAAAGTTGACCGAAGCCAATTGTCTAGCATAGATTGATGTAATATGACACAAGAAACCATGTGGAGAAGTTTGAGACCATCTAAGAGAGATTTGGTCCAAGAATCATCCACCTTAACCAAGTTCGTCCATTTTGGTCTTTCTTGGTTTCGACAAGCTTCAAAGTTGACCGAAGCCAATTGTCTAGCATAGATTGATGTAATATGACACAAGAAACCATGTGGAGAAGTTTGAGACCATCTAAGAGAGATTTGGTCCAAGAATCATCCACCTTAACCAAGTTCGTCCATTTTGGTCTTTCTTGGTTTCGACAAGCTTCAAAGTTGACCGAAGCCAATTGTCTAGCATAGATTGATGTAATATGACACAAGAAACCATGTGGAGAAGTTTGAGACCATCTAAGAGAGATTTGGTCCAAGAATCATCCACCTTAACCAAGTTCGTCCATTTTGGTCTTTCTTGGTTTCGACAAGCTTCAAAGTTGACCGAAGCCAATTGTCTAGCATAGATTGATGTAATATGACACAAGAAACCATGTGGAGAAGTTTGAGACCATCTAAGAGAGATTTGGTCCAAGAATCATCCACCTTAACCAAGTTCGTCCATTTTGGTCTTTCTTGGTTTCGACAAGCTTCAAAGTTGACCGAAGCCAATTGTCTAGCATAGATTGATGTAATATGACACAAGAAACCATGTGGAGAAGTTTGAGACCATCTAAGAGAGATTTGGTCCAAGAATCATCCACCTTAACCAAGTTCGTCCATTTTGGTCTTTCTTGGTTTCGACAAGCTTCAAAGTTGACCGAAGCCAATTGTCTAGCATAGATTGATGTAATATGACACAAGAAACCATGTGGAGAAGTTTGAGACCATCTAAGAGAGATTTGGTCCAAGAATCATCCACCTTAACCAAGTTCGTCCATTTTGGTCTTTCTTGGTTTCGACAAGCTTCAAAGTTGACCGAAGCCAATTGTCTAGCATAGATTGATGTAATATGACACAAGAAACCATGTGGAGAAGTTTGAGACCATCTAAGAGAGATTTGGTCCAAGAATCATCCACCTTAACCAAGTTCGTCCATTTTGGTCTTTCTTGGTTTCGACAAGCTTCAAAGTTGACCGAAGCCAATTGTCTAGCATAGATTGATGTAATATGACACAAGAAACCATGTGGAGAAGTTTGAGACCATCTAAGAGAGATTTGGTCCAAGAATCATCCACCTTAACCAAGTTCGTCCATTTTGGTCTTTCTTGGTTTCGACAAGCTTCAAAGTTGACCGAAGCCAATTGTCTAGCATAGATTGATGTAATATGACACAAGAAACCATGTGGAGAAGTTTGAGACCATCTAAGAGAGATTTGGTCCAAGAATCATCCACCTTAACCAAGTTCGTCCATTTTGGTCTTTCTTGTTTCGACAAGCTTCAAAGTTGACCGAAGCCAATTGTCTAGCATAGATTGATGTAATATGACACAAGAAACCATGTGGAGAAGTTTGAGACCATCTAAGAGAGATTTGGTCCAAGAATCATCCACCTTAACCAAGTTCGTCCATTTTGGTCTTTCTTGGTTTCGACAAGCTTCAAAGTTGACCGAAGCCAATTGTCTAGCATAGATTGATGTAATATGACACAAGAAACCATGTGGAGAAGTTTGAGACCATCTAAGAGAGATTTGGTCCAAGAATCATCCACCTTAACCAAGTTCGTCCATTTTGGTCTTTCTTGTTTCGACAAGCTTCAAAGTTGACCGAAGCCAATTGTCTAGCATAGATTGATGTAATATGACACAAGAAACCATGTGGAGAAGTTTGAGACCATCTAAGAGAGATTTGGTCCAAGAATCATCCACCTTAACCAAGTTCGTCCATTTTGGTCTTTCTTGGTTTCGACAAGCTTCAAAGTTGACCGAAGCCAATTGTCTAGCATAGATTGATGTAATATGACACAAGAAACCATGTGGAGAAGTTTGAGACCATCTAAGAGAGATTTGGTCCAAGAATCATCCACCTTAACCAAGTTCGTCCATTTTGGTCTTTCTTGGTTTCGACAAGCTTCAAAGTTGACCGAAGCCAATTGTCTAGCATAGATTGATGTAATATGACACAAGAAACCATGTGGAGAAGTTTGAGACCATCTAAGAGAGATTTGGTCCAAGAATCATCCACCTTAACCAAGTTCGTCCATTTTGGTCTTTCTTGGTTTCGACAAGCTTCAAAGTTGACCGAAGCCAATTGTCTAGCATAGATTGATGTAATATGACACAAGAAACCATGTGGAGAAGTTTGAGACCATCTAAGAGAGATTTGGTCCAAGAATCATCCACCTTAACCAAGTTCGTCCATTTTGGTCTTTCTTGGTTTCGACAAGCTTCAAAGTTGACCGAAGCCAATTGTCTAGCATAGATTGATGTAATATGACACAAGAAACCATGTGGAGAAGTTTGAGACCATCTAAGAGAGATTTGGTCCAAGAATCATCCACCTTAACCAAGTTCGTCCATTTTGGTCTTTCTTGGTTTCGACAAGCTTCAAAGTTGACCGAAGCCAATTGTCTAGCATAGATTGATGTAATATGACACAAGAAACCATGTGGAGAAGTTTGAGACCATCTAAGAGAGATTTGGTCCAAGAATCATCCACCTTAACCAAGTTCGTCCATTTTGGTCTTTCTTGGTTTCGACAAGCTTCAAAGTTGACCGAAGCCAATTGTCTAGCATAGATTGATGTAATATGACACAAGAAACCATGTGGAGAAGTTTGAGACCATCTAAGAGAGATTTGGTCCAAGAATCATCCACCTTAACCAAGTTCGTCCATTTTGGTCTTTCTTGGTTTCGACAAGCTTCAAAGTTGACCGAAGCCAATTGTCTAGCATAGATTGATGTAATATGACACAAGAAACCATGTGGAGAAGTTTGAGACCATCTAAGAGAGATTTGGTCCAAGAATCATCCACCTTAACCAAGTTCGTCCATTTTGGTCTTTCTTGGTTTCGACAAGCTTCAAAGTTGACCGAAGCCAATTGTCTAGCATAGATTGATGTAATATGACACAAGAAACCATGTGGAGAAGTTTGAGACCATCTAAGAGAGATTTGGTCCAAGAATCATCCACCTTAACCAAGTTCGTCCATTTTGGTCTTTCTTTGTTTCGACAAGCTTCAAAGTTGACCGAAGCCAATTGTCTAGCATAGATTGATGTAATATGACACAAGAAACCATGTGGAGAAGTTTGAGACCATCTAAGAGAGATTTGGTCCAAGAATCATCCACCTTAACCAAGTTCGTCCATTTTGGTCTTTCTTGGTTTCGACAAGCTTCAAAGTTGACCGAAGCCAATTGTCTAGCATAGATTGATGTAATATGACACAAGAAACCATGTGGAGAAGTTTGAGACCATCTAAGAGAGATTTGGTCCAAGAATCATCCACCTTAACCAAGTTCGTCCATTTTGGTCTTTCTTGGTTTCGACAAGCTTCAAAGTTGACCGAAGCCAATTGTCTAGCATAGATTGATGTAATATGACACAAGAAACCATGTGGAGAAGTTTGAGACCATCTAAGAGAGATTTGGTCCAAGAATCATCCACCTTAACCAAGTTCGTCCATTTTGGTCTTTCTTGGTTTCGACAAGCTTCAAAGTTGACCGAAGCCAATTGTCTAGCATAGATTGATGTAATATGACACAAGAAACCATGTGGAGAAGTTTGAGACCATCTAAGAGAGATTTGGTCCAAGAATCATCCACCTTAACCAAGTTCGTCCATTTTGGTCTTTCTTGGTTTCGACAAGCTTCAAAGTTGACCGAAGCCAATTGTCTAGCATAGATTGATGTAATATGACACAAGAAACCATGTGGAGAAGTTTGAGACCATCTAAGAGAGATTTGGTCCAAGAATCATCCACCTTAACCAAGTTCGTCCATTTTGGTCTTTCTTGGTTTCGACAAGCTTCAAAGTTGACCGAAGCCAATTGTCTAGCATAGATTGATGTAATATGACACAAGAAACCATGTGGAGAAGTTTGAGACCATCTAAGAGAGATTTGGTCCAAGAATCATCCACCTTAACCAAGTTCGTCCATTTTGGTCTTTCTTGGTTTCGACAAGCTTCAAAGTTGACCGAAGCCAATTGTCTAGCATAGATTGATGTAATATGACACAAGAAACCATGTGGAGAAGTTTGAGACCATCTAAGAGAGATTTGGTCCAAGAATCATCCACCTTAACCAAGTTCGTCCATTTTGGTCTTTCTTGTTTCGACAAGCTTCAAAGTTGACCGAAGCCAATTGTCTAGCATAGATTGATGTAATATGACACAAGAAACCATGTGGAGAAGTTTGAGACCATCTAAGAGAGATTTGGTCCAAGAATCATCCACCTTAACCAAGTTCGTCCATTTTGGTCTTTCTTGGTTTCGACAAGCTTCAAAGTTGACCGAAGCCAATTGTCTAGCATAGATTGATGTAATATGACACAAGAAACCATGTGGAGAAGTTTGAGACCATCTAAGAGAGATTTGGTCCAAGAATCATCCACCTTAACCAAGTTCGTCCATTTTGGTCTTTCTTGGTTTCGACAAGCTTCAAAGTTGACCGAAGCCAATTGTCTAGCATAGATTGATGTAATATGACACAAGAAACCATGTGGAGAAGTTTGAGACCATCTAAGAGAGATTTGGTCCAAGAATCATCCACCTTAACCAAGTTCGTCCATTTTGGTCTTTCTTGGTTTCGACAAGCTTCAAAGTTGACCGAAGCCAATTGTCTAGCATAGATTGATGTAATATGACACAAGAAACCATGTGGAGAAGTTTGAGACCATCTAAGAGAGATTTGGTCCAAGAATCATCCACCTTAACCAAGTTCGTCCATTTTGGTCTTTCTTGGTTTCGACAAGCTTCAAAGTTGACCGAAGCCAATTGTCTAGCATAGATTGATGTAATATGACACAAGAAACCATGTGGAGAAGTTTGAGACCATCTAAGAGAGATTTGGTCCAAGAATCATCCACCTTAACCAAGTTCGTCCATTTTGGTCTTTCTTGTTTCGACAAGCTTCAAAGTTGACCGAAGCCAATTGTCTAGCATAGATTGATGTAATATGACACAAGAAACCATGTGGAGAAGTTTGAGACCATCTAAGAGAGATTTGGTCCAAGAATCATCCACCTTAACCAAGTTCGTCCATTTTGGTCTTTCTTGGTTTCGACAAGCTTCAAAGTTGACCGAAGCCAATTGTCTAGCATAGATTGATGTAATATGACACAAGAAACCATGTGGAGAAGTTTGAGACCATCTAAGAGAGATTTGGTCCAAGAATCATCCACCTTAACCAAGTTCGTCCATTTTGGTCTTTCTTGTTTCGACAAGCTTCAAAGTTGACCGAAGCCAATTGTCTAGCATAGATTGATGTAATATGACACAAGAAACCATGTGGAGAAGTTTGAGACCATCTAAGAGAGATTTGGTCCAAGAATCATCCACCTTAACCAAGTTCGTCCATTTTGGTCTTTCTTGGTTTCGACAAGCTTCAAAGTTGACCGAAGCCAATTGTCTAGCATAGATTGATGTAATATGACACAAGAAACCATGTGGAGAAGTTTGAGACCATCTAAGAGAGATTTGGTCCAAGAATCATCCACCTTAACCAAGTTCGTCCATTTTGGTCTTTCTTGGTTTCGACAAGCTTCAAAGTTGACCGAAGCCAATTGTCTAGCATAGATTGATGTAATATGACACAAGAAACCATGTGGAGAAGTTTGAGACCATCTAAGAGAGATTTGGTCCAAGAATCATCCACCTTAACCAAGTTCGTCCATTTTGGTCTTTCTTGGTTTCGACAAGCTTCAAAGTTGACCGAAGCCAATTGTCTAGCATAGATTGATGTAATATGACACAAGAAACCATGTGGAGAAGTTTGAGACCATCTAAGAGAGATTTGGTCCAAGAATCATCCACCTTAACCAAGTTCGTCCATTTTGGTCTTTCTTTGTTTCGACAAGCTTCAAAGTTGACCGAAGCCAATTGTCTAGCATAGATTGATGTAATATGACACAAGAAACCATGTGGAGAAGTTTGAGACCATCTAAGAGAGATTTGGTCCAAGAATCATCCACCTTAACCAAGTTCGTCCATTTTGGTCTTTCTTGGTTTCGACAAGCTTCAAAGTTGACCGAAGCCAATTGTCTAGCATAGATTGATGTAATATGACACAAGAAACCATGTGGAGAAGTTTGAGACCATCTAAGAGAGATTTGGTCCAAGAATCATCCACCTTAACCAAGTTCGTCCATTTTGGTCTTTCTTGGTTTCGACAAGCTTCAAAGTTGACCGAAGCCAATTGTCTAGCATAGATTGATGTAATATGACACAAGAAACCATGTGGAGAAGTTTGAGACCATCTAAGAGAGATTTGGTCCAAGAATCATCCACCTTAACCAAGTTCGTCCATTTTGGTCTTTCTTGGTTTCGACAAGCTTCAAAGTTGACCGAAGCCAATTGTCTAGCATAGATTGATGTAATATGACACAAGAAACCATGTGGAGAAGTTTGAGACCATCTAAGAGAGATTTGGTCCAAGAATCATCCACCTTAACCAAGTTCGTCCATTTTGGTCTTTCTTGGTTTCGACAAGCTTCAAAGTTGACCGAAGCCAATTGTCTAGCATAGATTGATGTAATATGACACAAGAAACCATGTGGAGAAGTTTGAGACCATCTAAGAGAGATTTGGTCCAAGAATCATCCACCTTAACCAAGTTCGTCCATTTTGGTCTTTCTTGGTTTCGACAAGCTTCAAAGTTGACCGAAGCCAATTGTCTAGCATAGATTGATGTAATATGACACAAGAAACCATGTGGAGAAGTTTGAGACCATCTAAGAGAGATTTGGTCCAAGAATCATCCACCTTAACCAAGTTCGTCCATTTTGGTCTTTCTTGTTTCGACAAGCTTCAAAGTTGACCGAAGCCAATTGTCTAGCATAGATTGATGTAATATGACACAAGAAACCATGTGGAGAAGTTTGAGACCATCTAAGAGAGATTTGGTCCAAGAATCATCCACCTTAACCAAGTTCGTCCATTTTGGTCTTTCTTGGTTTCGACAAGCTTCAAAGTTGACCGAAGCCAATTGTCTAGCATAGATTGATGTAATATGACACAAGAAACCATGTGGAGAAGTTTGAGACCATCTAAGAGAGATTTGGTCCAAGAATCATCCACCTTAACCAAGTTCGTCCATTTTGGTCTTTCTTGGTTTCGACAAGCTTCAAAGTTGACCGAAGCCAATTGTCTAGCATAGATTGATGTAATATGACACAAGAAACCATGTGGAGAAGTTTGAGACCATCTAAGAGAGATTTGGTCCAAGAATCATCCACCTTAACCAAGTTCGTCCATTTTGGTCTTTCTTGGTTTCGACAAGCTTCAAAGTTGACCGAAGCCAATTGTCTAGCATAGATTGATGTAATATGACACAAGAAACCATGTGGAGAAGTTTGAGACCATCTAAGAGAGATTTGGTCCAAGAATCATCCACCTTAACCAAGTTCGTCCATTTTGGTCTTTCTTTGTTTCGACAAGCTTCAAAGTTGACCGAAGCCAATTGTCTAGCATAGATTGATGTAATATGACACAAGAAACCATGTGGAGAAGTTTGAGACCATCTAAGAGAGATTTGGTCCAAGAATCATCCACCTTAACCAAGTTCGTCCATTTTGGTCTTTCTTGGTTTCGACAAGCTTCAAAGTTGACCGAAGCCAATTGTCTAGCATAGATTGATGTAATATGACACAAGAAACCATGTGGAGAAGTTTGAGACCATCTAAGAGAGATTTGGTCCAAGAATCATCCACCTTAACCAAGTTCGTCCATTTTGGTCTTTCTTGGTTTCGACAAGCTTCAAAGTTGACCGAAGCCAATTGTCTAGCATAGATTGATGTAATATGACACAAGAAACCATGTGGAGAAGTTTGAGACCATCTAAGAGAGATTTGGTCCAAGAATCATCCACCTTAACCAAGTTCGTCCATTTTGGTCTTTCTTGGTTTCGACAAGCTTCAAAGTTGACCGAAGCCAATTGTCTAGCATAGATTGATGTAATATGACACAAGAAACCATGTGGAGAAGTTTGAGACCATCTAAGAGAGATTTGGTCCAAGAATCATCCACCTTAACCAAGTTCGTCCATTTTGGTCTTTCTTGGTTTCGACAAGCTTCAAAGTTGACCGAAGCCAATTGTCTAGCATAGATTGATGTAATATGACACAAGAAACCATGTGGAGAAGTTTGAGACCATCTAAGAGAGATTTGGTCCAAGAATCATCCACCTTAACCAAGTTCGTCCATTTTGGTCTTTCTTGGTTTCGACAAGCTTCAAAGTTGACCGAAGCCAATTGTCTAGCATAGATTGATGTAATATGACACAAGAAACCATGTGGAGAAGTTTGAGACCATCTAAGAGAGATTTGGTCCAAGAATCATCCACCTTAACCAAGTTCGTCCATTTTGGTCTTTCTTGGTTTCGACAAGCTTCAAAGTTGACCGAAGCCAATTGTCTAGCATAGATTGATGTAATATGACACAAGAAACCATGTGGAGAAGTTTGAGACCATCTAAGAGAGATTTGGTCCAAGAATCATCCACCTTAACCAAGTTCGTCCATTTTGGTCTTTCTTGGTTTCGACAAGCTTCAAAGTTGACCGAAGCCAATTGTCTAGCATAGATTGATGTAATATGACACAAGAAACCATGTGGAGAAGTTTGAGACCATCTAAGAGAGATTTGGTCCAAGAATCATCCACCTTAACCAAGTTCGTCCATTTTGGTCTTTCTTGGTTTCGACAAGCTTCAAAGTTGACCGAAGCCAATTGTCTAGCATAGATTGATGTAATATGACACAAGAAACCATGTGGAGAAGTTTGAGACCATCTAAGAGAGATTTGGTCCAAGAATCATCCACCTTAACCAAGTTCGTCCATTTTGGTCTTTCTTTGTTTCGACAAGCTTCAAAGTTGACCGAAGCCAATTGTCTAGCATAGATTGATGTAATATGACACAAGAAACCATGTGGAGAAGTTTGAGACCATCTAAGAGAGATTTGGTCCAAGAATCATCCACCTTAACCAAGTTCGTCCATTTTGGTCTTTCTTGGTTTCGACAAGCTTCAAAGTTGACCGAAGCCAATTGTCTAGCATAGATTGATGTAATATGACACAAGAAACCATGTGGAGAAGTTTGAGACCATCTAAGAGAGATTTGGTCCAAGAATCATCCACCTTAACCAAGTTCGTCCATTTTGGTCTTTCTTGGTTTCGACAAGCTTCAAAGTTGACCGAAGCCAATTGTCTAGCATAGATTGATGTAATATGACACAAGAAACCATGTGGAGAAGTTTGAGACCATCTAAGAGAGATTTGGTCCAAGAATCATCCACCTTAACCAAGTTCGTCCATTTTGGTCTTTCTTTGTTTCGACAAGCTTCAAAGTTGACCGAAGCCAATTGTCTAGCATAGATTGATGTAATATGACACAAGAAACCATGTGGAGAAGTTTGAGACCATCTAAGAGAGATTTGGTCCAAGAATCATCCACCTTAACCAAGTTCGTCCATTTTGGTCTTTCTTTGTTTCGACAAGCTTCAAAGTTGACCGAAGCCAATTGTCTAGCATAGATTGATGTAATATGACACAAGAAACCATGTGGAGAAGTTTGAGACCATCTAAGAGAGATTTGGTCCAAGAATCATCCACCTTAACCAAGTTCGTCCATTTTGGTCTTTCTTTGTTTCGACAAGCTTCAAAGTTGACCGAAGCCAATTGTCTAGCATAGATTGATGTAATATGACACAAGAAACCATGTGGAGAAGTTTGAGACCATCTAAGAGAGATTTGGTCCAAGAATCATCCACCTTAACCAAGTTCGTCCATTTTGGTCTTTCTTGGTTTCGACAAGCTTCAAAGTTGACCGAAGCCAATTGTCTAGCATAGATTGATGTAATATGACACAAGAAACCATGTGGAGAAGTTTGAGACCATCTAAGAGAGATTTGGTCCAAGAATCATCCACCTTAACCAAGTTCGTCCATTTTGGTCTTTCTTTGTTTCGACAAGCTTCAAAGTTGACCGAAGCCAATTGTCTAGCATAGATTGATGTAATATGACACAAGAAACCATGTGGAGAAGTTTGAGACCATCTAAGAGAGATTTGGTCCAAGAATCATCCACCTTAACCAAGTTCGTCCATTTTGGTCTTTCTTGGTTTCGACAAGCTTCAAAGTTGACCGAAGCCAATTGTCTAGCATAGATTGATGTAATATGACACAAGAAACCATGTGGAGAAGTTTGAGACCATCTAAGAGAGATTTGGTCCAAGAATCATCCACCTTAACCAAGTTCGTCCATTTTGGTCTTTCTTGGTTTCGACAAGCTTCAAAGTTGACCGAAGCCAATTGTCTAGCATAGATTGATGTAATATGACACAAGAAACCATGTGGAGAAGTTTGAGACCATCTAAGAGAGATTTGGTCCAAGAATCATCCACCTTAACCAAGTTCGTCCATTTTGGTCTTTCTTGGTTTCGACAAGCTTCAAAGTTGACCGAAGCCAATTGTCTAGCATAGATTGATGTAATATGACACAAGAAACCATGTGGAGAAGTTTGAGACCATCTAAGAGAGATTTGGTCCAAGAATCATCCACCTTAACCAAGTTCGTCCATTTTGGTCTTTCTTGGTTTCGACAAGCTTCAAAGTTGACCGAAGCCAATTGTCTAGCATAGATTGATGTAATATGACACAAGAAACCATGTGGAGAAGTTTGAGACCATCTAAGAGAGATTTGGTCCAAGAATCATCCACCTTAACCAAGTTCGTCCATTTTGGTCTTTCTTTGTTTCGACAAGCTTCAAAGTTGACCGAAGCCAATTGTCTAGCATAGATTGATGTAATATGACACAAGAAACCATGTGGAGAAGTTTGAGACCATCTAAGAGAGATTTGGTCCAAGAATCATCCACCTTAACCAAGTTCGTCCATTTTGGTCTTTCTTGGTTTCGACAAGCTTCAAAGTTGACCGAAGCCAATTGTCTAGCATAGATTGATGTAATATGACACAAGAAACCATGTGGAGAAGTTTGAGACCATCTAAGAGAGATTTGGTCCAAGAATCATCCACCTTAACCAAGTTCGTCCATTTTGGTCTTTCTTGGTTTCGACAAGCTTCAAAGTTGACCGAAGCCAATTGTCTAGCATAGATTGATGTAATATGACACAAGAAACCATGTGGAGAAGTTTGAGACCATCTAAGAGAGATTTGGTCCAAGAATCATCCACCTTAACCAAGTTCGTCCATTTTGGTCTTTCTTGGTTTCGACAAGCTTCAAAGTTGACCGAAGCCAATTGTCTAGCATAGATTGATGTAATATGACACAAGAAACCATGTGGAGAAGTTTGAGACCATCTAAGAGAGATTTGGTCCAAGAATCATCCACCTTAACCAAGTTCGTCCATTTTGGTCTTTCTTGGTTTCGACAAGCTTCAAAGTTGACCGAAGCCAATTGTCTAGCATAGATTGATGTAATATGACACAAGAAACCATGTGGAGAAGTTTGAGACCATCTAAGAGAGATTTGGTCCAAGAATCATCCACCTTAACCAAGTTCGTCCATTTTGGTCTTTCTTGGTTTCGACAAGCTTCAAAGTTGACCGAAGCCAATTGTCTAGCATAGATTGATGTAATATGACACAAGAAACCATGTGGAGAAGTTTGAGACCATCTAAGAGAGATTTGGTCCAAGAATCATCCACCTTAACCAAGTTCGTCCATTTTGGTCTTTCTTGGTTTCGACAAGCTTCAAAGTTGACCGAAGCCAATTGTCTAGCATAGATTGATGTAATATGACACAAGAAACCATGTGGAGAAGTTTGAGACCATCTAAGAGAGATTTGGTCCAAGAATCATCCACCTTAACCAAGTTCGTCCATTTTGGTCTTTCTTGGTTTCGACAAGCTTCAAAGTTGACCGAAGCCAATTGTCTAGCATAGATTGATGTAATATGACACAAGAAACCATGTGGAGAAGTTTGAGACCATCTAAGAGAGATTTGGTCCAAGAATCATCCACCTTAACCAAGTTCGTCCATTTTGGTCTTTCTTGGTTTCGACAAGCTTCAAAGTTGACCGAAGCCAATTGTCTAGCATAGATTGATGTAATATGACACAAGAAACCATGTGGAGAAGTTTGAGACCATCTAAGAGAGATTTGGTCCAAGAATCATCCACCTTAACCAAGTTCGTCCATTTTGGTCTTTCTTGTTTCGACAAGCTTCAAAGTTGACCGAAGCCAATTGTCTAGCATAGATTGATGTAATATGACACAAGAAACCATGTGGAGAAGTTTGAGACCATCTAAGAGAGATTTGGTCCAAGAATCATCCACCTTAACCAAGTTCGTCCATTTTGGTCTTTCTTGGTTTCGACAAGCTTCAAAGTTGACCGAAGCCAATTGTCTAGCATAGATTGATGTAATATGACACAAGAAACCATGTGGAGAAGTTTGAGACCATCTAAGAGAGATTTGGTCCAAGAATCATCCACCTTAACCAAGTTCGTCCATTTTGGTCTTTCTTGTTTCGACAAGCTTCAAAGTTGACCGAAGCCAATTGTCTAGCATAGATTGATGTAATATGACACAAGAAACCATGTGGAGAAGTTTGAGACCATCTAAGAGAGATTTGGTCCAAGAATCATCCACCTTAACCAAGTTCGTCCATTTTGGTCTTTCTTGGTTTCGACAAGCTTCAAAGTTGACCGAAGCCAATTGTCTAGCATAGATTGATGTAATATGACACAAGAAACCATGTGGAGAAGTTTGAGACCATCTAAGAGAGATTTGGTCCAAGAATCATCCACCTTAACCAAGTTCGTCCATTTTGGTCTTTCTTGGTTTCGACAAGCTTCAAAGTTGACCGAAGCCAATTGTCTAGCATAGATTGATGTAATATGACACAAGAAACCATGTGGAGAAGTTTGAGACCATCTAAGAGAGATTTGGTCCAAGAATCATCCACCTTAACCAAGTTCGTCCATTTTGGTCTTTCTTGGTTTCGACAAGCTTCAAAGTTGACCGAAGCCAATTGTCTAGCATAGATTGATGTAATATGACACAAGAAACCATGTGGAGAAGTTTGAGACCATCTAAGAGAGATTTGGTCCAAGAATCATCCACCTTAACCAAGTTCGTCCATTTTGGTCTTTCTTGGTTTCGACAAGCTTCAAAGTTGACCGAAGCCAATTGTCTAGCATAGATTGATGTAATATGACACAAGAAACCATGTGGAGAAGTTTGAGACCATCTAAGAGAGATTTGGTCCAAGAATCATCCACCTTAACCAAGTTCGTCCATTTTGGTCTTTCTTGGTTTCGACAAGCTTCAAAGTTGACCGAAGCCAATTGTCTAGCATAGATTGATGTAATATGACACAAGAAACCATGTGGAGAAGTTTGAGACCATCTAAGAGAGATTTGGTCCAAGAATCATCCACCTTAACCAAGTTCGTCCATTTTGGTCTTTCTTGTTTCGACAAGCTTCAAAGTTGACCGAAGCCAATTGTCTAGCATAGATTGATGTAATATGACACAAGAAACCATGTGGAGAAGTTTGAGACCATCTAAGAGAGATTTGGTCCAAGAATCATCCACCTTAACCAAGTTCGTCCATTTTGGTCTTTCTTGGTTTCGACAAGCTTCAAAGTTGACCGAAGCCAATTGTCTAGCATAGATTGATGTAATATGACACAAGAAACCATGTGGAGAAGTTTGAGACCATCTAAGAGAGATTTGGTCCAAGAATCATCCACCTTAACCAAGTTCGTCCATTTTGGTCTTTCTTGGTTTCGACAAGCTTCAAAGTTGACCGAAGCCAATTGTCTAGCATAGATTGATGTAATATGACACAAGAAACCATGTGGAGAAGTTTGAGACCATCTAAGAGAGATTTGGTCCAAGAATCATCCACCTTAACCAAGTTCGTCCATTTTGGTCTTTCTTGGTTTCGACAAGCTTCAAAGTTGACCGAAGCCAATTGTCTAGCATAGATTGATGTAATATGACACAAGAAACCATGTGGAGAAGTTTGAGACCATCTAAGAGAGATTTGGTCCAAGAATCATCCACCTTAACCAAGTTCGTCCATTTTGGTCTTTCTTGTTTCGACAAGCTTCAAAGTTGACCGAAGCCAATTGTCTAGCATAGATTGATGTAATATGACACAAGAAACCATGTGGAGAAGTTTGAGACCATCTAAGAGAGATTTGGTCCAAGAATCATCCACCTTAACCAAGTTCGTCCATTTTGGTCTTTCTTGGTTTCGACAAGCTTCAAAGTTGACCGAAGCCAATTGTCTAGCATAGATTGATGTAATATGACACAAGAAACCATGTGGAGAAGTTTGAGACCATCTAAGAGAGATTTGGTCCAAGAATCATCCACCTTAACCAAGTTCGTCCATTTTGGTCTTTCTTGGTTTCGACAAGCTTCAAAGTTGACCGAAGCCAATTGTCTAGCATAGATTGATGTAATATGACACAAGAAACCATGTGGAGAAGTTTGAGACCATCTAAGAGAGATTTGGTCCAAGAATCATCCACCTTAACCAAGTTCGTCCATTTTGGTCTTTCTTGGTTTCGACAAGCTTCAAAGTTGACCGAAGCCAATTGTCTAGCATAGATTGATGTAATATGACACAAGAAACCATGTGGAGAAGTTTGAGACCATCTAAGAGAGATTTGGTCCAAGAATCATCCACCTTAACCAAGTTCGTCCATTTTGGTCTTTCTTTGTTTCGACAAGCTTCAAAGTTGACCGAAGCCAATTGTCTAGCATAGATTGATGTAATATGACACAAGAAACCATGTGGAGAAGTTTGAGACCATCTAAGAGAGATTTGGTCCAAGAATCATCCACCTTAACCAAGTTCGTCCATTTTGGTCTTTCTTGTTTCGACAAGCTTCAAAGTTGACCGAAGCCAATTGTCTAGCATAGATTGATGTAATATGACACAAGAAACCATGTGGAGAAGTTTGAGACCATCTAAGAGAGATTTGGTCCAAGAATCATCCACCTTAACCAAGTTCGTCCATTTTGGTCTTTCTTGGTTTCGACAAGCTTCAAAGTTGACCGAAGCCAATTGTCTAGCATAGATTGATGTAATATGACACAAGAAACCATGTGGAGAAGTTTGAGACCATCTAGAGAGATTTGGTCCAAGAATCATCCACCTTAACCAAGTTCGTCCATTTTGGTCTTTCTGGTCTTTCGAAAGACCAAAATGGACGAACTTGGTTAAGGTGGATGATTCTTGGACCAAATCTCTTTAGATGGTCTCAAACTTCTCCACATGGTTTCTTGTGTCATATTACATCAATCTATGCTAGACAATTGGCTTCGGTCAACTTTGAAGCTTGTCGAAACAAGAAAGACCAAAATGGACGAACTTGGTTAAGGTGGATGATTCTTGGACCAAATCTCTCTTAGATGGTCTCAAACTTCTCCACATGGTTTCTTGTGTCATATTACATCAATCTATGCTAGACAATTGGCTTCGGTCAACTTTGAAGCTTGTCGAAACAAGAAAGACCAAAATGGACGAACTTGGTTAAGGTGGATGATTCTTGGACCAAATCTCTCTTAGATGGTCTCAAACTTCTCCACATGGTTTCTTGTGTCATATTACATCAATCTATGCTAGACAATTGGCTTCGGTCAACTTTGAAGCTTGTCGAAACAAGAAAGACCAAAATGGACGAACTTGGTTAAGGTGGATGATTCTTGGACCAAATCTCTCTTAGATGGTCTCAAACTTCTCCACATGGTTTCTTGTGTCATATTACATCAATCTATGCTAGACAATTGGCTTCGGTCAACTTTGAAGCTTGTCGAAACCAAGAAAGACCAAAATGGACGAACTTGGTTAAGGTGGATGATTCTTGGACCAAATCTCTCTTAGATGGTCTCAAACTTCTCCACATGGTTTCTTGTGTCATATTACATCAATCTATGCTAGACAATTGGCTTCGGTCAACTTTGAAGCTTGTCGAAACCAAGAAAGACCAAAATGGACGAACTTGGTTAAGGTGGATGATTCTTGGACCAAATCTCTCTTAGATGGTCTCAAACTTCTCCACATGGTTTCTTGTGTCATATTACATCAATCTATGCTAGACAATTGGCTTCGGTCAACTTTGAAGCTTGTCGAAACAAAGAAAGACCAAAATGGACGAACTTGGTTAAGGTGGATGATTCTTGGACCAAATCTCTCTTAGATGGTCTCAAACTTCTCCACATGGTTTCTTGTGTCATATTACATCAATCTATGCTAGACAATTGGCTTCGGTCAACTTTGAAGCTTGTCGAAACAAGAAAGACCAAAATGGACGAACTTGGTTAAGGTGGATGATTCTTGGACCAAATCTCTCTTAGATGGTCTCAAACTTCTCCACATGGTTTCTTGTGTCATATTACATCAATCTATGCTAGACAATTGGCTTCGGTCAACTTTGAAGCTTGTCGAAACAAAGAAAGACCAAAATGGACGAACTTGGTTAAGGTGGATGATTCTTGGACCAAATCTCTCTTAGATGGTCTCAAACTTCTCCACATGGTTTCTTGTGTCATATTACATCAATCTATGCTAGACAATTGGCTTCGGTCAACTTTGAAGCTTGTCGAAACAAGAAAGACCAAAATGGACGAACTTGGTTAAGGTGGATGATTCTTGGACCAAATCTCTCTTAGATGGTCTCAAACTTCTCCACATGGTTTCTTGTGTCATATTACATCAATCTATGCTAGACAATTGGCTTCGGTCAACTTTGAAGCTTGTCGAAACCAAGAAAGACCAAAATGGACGAACTTGGTTAAGGTGGATGATTCTTGGACCAAATCTCTCTTAGATGGTCTCAAACTTCTCCACATGGTTTCTTGTGTCATATTACATCAATCTATGCTAGACAATTGGCTTCGGTCAACTTTGAAGCTTGTCGAAACCAAGAAAGACCAAAATGGACGAACTTGGTTAAGGTGGATGATTCTTGGACCAAATCTCTCTTAGATGGTCTCAAACTTCTCCACATGGTTTCTTGTGTCATATTACATCAATCTATGCTAGACAATTGGCTTCGGTCAACTTTGAAGCTTGTCGAAACAAGAAAGACCAAAATGGACGAACTTGGTTAAGGTGGATGATTCTTGGACCAAATCTCTCTTAGATGGTCTCAAACTTCTCCACATGGTTTCTTGTGTCATATTACATCAATCTATGCTAGACAATTGGCTTCGGTCAACTTTGAAGCTTGTCGAAACAAAGAAAGACCAAAATGGACGAACTTGGTTAAGGTGGATGATTCTTGGACCAAATCTCTCTTAGATGGTCTCAAACTTCTCCACATGGTTTCTTGTGTCATATTACATCAATCTATGCTAGACAATTGGCTTCGGTCAACTTTGAAGCTTGTCGAAACCAAGAAAGACCAAAATGGACGAACTTGGTTAAGGTGGATGATTCTTGGACCAAATCTCTCTTAGATGGTCTCAAACTTCTCCACATGGTTTCTTGTGTCATATTACATCAATCTATGCTAGACAATTGGCTTCGGTCAACTTTGAAGCTTGTCGAAACCAAGAAAGACCAAAATGGACGAACTTGGTTAAGGTGGATGATTCTTGGACCAAATCTCTCTTAGATGGTCTCAAACTTCTCCACATGGTTTCTTGTGTCATATTACATCAATCTATGCTAGACAATTGGCTTCGGTCAACTTTGAAGCTTGTCGAAACCAAGAAAGACCAAAATGGACGAACTTGGTTAAGGTGGATGATTCTTGGACCAAATCTCTCTTAGATGGTCTCAAACTTCTCCACATGGTTTCTTGTGTCATATTACATCAATCTATGCTAGACAATTGGCTTCGGTCAACTTTGAAGCTTGTCGAAACCAAGAAAGACCAAAATGGACGAACTTGGTTAAGGTGGATGATTCTTGGACCAAATCTCTCTTAGATGGTCTCAAACTTCTCCACATGGTTTCTTGTGTCATATTACATCAATCTATGCTAGACAATTGGCTTCGGTCAACTTTGAAGCTTGTCGAAACCAAGAAAGACCAAAATGGACGAACTTGGTTAAGGTGGATGATTCTTGGACCAAATCTCTCTTAGATGGTCTCAAACTTCTCCACATGGTTTCTTGTGTCATATTACATCAATCTATGCTAGACAATTGGCTTCGGTCAACTTTGAAGCTTGTCGAAACCAAGAAAGACCAAAATGGACGAACTTGGTTAAGGTGGATGATTCTTGGACCAAATCTCTCTTAGATGGTCTCAAACTTCTCCACATGGTTTCTTGTGTCATATTACATCAATCTATGCTAGACAATTGGCTTCGGTCAACTTTGAAGCTTGTCGAAACAAAGAAAGACCAAAATGGACGAACTTGGTTAAGGTGGATGATTCTTGGACCAAATCTCTCTTAGATGGTCTCAAACTTCTCCACATGGTTTCTTGTGTCATATTACATCAATCTATGCTAGACAATTGGCTTCGGTCAACTTTGAAGCTTGTCGAAACCAAGAAAGACCAAAATGGACGAACTTGGTTAAGGTGGATGATTCTTGGACCAAATCTCTCTTAGATGGTCTCAAACTTCTCCACATGGTTTCTTGTGTCATATTACATCAATCTATGCTAGACAATTGGCTTCGGTCAACTTTGAAGCTTGTCGAAACCAAGAAAGACCAAAATGGACGAACTTGGTTAAGGTGGATGATTCTTGGACCAAATCTCTCTTAGATGGTCTCAAACTTCTCCACATGGTTTCTTGTGTCATATTACATCAATCTATGCTAGACAATTGGCTTCGGTCAACTTTGAAGCTTGTCGAAACAAAGAAAGACCAAAATGGACGAACTTGGTTAAGGTGGATGATTCTTGGACCAAATCTCTCTTAGATGGTCTCAAACTTCTCCACATGGTTTCTTGTGTCATATTACATCAATCTATGCTAGACAATTGGCTTCGGTCAACTTTGAAGCTTGTCGAAACCAAGAAAGACCAAAATGGACGAACTTGGTTAAGGTGGATGATTCTTGGACCAAATCTCTCTTAGATGGTCTCAAACTTCTCCACATGGTTTCTTGTGTCATATTACATCAATCTATGCTAGACAATTGGCTTCGGTCAACTTTGAAGCTTGTCGAAACAAGAAAGACCAAAATGGACGAACTTGGTTAAGGTGGATGATTCTTGGACCAAATCTCTCTTAGATGGTCTCAAACTTCTCCACATGGTTTCTTGTGTCATATTACATCAATCTATGCTAGACAATTGGCTTCGGTCAACTTTGAAGCTTGTCGAAACCAAGAAAGACCAAAATGGACGAACTTGGTTAAGGTGGATGATTCTTGGACCAAATCTCTCTTAGATGGTCTCAAACTTCTCCACATGGTTTCTTGTGTCATATTACATCAATCTATGCTAGACAATTGGCTTCGGTCAACTTTGAAGCTTGTCGAAACAAGAAAGACCAAAATGGACGAACTTGGTTAAGGTGGATGATTCTTGGACCAAATCTCTCTTAGATGGTCTCAAACTTCTCCACATGGTTTCTTGTGTCATATTACATCAATCTATGCTAGACAATTGGCTTCGGTCAACTTTGAAGCTTGTCGAAACAAGAAAGACCAAAATGGACGAACTTGGTTAAGGTGGATGATTCTTGGACCAAATCTCTCTTAGATGGTCTCAAACTTCTCCACATGGTTTCTTGTGTCATATTACATCAATCTATGCTAGACAATTGGCTTCGGTCAACTTTGAAGCTTGTCGAAACCAAGAAAGACCAAAATGGACGAACTTGGTTAAGGTGGATGATTCTTGGACCAAATCTCTCTTAGATGGTCTCAAACTTCTCCACATGGTTTCTTGTGTCATATTACATCAATCTATGCTAGACAATTGGCTTCGGTCAACTTTGAAGCTTGTCGAAACAAGAAAGACCAAAATGGACGAACTTGGTTAAGGTGGATGATTCTTGGACCAAATCTCTCTTAGATGGTCTCAAACTTCTCCACATGGTTTCTTGTGTCATATTACATCAATCTATGCTAGACAATTGGCTTCGGTCAACTTTGAAGCTTGTCGAAACCAAGAAAGACCAAAATGGACGAACTTGGTTAAGGTGGATGATTCTTGGACCAAATCTCTCTTAGATGGTCTCAAACTTCTCCACATGGTTTCTTGTGTCATATTACATCAATCTATGCTAGACAATTGGCTTCGGTCAACTTTGAAGCTTGTCGAAACCAAGAAAGACCAAAATGGACGAACTTGGTTAAGGTGGATGATTCTTGGACCAAATCTCTCTTAGATGGTCTCAAACTTCTCCACATGGTTTCTTGTGTCATATTACATCAATCTATGCTAGACAATTGGCTTCGGTCAACTTTGAAGCTTGTCGAAACAAGAAAGACCAAAATGGACGAACTTGGTTAAGGTGGATGATTCTTGGACCAAATCTCTCTTAGATGGTCTCAAACTTCTCCACATGGTTTCTTGTGTCATATTACATCAATCTATGCTAGACAATTGGCTTCGGTCAACTTTGAAGCTTGTCGAAACAAAGAAAGACCAAAATGGACGAACTTGGTTAAGGTGGATGATTCTTGGACCAAATCTCTCTTAGATGGTCTCAAACTTCTCCACATGGTTTCTTGTGTCATATTACATCAATCTATGCTAGACAATTGGCTTCGGTCAACTTTGAAGCTTGTCGAAACAAGAAAGACCAAAATGGACGAACTTGGTTAAGGTGGATGATTCTTGGACCAAATCTCTCTTAGATGGTCTCAAACTTCTCCACATGGTTTCTTGTGTCATATTACATCAATCTATGCTAGACAATTGGCTTCGGTCAACTTTGAAGCTTGTCGAAACAAAGAAAGACCAAAATGGACGAACTTGGTTAAGGTGGATGATTCTTGGACCAAATCTCTCTTAGATGGTCTCAAACTTCTCCACATGGTTTCTTGTGTCATATTACATCAATCTATGCTAGACAATTGGCTTCGGTCAACTTTGAAGCTTGTCGAAACAAGAAAGACCAAAATGGACGAACTTGGTTAAGGTGGATGATTCTTGGACCAAATCTCTCTTAGATGGTCTCAAACTTCTCCACATGGTTTCTTGTGTCATATTACATCAATCTATGCTAGACAATTGGCTTCGGTCAACTTTGAAGCTTGTCGAAACCAAGAAAGACCAAAATGGACGAACTTGGTTAAGGTGGATGATTCTTGGACCAAATCTCTCTTAGATGGTCTCAAACTTCTCCACATGGTTTCTTGTGTCATATTACATCAATCTATGCTAGACAATTGGCTTCGGTCAACTTTGAAGCTTGTCGAAACCAAGAAAGACCAAAATGGACGAACTTGGTTAAGGTGGATGATTCTTGGACCAAATCTCTCTTAGATGGTCTCAAACTTCTCCACATGGTTTCTTGTGTCATATTACATCAATCTATGCTAGACAATTGGCTTCGGTCAACTTTGAAGCTTGTCGAAACAAGAAAGACCAAAATGGACGAACTTGGTTAAGGTGGATGATTCTTGGACCAAATCTCTCTTAGATGGTCTCAAACTTCTCCACATGGTTTCTTGTGTCATATTACATCAATCTATGCTAGACAATTGGCTTCGGTCAACTTTGAAGCTTGTCGAAACCAAGAAAGACCAAAATGGACGAACTTGGTTAAGGTGGATGATTCTTGGACCAAATCTCTCTTAGATGGTCTCAAACTTCTCCACATGGTTTCTTGTGTCATATTACATCAATCTATGCTAGACAATTGGCTTCGGTCAACTTTGAAGCTTGTCGAAACAAGAAAGACCAAAATGGACGAACTTGGTTAAGGTGGATGATTCTTGGACCAAATCTCTCTTAGATGGTCTCAAACTTCTCCACATGGTTTCTTGTGTCATATTACATCAATCTATGCTAGACAATTGGCTTCGGTCAACTTTGAAGCTTGTCGAAACAAAGAAAGACCAAAATGGACGAACTTGGTTAAGGTGGATGATTCTTGGACCAAATCTCTCTTAGATGGTCTCAAACTTCTCCACATGGTTTCTTGTGTCATATTACATCAATCTATGCTAGACAATTGGCTTCGGTCAACTTTGAAGCTTGTCGAAACAAGAAAGACCAAAATGGACGAACTTGGTTAAGGTGGATGATTCTTGGACCAAATCTCTCTTAGATGGTCTCAAACTTCTCCACATGGTTTCTTGTGTCATATTACATCAATCTATGCTAGACAATTGGCTTCGGTCAACTTTGAAGCTTGTCGAAACCAAGAAAGACCAAAATGGACGAACTTGGTTAAGGTGGATGATTCTTGGACCAAATCTCTCTTAGATGGTCTCAAACTTCTCCACATGGTTTCTTGTGTCATATTACATCAATCTATGCTAGACAATTGGCTTCGGTCAACTTTGAAGCTTGTCGAAACCAAGAAAGACCAAAATGGACGAACTTGGTTAAGGTGGATGATTCTTGGACCAAATCTCTCTTAGATGGTCTCAAACTTCTCCACATGGTTTCTTGTGTCATATTACATCAATCTATGCTAGACAATTGGCTTCGGTCAACTTTGAAGCTTGTCGAAACAAAGAAAGACCAAAATGGACGAACTTGGTTAAGGTGGATGATTCTTGGACCAAATCTCTCTTAGATGGTCTCAAACTTCTCCACATGGTTTCTTGTGTCATATTACATCAATCTATGCTAGACAATTGGCTTCGGTCAACTTTGAAGCTTGTCGAAACAAGAAAGACCAAAATGGACGAACTTGGTTAAGGTGGATGATTCTTGGACCAAATCTCTCTTAGATGGTCTCAAACTTCTCCACATGGTTTCTTGTGTCATATTACATCAATCTATGCTAGACAATTGGCTTCGGTCAACTTTGAAGCTTGTCGAAACAAAGAAAGACCAAAATGGACGAACTTGGTTAAGGTGGATGATTCTTGGACCAAATCTCTCTTAGATGGTCTCAAACTTCTCCACATGGTTTCTTGTGTCATATTACATCAATCTATGCTAGACAATTGGCTTCGGTCAACTTTGAAGCTTGTCGAAACCAAGAAAGACCAAAATGGACGAACTTGGTTAAGGTGGATGATTCTTGGACCAAATCTCTCTTAGATGGTCTCAAACTTCTCCACATGGTTTCTTGTGTCATATTACATCAATCTATGCTAGACAATTGGCTTCGGTCAACTTTGAAGCTTGTCGAAACAAAGAAAGACCAAAATGGACGAACTTGGTTAAGGTGGATGATTCTTGGACCAAATCTCTCTTAGATGGTCTCAAACTTCTCCACATGGTTTCTTGTGTCATATTACATCAATCTATGCTAGACAATTGGCTTCGGTCAACTTTGAAGCTTGTCGAAACCAAGAAAGACCAAAATGGACGAACTTGGTTAAGGTGGATGATTCTTGGACCAAATCTCTCTTAGATGGTCTCAAACTTCTCCACATGGTTTCTTGTGTCATATTACATCAATCTATGCTAGACAATTGGCTTCGGTCAACTTTGAAGCTTGTCGAAACAAAGAAAGACCAAAATGGACGAACTTGGTTAAGGTGGATGATTCTTGGACCAAATCTCTCTTAGATGGTCTCAAACTTCTCCACATGGTTTCTTGTGTCATATTACATCAATCTATGCTAGACAATTGGCTTCGGTCAACTTTGAAGCTTGTCGAAACCAAGAAAGACCAAAATGGACGAACTTGGTTAAGGTGGATGATTCTTGGACCAAATCTCTCTTAGATGGTCTCAAACTTCTCCACATGGTTTCTTGTGTCATATTACATCAATCTATGCTAGACAATTGGCTTCGGTCAACTTTGAAGCTTGTCGAAACAAAGAAAGACCAAAATGGACGAACTTGGTTAAGGTGGATGATTCTTGGACCAAATCTCTCTTAGATGGTCTCAAACTTCTCCACATGGTTTCTTGTGTCATATTACATCAATCTATGCTAGACAATTGGCTTCGGTCAACTTTGAAGCTTGTCGAAACCAAGAAAGACCAAAATGGACGAACTTGGTTAAGGTGGATGATTCTTGGACCAAATCTCTCTTAGATGGTCTCAAACTTCTCCACATGGTTTCTTGTGTCATATTACATCAATCTATGCTAGACAATTGGCTTCGGTCAACTTTGAAGCTTGTCGAAACAAAGAAAGACCAAAATGGACGAACTTGGTTAAGGTGGATGATTCTTGGACCAAATCTCTCTTAGATGGTCTCAAACTTCTCCACATGGTTTCTTGTGTCATATTACATCAATCTATGCTAGACAATTGGCTTCGGTCAACTTTGAAGCTTGTCGAAACCAAGAAAGACCAAAATGGACGAACTTGGTTAAGGTGGATGATTCTTGGACCAAATCTCTCTTAGATGGTCTCAAACTTCTCCACATGGTTTCTTGTGTCATATTACATCAATCTATGCTAGACAATTGGCTTCGGTCAACTTTGAAGCTTGTCGAAACAAAGAAAGACCAAAATGGACGAACTTGGTTAAGGTGGATGATTCTTGGACCAAATCTCTCTTAGATGGTCTCAAACTTCTCCACATGGTTTCTTGTGTCATATTACATCAATCTATGCTAGACAATTGGCTTCGGTCAACTTTGAAGCTTGTCGAAACAAGAAAGACCAAAATGGACGAACTTGGTTAAGGTGGATGATTCTTGGACCAAATCTCTCTTAGATGGTCTCAAACTTCTCCACATGGTTTCTTGTGTCATATTACATCAATCTATGCTAGACAATTGGCTTCGGTCAACTTTGAAGCTTGTCGAAACAAGAAAGACCAAAATGGACGAACTTGGTTAAGGTGGATGATTCTTGGACCAAATCTCTCTTAGATGGTCTCAAACTTCTCCACATGGTTTCTTGTGTCATATTACATCAATCTATGCTAGACAATTGGCTTCGGTCAACTTTGAAGCTTGTCGAAACAAAGAAAGACCAAAATGGACGAACTTGGTTAAGGTGGATGATTCTTGGACCAAATCTCTCTTAGATGGTCTCAAACTTCTCCACATGGTTTCTTGTGTCATATTACATCAATCTATGCTAGACAATTGGCTTCGGTCAACTTTGAAGCTTGTCGAAACAAGAAAGACCAAAATGGACGAACTTGGTTAAGGTGGATGATTCTTGGACCAAATCTCTCTTAGATGGTCTCAAACTTCTCCACATGGTTTCTTGTGTCATATTACATCAATCTATGCTAGACAATTGGCTTCGGTCAACTTTGAAGCTTGTCGAAACCAAGAAAGACCAAAATGGACGAACTTGGTTAAGGTGGATGATTCTTGGACCAAATCTCTCTTAGATGGTCTCAAACTTCTCCACATGGTTTCTTGTGTCATATTACATCAATCTATGCTAGACAATTGGCTTCGGTCAACTTTGAAGCTTGTCGAAACAAAGAAAGACCAAAATGGACGAACTTGGTTAAGGTGGATGATTCTTGGACCAAATCTCTCTTAGATGGTCTCAAACTTCTCCACATGGTTTCTTGTGTCATATTACATCAATCTATGCTAGACAATTGGCTTCGGTCAACTTTGAAGCTTGTCGAAACAAGAAAGACCAAAATGGACGAACTTGGTTAAGGTGGATGATTCTTGGACCAAATCTCTCTTAGATGGTCTCAAACTTCTCCACATGGTTTCTTGTGTCATATTACATCAATCTATGCTAGACAATTGGCTTCGGTCAACTTTGAAGCTTGTCGAAACAAGAAAGACCAAAATGGACGAACTTGGTTAAGGTGGATGATTCTTGGACCAAATCTCTCTTAGATGGTCTCAAACTTCTCCACATGGTTTCTTGTGTCATATTACATCAATCTATGCTAGACAATTGGCTTCGGTCAACTTTGAAGCTTGTCGAAACAAAGAAAGACCAAAATGGACGAACTTGGTTAAGGTGGATGATTCTTGGACCAAATCTCTCTTAGATGGTCTCAAACTTCTCCACATGGTTTCTTGTGTCATATTACATCAATCTATGCTAGACAATTGGCTTCGGTCAACTTTGAAGCTTGTCGAAACAAAGAAAGACCAAAATGGACGAACTTGGTTAAGGTGGATGATTCTTGGACCAAATCTCTCTTAGATGGTCTCAAACTTCTCCACATGGTTTCTTGTGTCATATTACATCAATCTATGCTAGACAATTGGCTTCGGTCAACTTTGAAGCTTGTCGAAACAAAGAAAGACCAAAATGGACGAACTTGGTTAAGGTGGATGATTCTTGGACCAAATCTCTCTTAGATGGTCTCAAACTTCTCCACATGGTTTCTTGTGTCATATTACATCAATCTATGCTAGACAATTGGCTTCGGTCAACTTTGAAGCTTGTCGAAACCAAGAAAGACCAAAATGGACGAACTTGGTTAAGGTGGATGATTCTTGGACCAAATCTCTCTTAGATGGTCTCAAACTTCTCCACATGGTTTCTTGTGTCATATTACATCAATCTATGCTAGACAATTGGCTTCGGTCAACTTTGAAGCTTGTCGAAACAAAGAAAGACCAAAATGGACGAACTTGGTTAAGGTGGATGATTCTTGGACCAAATCTCTCTTAGATGGTCTCAAACTTCTCCACATGGTTTCTTGTGTCATATTACATCAATCTATGCTAGACAATTGGCTTCGGTCAACTTTGAAGCTTGTCGAAACAAGAAAGACCAAAATGGACGAACTTGGTTAAGGTGGATGATTCTTGGACCAAATCTCTCTTAGATGGTCTCAAACTTCTCCACATGGTTTCTTGTGTCATATTACATCAATCTATGCTAGACAATTGGCTTCGGTCAACTTTGAAGCTTGTCGAAACAAGAAAGACCAAAATGGACGAACTTGGTTAAGGTGGATGATTCTTGGACCAAATCTCTCTTAGATGGTCTCAAACTTCTCCACATGGTTTCTTGTGTCATATTACATCAATCTATGCTAGACAATTGGCTTCGGTCAACTTTGAAGCTTGTCGAAACAAAGAAAGACCAAAATGGACGAACTTGGTTAAGGTGGATGATTCTTGGACCAAATCTCTCTTAGATGGTCTCAAACTTCTCCACATGGTTTCTTGTGTCATATTACATCAATCTATGCTAGACAATTGGCTTCGGTCAACTTTGAAGCTTGTCGAAACCAAGAAAGACCAAAATGGACGAACTTGGTTAAGGTGGATGATTCTTGGACCAAATCTCTCTTAGATGGTCTCAAACTTCTCCACATGGTTTCTTGTGTCATATTACATCAATCTATGCTAGACAATTGGCTTCGGTCAACTTTGAAGCTTGTCGAAACCAAGAAAGACCAAAATGGACGAACTTGGTTAAGGTGGATGATTCTTGGACCAAATCTCTCTTAGATGGTCTCAAACTTCTCCACATGGTTTCTTGTGTCATATTACATCAATCTATGCTAGACAATTGGCTTCGGTCAACTTTGAAGCTTGTCGAAACCAAGAAAGACCAAAATGGACGAACTTGGTTAAGGTGGATGATTCTTGGACCAAATCTCTCTTAGATGGTCTCAAACTTCTCCACATGGTTTCTTGTGTCATATTACATCAATCTATGCTAGACAATTGGCTTCGGTCAACTTTGAAGCTTGTCGAAACAAGAAAGACCAAAATGGACGAACTTGGTTAAGGTGGATGATTCTTGGACCAAATCTCTCTTAGATGGTCTCAAACTTCTCCACATGGTTTCTTGTGTCATATTACATCAATCTATGCTAGACAATTGGCTTCGGTCAACTTTGAAGCTTGTCGAAACAAAGAAAGACCAAAATGGACGAACTTGGTTAAGGTGGATGATTCTTGGACCAAATCTCTCTTAGATGGTCTCAAACTTCTCCACATGGTTTCTTGTGTCATATTACATCAATCTATGCTAGACAATTGGCTTCGGTCAACTTTGAAGCTTGTCGAAACAAAGAAAGACCAAAATGGACGAACTTGGTTAAGGTGGATGATTCTTGGACCAAATCTCTCTTAGATGGTCTCAAACTTCTCCACATGGTTTCTTGTGTCATATTACATCAATCTATGCTAGACAATTGGCTTCGGTCAACTTTGAAGCTTGTCGAAACAAAGAAAGACCAAAATGGACGAACTTGGTTAAGGTGGATGATTCTTGGACCAAATCTCTCTTAGATGGTCTCAAACTTCTCCACATGGTTTCTTGTGTCATATTACATCAATCTATGCTAGACAATTGGCTTCGGTCAACTTTGAAGCTTGTCGAAACCAAGAAAGACCAAAATGGACGAACTTGGTTAAGGTGGATGATTCTTGGACCAAATCTCTCTTAGATGGTCTCAAACTTCTCCACATGGTTTCTTGTGTCATATTACATCAATCTATGCTAGACAATTGGCTTCGGTCAACTTTGAAGCTTGTCGAAACAAGAAAGACCAAAATGGACGAACTTGGTTAAGGTGGATGATTCTTGGACCAAATCTCTCTTAGATGGTCTCAAACTTCTCCACATGGTTTCTTGTGTCATATTACATCAATCTATGCTAGACAATTGGCTTCGGTCAACTTTGAAGCTTGTCGAAACCAAGAAAGACCAAAATGGACGAACTTGGTTAAGGTGGATGATTCTTGGACCAAATCTCTCTTAGATGGTCTCAAACTTCTCCACATGGTTTCTTGTGTCATATTACATCAATCTATGCTAGACAATTGGCTTCGGTCAACTTTGAAGCTTGTCGAAACAAGAAAGACCAAAATGGACGAACTTGGTTAAGGTGGATGATTCTTGGACCAAATCTCTCTTAGATGGTCTCAAACTTCTCCACATGGTTTCTTGTGTCATATTACATCAATCTATGCTAGACAATTGGCTTCGGTCAACTTTGAAGCTTGTCGAAACCAAGAAAGACCAAAATGGACGAACTTGGTTAAGGTGGATGATTCTTGGACCAAATCTCTCTTAGATGGTCTCAAACTTCTCCACATGGTTTCTTGTGTCATATTACATCAATCTATGCTAGACAATTGGCTTCGGTCAACTTTGAAGCTTGTCGAAACAAGAAAGACCAAAATGGACGAACTTGGTTAAGGTGGATGATTCTTGGACCAAATCTCTCTTAGATGGTCTCAAACTTCTCCACATGGTTTCTTGTGTCATATTACATCAATCTATGCTAGACAATTGGCTTCGGTCAACTTTGAAGCTTGTCGAAACCAAGAAAGACCAAAATGGACGAACTTGGTTAAGGTGGATGATTCTTGGACCAAATCTCTCTTAGATGGTCTCAAACTTCTCCACATGGTTTCTTGTGTCATATTACATCAATCTATGCTAGACAATTGGCTTCGGTCAACTTTGAAGCTTGTCGAAACCAAGAAAGACCAAAATGGACGAACTTGGTTAAGGTGGATGATTCTTGGACCAAATCTCTCTTAGATGGTCTCAAACTTCTCCACATGGTTTCTTGTGTCATATTACATCAATCTATGCTAGACAATTGGCTTCGGTCAACTTTGAAGCTTGTCGAAACCAAGAAAGACCAAAATGGACGAACTTGGTTAAGGTGGATGATTCTTGGACCAAATCTCTCTTAGATGGTCTCAAACTTCTCCACATGGTTTCTTGTGTCATATTACATCAATCTATGCTAGACAATTGGCTTCGGTCAACTTTGAAGCTTGTCGAAACAAAGAAAGACCAAAATGGACGAACTTGGTTAAGGTGGATGATTCTTGGACCAAATCTCTCTTAGATGGTCTCAAACTTCTCCACATGGTTTCTTGTGTCATATTACATCAATCTATGCTAGACAATTGGCTTCGGTCAACTTTGAAGCTTGTCGAAACAAGAAAGACCAAAATGGACGAACTTGGTTAAGGTGGATGATTCTTGGACCAAATCTCTCTTAGATGGTCTCAAACTTCTCCACATGGTTTCTTGTGTCATATTACATCAATCTATGCTAGACAATTGGCTTCGGTCAACTTTGAAGCTTGTCGAAACAAAGAAAGACCAAAATGGACGAACTTGGTTAAGGTGGATGATTCTTGGACCAAATCTCTCTTAGATGGTCTCAAACTTCTCCACATGGTTTCTTGTGTCATATTACATCAATCTATGCTAGACAATTGGCTTCGGTCAACTTTGAAGCTTGTCGAAACAAAGAAAGACCAAAATGGACGAACTTGGTTAAGGTGGATGATTCTTGGACCAAATCTCTCTTAGATGGTCTCAAACTTCTCCACATGGTTTCTTGTGTCATATTACATCAATCTATGCTAGACAATTGGCTTCGGTCAACTTTGAAGCTTGTCGAAACAAAGAAAGACCAAAATGGACGAACTTGGTTAAGGTGGATGATTCTTGGACCAAATCTCTCTTAGATGGTCTCAAACTTCTCCACATGGTTTCTTGTGTCATATTACATCAATCTATGCTAGACAATTGGCTTCGGTCAACTTTGAAGCTTGTCGAAACCAAGAAAGACCAAAATGGACGAACTTGGTTAAGGTGGATGATTCTTGGACCAAATCTCTCTTAGATGGTCTCAAACTTCTCCACATGGTTTCTTGTGTCATATTACATCAATCTATGCTAGACAATTGGCTTCGGTCAACTTTGAAGCTTGTCGAAACAAGAAAGACCAAAATGGACGAACTTGGTTAAGGTGGATGATTCTTGGACCAAATCTCTCTTAGATGGTCTCAAACTTCTCCACATGGTTTCTTGTGTCATATTACATCAATCTATGCTAGACAATTGGCTTCGGTCAACTTTGAAGCTTGTCGAAACAAAGAAAGACCAAAATGGACGAACTTGGTTAAGGTGGATGATTCTTGGACCAAATCTCTCTTAGATGGTCTCAAACTTCTCCACATGGTTTCTTGTGTCATATTACATCAATCTATGCTAGACAATTGGCTTCGGTCAACTTTGAAGCTTGTCGAAACAAGAAAGACCAAAATGGACGAACTTGGTTAAGGTGGATGATTCTTGGACCAAATCTCTCTTAGATGGTCTCAAACTTCTCCACATGGTTTCTTGTGTCATATTACATCAATCTATGCTAGACAATTGGCTTCGGTCAACTTTGAAGCTTGTCGAAACAAAGAAAGACCAAAATGGACGAACTTGGTTAAGGTGGATGATTCTTGGACCAAATCTCTCTTAGATGGTCTCAAACTTCTCCACATGGTTTCTTGTGTCATATTACATCAATCTATGCTAGACAATTGGCTTCGGTCAACTTTGAAGCTTGTCGAAACAGAAAGACCAAAATGGACGAACTTGGTTAAGGTGGATGATTCTTGGACCAAATCTCTCTTAGATGGTCTCAAACTTCTCCACATGGTTTCTTGTGTCATATTACATCAATCTATGCTAGACAATTGGCTTCGGTCAACTTTGAAGCTTGTCGAAACCAAGAAAGACCAAAATGGACGAACTTGGTTAAGGTGGATGATTCTTGGACCAAATCTCTCTTAGATGGTCTCAAACTTCTCCACATGGTTTCTTGTGTCATATTACATCAATCTATGCTAGACAATTGGCTTCGGTCAACTTTGAAGCTTGTCGAAACAAGAAAGACCAAAATGGACGAACTTGGTTAAGGTGGATGATTCTTGGACCAAATCTCTCTTAGATGGTCTCAAACTTCTCCACATGGTTTCTTGTGTCATATTACATCAATCTATGCTAGACAATTGGCTTCGGTCAACTTTGAAGCTTGTCGAAACCAAGAAAGACCAAAATGGACGAACTTGGTTAAGGTGGATGATTCTTGGACCAAATCTCTCTTAGATGGTCTCAAACTTCTCCACATGGTTTCTTGTGTCATATTACATCAATCTATGCTAGACAATTGGCTTCGGTCAACTTTGAAGCTTGTCGAAACAAAGAAAGACCAAAATGGACGAACTTGGTTAAGGTGGATGATTCTTGGACCAAATCTCTCTTAGATGGTCTCAAACTTCTCCACATGGTTTCTTGTGTCATATTACATCAATCTATGCTAGACAATTGGCTTCGGTCAACTTTGAAGCTTGTCGAAACAAGAAAGACCAAAATGGACGAACTTGGTTAAGGTGGATGATTCTTGGACCAAATCTCTCTTAGATGGTCTCAAACTTCTCCACATGGTTTCTTGTGTCATATTACATCAATCTATGCTAGACAATTGGCTTCGGTCAACTTTGAAGCTTGTCGAAACAAAGAAAGACCAAAATGGACGAACTTGGTTAAGGTGGATGATTCTTGGACCAAATCTCTCTTAGATGGTCTCAAACTTCTCCACATGGTTTCTTGTGTCATATTACATCAATCTATGCTAGACAATTGGCTTCGGTCAACTTTGAAGCTTGTCGAAACCAAGAAAGACCAAAATGGACGAACTTGGTTAAGGTGGATGATTCTTGGACCAAATCTCTCTTAGATGGTCTCAAACTTCTCCACATGGTTTCTTGTGTCATATTACATCAATCTATGCTAGACAATTGGCTTCGGTCAACTTTGAAGCTTGTCGAAACAAGAAAGACCAAAATGGACGAACTTGGTTAAGGTGGATGATTCTTGGACCAAATCTCTCTTAGATGGTCTCAAACTTCTCCACATGGTTTCTTGTGTCATATTACATCAATCTATGCTAGACAATTGGCTTCGGTCAACTTTGAAGCTTGTCGAAACCAAGAAAGACCAAAATGGACGAACTTGGTTAAGGTGGATGATTCTTGGACCAAATCTCTCTTAGATGGTCTCAAACTTCTCCACATGGTTTCTTGTGTCATATTACATCAATCTATGCTAGACAATTGGCTTCGGTCAACTTTGAAGCTTGTCGAAACAAAGAAAGACCAAAATGGACGAACTTGGTTAAGGTGGATGATTCTTGGACCAAATCTCTCTTAGATGGTCTCAAACTTCTCCACATGGTTTCTTGTGTCATATTACATCAATCTATGCTAGACAATTGGCTTCGGTCAACTTTGAAGCTTGTCGAAACAAGAAAGACCAAAATGGACGAACTTGGTTAAGGTGGATGATTCTTGGACCAAATCTCTCTTAGATGGTCTCAAACTTCTCCACATGGTTTCTTGTGTCATATTACATCAATCTATGCTAGACAATTGGCTTCGGTCAACTTTGAAGCTTGTCGAAACCAAGAAAGACCAAAATGGACGAACTTGGTTAAGGTGGATGATTCTTGGACCAAATCTCTCTTAGATGGTCTCAAACTTCTCCACATGGTTTCTTGTGTCATATTACATCAATCTATGCTAGACAATTGGCTTCGGTCAACTTTGAAGCTTGTCGAAACAAGAAAGACCAAAATGGACGAACTTGGTTAAGGTGGATGATTCTTGGACCAAATCTCTCTTAGATGGTCTCAAACTTCTCCACATGGTTTCTTGTGTCATATTACATCAATCTATGCTAGACAATTGGCTTCGGTCAACTTTGAAGCTTGTCGAAACCAAGAAAGACCAAAATGGACGAACTTGGTTAAGGTGGATGATTCTTGGACCAAATCTCTCTTAGATGGTCTCAAACTTCTCCACATGGTTTCTTGTGTCATATTACATCAATCTATGCTAGACAATTGGCTTCGGTCAACTTTGAAGCTTGTCGAAACCAAGAAAGACCAAAATGGACGAACTTGGTTAAGGTGGATGATTCTTGGACCAAATCTCTCTTAGATGGTCTCAAACTTCTCCACATGGTTTCTTGTGTCATATTACATCAATCTATGCTAGACAATTGGCTTCGGTCAACTTTGAAGCTTGTCGAAACCAAGAAAGACCAAAATGGACGAACTTGGTTAAGGTGGATGATTCTTGGACCAAATCTCTCTTAGATGGTCTCAAACTTCTCCACATGGTTTCTTGTGTCATATTACATCAATCTATGCTAGACAATTGGCTTCGGTCAACTTTGAAGCTTGTCGAAACCAAGAAAGACCAAAATGGACGAACTTGGTTAAGGTGGATGATTCTTGGACCAAATCTCTCTTAGATGGTCTCAAACTTCTCCACATGGTTTCTTGTGTCATATTACATCAATCTATGCTAGACAATTGGCTTCGGTCAACTTTGAAGCTTGTCGAAACCAAGAAAGACCAAAATGGACGAACTTGGTTAAGGTGGATGATTCTTGGACCAAATCTCTCTTAGATGGTCTCAAACTTCTCCACATGGTTTCTTGTGTCATATTACATCAATCTATGCTAGACAATTGGCTTCGGTCAACTTTGAAGCTTGTCGAAACAAGAAAGACCAAAATGGACGAACTTGGTTAAGGTGGATGATTCTTGGACCAAATCTCTCTTAGATGGTCTCAAACTTCTCCACATGGTTTCTTGTGTCATATTACATCAATCTATGCTAGACAATTGGCTTCGGTCAACTTTGAAGCTTGTCGAAACCAAGAAAGACCAAAATGGACGAACTTGGTTAAGGTGGATGATTCTTGGACCAAATCTCTCTTAGATGGTCTCAAACTTCTCCACATGGTTTCTTGTGTCATATTACATCAATCTATGCTAGACAATTGGCTTCGGTCAACTTTGAAGCTTGTCGAAACCAAGAAAGACCAAAATGGACGAACTTGGTTAAGGTGGATGATTCTTGGACCAAATCTCTCTTAGATGGTCTCAAACTTCTCCACATGGTTTCTTGTGTCATATTACATCAATCTATGCTAGACAATTGGCTTCGGTCAACTTTGAAGCTTGTCGAAACAAGAAAGACCAAAATGGACGAACTTGGTTAAGGTGGATGATTCTTGGACCAAATCTCTCTTAGATGGTCTCAAACTTCTCCACATGGTTTCTTGTGTCATATTACATCAATCTATGCTAGACAATTGGCTTCGGTCAACTTTGAAGCTTGTCGAAACAAGAAAGACCAAAATGGACGAACTTGGTTAAGGTGGATGATTCTTGGACCAAATCTCTCTTAGATGGTCTCAAACTTCTCCACATGGTTTCTTGTGTCATATTACATCAATCTATGCTAGACAATTGGCTTCGGTCAACTTTGAAGCTTGTCGAAACAAGAAAGACCAAAATGGACGAACTTGGTTAAGGTGGATGATTCTTGGACCAAATCTCTCTTAGATGGTCTCAAACTTCTCCACATGGTTTCTTGTGTCATATTACATCAATCTATGCTAGACAATTGGCTTCGGTCAACTTTGAAGCTTGTCGAAACAAGAAAGACCAAAATGGACGAACTTGGTTAAGGTGGATGATTCTTGGACCAAATCTCTCTTAGATGGTCTCAAACTTCTCCACATGGTTTCTTGTGTCATATTACATCAATCTATGCTAGACAATTGGCTTCGGTCAACTTTGAAGCTTGTCGAAACCAAGAAAGACCAAAATGGACGAACTTGGTTAAGGTGGATGATTCTTGGACCAAATCTCTCTTAGATGGTCTCAAACTTCTCCACATGGTTTCTTGTGTCATATTACATCAATCTATGCTAGACAATTGGCTTCGGTCAACTTTGAAGCTTGTCGAAACAAGAAAGACCAAAATGGACGAACTTGGTTAAGGTGGATGATTCTTGGACCAAATCTCTCTTAGATGGTCTCAAACTTCTCCACATGGTTTCTTGTGTCATATTACATCAATCTATGCTAGACAATTGGCTTCGGTCAACTTTGAAGCTTGTCGAAACAAGAAAGACCAAAATGGACGAACTTGGTTAAGGTGGATGATTCTTGGACCAAATCTCTCTTAGATGGTCTCAAACTTCTCCACATGGTTTCTTGTGTCATATTACATCAATCTATGCTAGACAATTGGCTTCGGTCAACTTTGAAGCTTGTCGAAACCAAGAAAGACCAAAATGGACGAACTTGGTTAAGGTGGATGATTCTTGGACCAAATCTCTCTTAGATGGTCTCAAACTTCTCCACATGGTTTCTTGTGTCATATTACATCAATCTATGCTAGACAATTGGCTTCGGTCAACTTTGAAGCTTGTCGAAACCAAGAAAGACCAAAATGGACGAACTTGGTTAAGGTGGATGATTCTTGGACCAAATCTCTCTTAGATGGTCTCAAACTTCTCCACATGGTTTCTTGTGTCATATTACATCAATCTATGCTAGACAATTGGCTTCGGTCAACTTTGAAGCTTGTCGAAACCAAGAAAGACCAAAATGGACGAACTTGGTTAAGGTGGATGATTCTTGGACCAAATCTCTCTTAGATGGTCTCAAACTTCTCCACATGGTTTCTTGTGTCATATTACATCAATCTATGCTAGACAATTGGCTTCGGTCAACTTTGAAGCTTGTCGAAACCAAGAAAGACCAAAATGGACGAACTTGGTTAAGGTGGATGATTCTTGGACCAAATCTCTCTTAGATGGTCTCAAACTTCTCCACATGGTTTCTTGTGTCATATTACATCAATCTATGCTAGACAATTGGCTTCGGTCAACTTTGAAGCTTGTCGAAACCAAGAAAGACCAAAATGGACGAACTTGGTTAAGGTGGATGATTCTTGGACCAAATCTCTCTTAGATGGTCTCAAACTTCTCCACATGGTTTCTTGTGTCATATTACATCAATCTATGCTAGACAATTGGCTTCGGTCAACTTTGAAGCTTGTCGAAACAAAGAAAGACCAAAATGGACGAACTTGGTTAAGGTGGATGATTCTTGGACCAAATCTCTCTTAGATGGTCTCAAACTTCTCCACATGGTTTCTTGTGTCATATTACATCAATCTATGCTAGACAATTGGCTTCGGTCAACTTTGAAGCTTGTCGAAACAAGAAAGACCAAAATGGACGAACTTGGTTAAGGTGGATGATTCTTGGACCAAATCTCTCTTAGATGGTCTCAAACTTCTCCACATGGTTTCTTGTGTCATATTACATCAATCTATGCTAGACAATTGGCTTCGGTCAACTTTGAAGCTTGTCGAAACAAAGAAAGACCAAAATGGACGAACTTGGTTAAGGTGGATGATTCTTGGACCAAATCTCTCTTAGATGGTCTCAAACTTCTCCACATGGTTTCTTGTGTCATATTACATCAATCTATGCTAGACAATTGGCTTCGGTCAACTTTGAAGCTTGTCGAAACCAAGAAAGACCAAAATGGACGAACTTGGTTAAGGTGGATGATTCTTGGACCAAATCTCTCTTAGATGGTCTCAAACTTCTCCACATGGTTTCTTGTGTCATATTACATCAATCTATGCTAGACAATTGGCTTCGGTCAACTTTGAAGCTTGTCGAAACCAAGAAAGACCAAAATGGACGAACTTGGTTAAGGTGGATGATTCTTGGACCAAATCTCTCTTAGATGGTCTCAAACTTCTCCACATGGTTTCTTGTGTCATATTACATCAATCTATGCTAGACAATTGGCTTCGGTCAACTTTGAAGCTTGTCGAAACCAAGAAAGACCAAAATGGACGAACTTGGTTAAGGTGGATGATTCTTGGACCAAATCTCTCTTAGATGGTCTCAAACTTCTCCACATGGTTTCTTGTGTCATATTACATCAATCTATGCTAGACAATTGGCTTCGGTCAACTTTGAAGCTTGTCGAAACAAGAAAGACCAAAATGGACGAACTTGGTTAAGGTGGATGATTCTTGGACCAAATCTCTCTTAGATGGTCTCAAACTTCTCCACATGGTTTCTTGTGTCATATTACATCAATCTATGCTAGACAATTGGCTTCGGTCAACTTTGAAGCTTGTCGAAACCAAGAAAGACCAAAATGGACGAACTTGGTTAAGGTGGATGATTCTTGGACCAAATCTCTCTTAGATGGTCTCAAACTTCTCCACATGGTTTCTTGTGTCATATTACATCAATCTATGCTAGACAATTGGCTTCGGTCAACTTTGAAGCTTGTCGAAACAAAGAAAGACCAAAATGGACGAACTTGGTTAAGGTGGATGATTCTTGGACCAAATCTCTCTTAGATGGTCTCAAACTTCTCCACATGGTTTCTTGTGTCATATTACATCAATCTATGCTAGACAATTGGCTTCGGTCAACTTTGAAGCTTGTCGAAACCAAGAAAGACCAAAATGGACGAACTTGGTTAAGGTGGATGATTCTTGGACCAAATCTCTCTTAGATGGTCTCAAACTTCTCCACATGGTTTCTTGTGTCATATTACATCAATCTATGCTAGACAATTGGCTTCGGTCAACTTTGAAGCTTGTCGAAACAAAGAAAGACCAAAATGGACGAACTTGGTTAAGGTGGATGATTCTTGGACCAAATCTCTCTTAGATGGTCTCAAACTTCTCCACATGGTTTCTTGTGTCATATTACATCAATCTATGCTAGACAATTGGCTTCGGTCAACTTTGAAGCTTGTCGAAACAAGAAAGACCAAAATGGACGAACTTGGTTAAGGTGGATGATTCTTGGACCAAATCTCTCTTAGATGGTCTCAAACTTCTCCACATGGTTTCTTGTGTCATATTACATCAATCTATGCTAGACAATTGGCTTCGGTCAACTTTGAAGCTTGTCGAAACAAGAAAGACCAAAATGGACGAACTTGGTTAAGGTGGATGATTCTTGGACCAAATCTCTCTTAGATGGTCTCAAACTTCTCCACATGGTTTCTTGTGTCATATTACATCAATCTATGCTAGACAATTGGCTTCGGTCAACTTTGAAGCTTGTCGAAACCAAGAAAGACCAAAATGGACGAACTTGGTTAAGGTGGATGATTCTTGGACCAAATCTCTCTTAGATGGTCTCAAACTTCTCCACATGGTTTCTTGTGTCATATTACATCAATCTATGCTAGACAATTGGCTTCGGTCAACTTTGAAGCTTGTCGAAACAAAGAAAGACCAAAATGGACGAACTTGGTTAAGGTGGATGATTCTTGGACCAAATCTCTCTTAGATGGTCTCAAACTTCTCCACATGGTTTCTTGTGTCATATTACATCAATCTATGCTAGACAATTGGCTTCGGTCAACTTTGAAGCTTGTCGAAACCAAGAAAGACCAAAATGGACGAACTTGGTTAAGGTGGATGATTCTTGGACCAAATCTCTCTTAGATGGTCTCAAACTTCTCCACATGGTTTCTTGTGTCATATTACATCAATCTATGCTAGACAATTGGCTTCGGTCAACTTTGAAGCTTGTCGAAACCAAGAAAGACCAAAATGGACGAACTTGGTTAAGGTGGATGATTCTTGGACCAAATCTCTCTTAGATGGTCTCAAACTTCTCCACATGGTTTCTTGTGTCATATTACATCAATCTATGCTAGACAATTGGCTTCGGTCAACTTTGAAGCTTGTCGAAACAAGAAAGACCAAAATGGACGAACTTGGTTAAGGTGGATGATTCTTGGACCAAATCTCTCTTAGATGGTCTCAAACTTCTCCACATGGTTTCTTGTGTCATATTACATCAATCTATGCTAGACAATTGGCTTCGGTCAACTTTGAAGCTTGTCGAAACAAAGAAAGACCAAAATGGACGAACTTGGTTAAGGTGGATGATTCTTGGACCAAATCTCTCTTAGATGGTCTCAAACTTCTCCACATGGTTTCTTGTGTCATATTACATCAATCTATGCTAGACAATTGGCTTCGGTCAACTTTGAAGCTTGTCGAAACCAAGAAAGACCAAAATGGACGAACTTGGTTAAGGTGGATGATTCTTGGACCAAATCTCTCTTAGATGGTCTCAAACTTCTCCACATGGTTTCTTGTGTCATATTACATCAATCTATGCTAGACAATTGGCTTCGGTCAACTTTGAAGCTTGTCGAAACAAGAAAGACCAAAATGGACGAACTTGGTTAAGGTGGATGATTCTTGGACCAAATCTCTCTTAGATGGTCTCAAACTTCTCCACATGGTTTCTTGTGTCATATTACATCAATCTATGCTAGACAATTGGCTTCGGTCAACTTTGAAGCTTGTCGAAACAAAGAAAGACCAAAATGGACGAACTTGGTTAAGGTGGATGATTCTTGGACCAAATCTCTCTTAGATGGTCTCAAACTTCTCCACATGGTTTCTTGTGTCATATTACATCAATCTATGCTAGACAATTGGCTTCGGTCAACTTTGAAGCTTGTCGAAACAAGAAAGACCAAAATGGACGAACTTGGTTAAGGTGGATGATTCTTGGACCAAATCTCTCTTAGATGGTCTCAAACTTCTCCACATGGTTTCTTGTGTCATATTACATCAATCTATGCTAGACAATTGGCTTCGGTCAACTTTGAAGCTTGTCGAAACAAAGAAAGACCAAAATGGACGAACTTGGTTAAGGTGGATGATTCTTGGACCAAATCTCTCTTAGATGGTCTCAAACTTCTCCACATGGTTTCTTGTGTCATATTACATCAATCTATGCTAGACAATTGGCTTCGGTCAACTTTGAAGCTTGTCGAAACCAAGAAAGACCAAAATGGACGAACTTGGTTAAGGTGGATGATTCTTGGACCAAATCTCTCTTAGATGGTCTCAAACTTCTCCACATGGTTTCTTGTGTCATATTACATCAATCTATGCTAGACAATTGGCTTCGGTCAACTTTGAAGCTTGTCGAAACAAAGAAAGACCAAAATGGACGAACTTGGTTAAGGTGGATGATTCTTGGACCAAATCTCTCTTAGATGGTCTCAAACTTCTCCACATGGTTTCTTGTGTCATATTACATCAATCTATGCTAGACAATTGGCTTCGGTCAACTTTGAAGCTTGTCGAAACCAAGAAAGACCAAAATGGACGAACTTGGTTAAGGTGGATGATTCTTGGACCAAATCTCTCTTAGATGGTCTCAAACTTCTCCACATGGTTTCTTGTGTCATATTACATCAATCTATGCTAGACAATTGGCTTCGGTCAACTTTGAAGCTTGTCGAAACAAAGAAAGACCAAAATGGACGAACTTGGTTAAGGTGGATGATTCTTGGACCAAATCTCTCTTAGATGGTCTCAAACTTCTCCACATGGTTTCTTGTGTCATATTACATCAATCTATGCTAGACAATTGGCTTCGGTCAACTTTGAAGCTTGTCGAAACCAAGAAAGACCAAAATGGACGAACTTGGTTAAGGTGGATGATTCTTGGACCAAATCTCTCTTAGATGGTCTCAAACTTCTCCACATGGTTTCTTGTGTCATATTACATCAATCTATGCTAGACAATTGGCTTCGGTCAACTTTGAAGCTTGTCGAAACAAGAAAGACCAAAATGGACGAACTTGGTTAAGGTGGATGATTCTTGGACCAAATCTCTCTTAGATGGTCTCAAACTTCTCCACATGGTTTCTTGTGTCATATTACATCAATCTATGCTAGACAATTGGCTTCGGTCAACTTTGAAGCTTGTCGAAACAAAGAAAGACCAAAATGGACGAACTTGGTTAAGGTGGATGATTCTTGGACCAAATCTCTCTTAGATGGTCTCAAACTTCTCCACATGGTTTCTTGTGTCATATTACATCAATCTATGCTAGACAATTGGCTTCGGTCAACTTTGAAGCTTGTCGAAACAAGAAAGACCAAAATGGACGAACTTGGTTAAGGTGGATGATTCTTGGACCAAATCTCTCTTAGATGGTCTCAAACTTCTCCACATGGTTTCTTGTGTCATATTACATCAATCTATGCTAGACAATTGGCTTCGGTCAACTTTGAAGCTTGTCGAAACCAAGAAAGACCAAAATGGACGAACTTGGTTAAGGTGGATGATTCTTGGACCAAATCTCTCTTAGATGGTCTCAAACTTCTCCACATGGTTTCTTGTGTCATATTACATCAATCTATGCTAGACAATTGGCTTCGGTCAACTTTGAAGCTTGTCGAAACCAAGAAAGACCAAAATGGACGAACTTGGTTAAGGTGGATGATTCTTGGACCAAATCTCTCTTAGATGGTCTCAAACTTCTCCACATGGTTTCTTGTGTCATATTACATCAATCTATGCTAGACAATTGGCTTCGGTCAACTTTGAAGCTTGTCGAAACCAAGAAAGACCAAAATGGACGAACTTGGTTAAGGTGGATGATTCTTGGACCAAATCTCTCTTAGATGGTCTCAAACTTCTCCACATGGTTTCTTGTGTCATATTACATCAATCTATGCTAGACAATTGGCTTCGGTCAACTTTGAAGCTTGTCGAAACCAAGAAAGACCAAAATGGACGAACTTGGTTAAGGTGGATGATTCTTGGACCAAATCTCTCTTAGATGGTCTCAAACTTCTCCACATGGTTTCTTGTGTCATATTACATCAATCTATGCTAGACAATTGGCTTCGGTCAACTTTGAAGCTTGTCGAAACAAAGAAAGACCAAAATGGACGAACTTGGTTAAGGTGGATGATTCTTGGACCAAATCTCTCTTAGATGGTCTCAAACTTCTCCACATGGTTTCTTGTGTCATATTACATCAATCTATGCTAGACAATTGGCTTCGGTCAACTTTGAAGCTTGTCGAAACCAAAAAGACCAAAATGGACGAACTTGGTTAAGGTGGATGATTCTTGGACCAAATCTCTCTTAGATGGTCTCAAACTTCTCCACATGGTTTCTTGTGTCATATTACATCAATCTATGCTAGACAATTGGCTTCGGTCAACTTTGAAGCTTGTCGAAACCAAGAAAGACCAAAATGGACGAACTTGGTTAAGGTGGATGATTCTTGGACCAAATCTCTCTTAGATGGTCTCAAACTTCTCCACATGGTTTCTTGTGTCATATTACATCAATCTATGCTAGACAATTGGCTTCGGTCAACTTTGAAGCTTGTCGAAACCAAGAAAGACCAAAATGGACGAACTTGGTTAAGGTGGATGATTCTTGGACCAAATCTCTCTTAGATGGTCTCAAACTTCTCCACATGGTTTCTTGTGTCATATTACATCAATCTATGCTAGACAATTGGCTTCGGTCAACTTTGAAGCTTGTCGAAACAAAGAAAGACCAAAATGGACGAACTTGGTTAAGGTGGATGATTCTTGGACCAAATCTCTCTTAGATGGTCTCAAACTTCTCCACATGGTTTCTTGTGTCATATTACATCAATCTATGCTAGACAATTGGCTTCGGTCAACTTTGAAGCTTGTCGAAACAAAGAAAGACCAAAATGGACGAACTTGGTTAAGGTGGATGATTCTTGGACCAAATCTCTCTTAGATGGTCTCAAACTTCTCCACATGGTTTCTTGTGTCATATTACATCAATCTATGCTAGACAATTGGCTTCGGTCAACTTTGAAGCTTGTCGAAACAAAGAAAGACCAAAATGGACGAACTTGGTTAAGGTGGATGATTCTTGGACCAAATCTCTCTTAGATGGTCTCAAACTTCTCCACATGGTTTCTTGTGTCATATTACATCAATCTATGCTAGACAATTGGCTTCGGTCAACTTTGAAGCTTGTCGAAACAAAGAAAGACCAAAATGGACGAACTTGGTTAAGGTGGATGATTCTTGGACCAAATCTCTCTTAGATGGTCTCAAACTTCTCCACATGGTTTCTTGTGTCATATTACATCAATCTATGCTAGACAATTGGCTTCGGTCAACTTTGAAGCTTGTCGAAACAAGAAAGACCAAAATGGACGAACTTGGTTAAGGTGGATGATTCTTGGACCAAATCTCTCTTAGATGGTCTCAAACTTCTCCACATGGTTTCTTGTGTCATATTACATCAATCTATGCTAGACAATTGGCTTCGGTCAACTTTGAAGCTTGTCGAAACCAAGAAAGACCAAAATGGACGAACTTGGTTAAGGTGGATGATTCTTGGACCAAATCTCTCTTAGATGGTCTCAAACTTCTCCACATGGTTTCTTGTGTCATATTACATCAATCTATGCTAGACAATTGGCTTCGGTCAACTTTGAAGCTTGTCGAAACAAGAAAGACCAAAATGGACGAACTTGGTTAAGGTGGATGATTCTTGGACCAAATCTCTCTTAGATGGTCTCAAACTTCTCCACATGGTTTCTTGTGTCATATTACATCAATCTATGCTAGACAATTGGCTTCGGTCAACTTTGAAGCTTGTCGAAACAAAGAAAGACCAAAATGGACGAACTTGGTTAAGGTGGATGATTCTTGGACCAAATCTCTCTTAGATGGTCTCAAACTTCTCCACATGGTTTCTTGTGTCATATTACATCAATCTATGCTAGACAATTGGCTTCGGTCAACTTTGAAGCTTGTCGAAACAAGAAAGACCAAAATGGACGAACTTGGTTAAGGTGGATGATTCTTGGACCAAATCTCTCTTAGATGGTCTCAAACTTCTCCACATGGTTTCTTGTGTCATATTACATCAATCTATGCTAGACAATTGGCTTCGGTCAACTTTGAAGCTTGTCGAAACCAAGAAAGACCAAAATGGACGAACTTGGTTAAGGTGGATGATTCTTGGACCAAATCTCTCTTAGATGGTCTCAAACTTCTCCACATGGTTTCTTGTGTCATATTACATCAATCTATGCTAGACAATTGGCTTCGGTCAACTTTGAAGCTTGTCGAAACAAAGAAAGACCAAAATGGACGAACTTGGTTAAGGTGGATGATTCTTGGACCAAATCTCTCTTAGATGGTCTCAAACTTCTCCACATGGTTTCTTGTGTCATATTACATCAATCTATGCTAGACAATTGGCTTCGGTCAACTTTGAAGCTTGTCGAAACAAAGAAAGACCAAAATGGACGAACTTGGTTAAGGTGGATGATTCTTGGACCAAATCTCTCTTAGATGGTCTCAAACTTCTCCACATGGTTTCTTGTGTCATATTACATCAATCTATGCTAGACAATTGGCTTCGGTCAACTTTGAAGCTTGTCGAAACCAAGAAAGACCAAAATGGACGAACTTGGTTAAGGTGGATGATTCTTGGACCAAATCTCTCTTAGATGGTCTCAAACTTCTCCACATGGTTTCTTGTGTCATATTACATCAATCTATGCTAGACAATTGGCTTCGGTCAACTTTGAAGCTTGTCGAAACAAGAAAGACCAAAATGGACGAACTTGGTTAAGGTGGATGATTCTTGGACCAAATCTCTCTTAGATGGTCTCAAACTTCTCCACATGGTTTCTTGTGTCATATTACATCAATCTATGCTAGACAATTGGCTTCGGTCAACTTTGAAGCTTGTCGAAACAAAGAAAGACCAAAATGGACGAACTTGGTTAAGGTGGATGATTCTTGGACCAAATCTCTCTTAGATGGTCTCAAACTTCTCCACATGGTTTCTTGTGTCATATTACATCAATCTATGCTAGACAATTGGCTTCGGTCAACTTTGAAGCTTGTCGAAACCAAGAAAGACCAAAATGGACGAACTTGGTTAAGGTGGATGATTCTTGGACCAAATCTCTCTTAGATGGTCTCAAACTTCTCCACATGGTTTCTTGTGTCATATTACATCAATCTATGCTAGACAATTGGCTTCGGTCAACTTTGAAGCTTGTCGAAACCAAGAAAGACCAAAATGGACGAACTTGGTTAAGGTGGATGATTCTTGGACCAAATCTCTCTTAGATGGTCTCAAACTTCTCCACATGGTTTCTTGTGTCATATTACATCAATCTATGCTAGACAATTGGCTTCGGTCAACTTTGAAGCTTGTCGAAACAAGAAAGACCAAAATGGACGAACTTGGTTAAGGTGGATGATTCTTGGACCAAATCTCTCTTAGATGGTCTCAAACTTCTCCACATGGTTTCTTGTGTCATATTACATCAATCTATGCTAGACAATTGGCTTCGGTCAACTTTGAAGCTTGTCGAAACCAAGAAAGACCAAAATGGACGAACTTGGTTAAGGTGGATGATTCTTGGACCAAATCTCTCTTAGATGGTCTCAAACTTCTCCACATGGTTTCTTGTGTCATATTACATCAATCTATGCTAGACAATTGGCTTCGGTCAACTTTGAAGCTTGTCGAAACAAGAAAGACCAAAATGGACGAACTTGGTTAAGGTGGATGATTCTTGGACCAAATCTCTCTTAGATGGTCTCAAACTTCTCCACATGGTTTCTTGTGTCATATTACATCAATCTATGCTAGACAATTGGCTTCGGTCAACTTTGAAGCTTGTCGAAACCAAGAAAGACCAAAATGGACGAACTTGGTTAAGGTGGATGATTCTTGGACCAAATCTCTCTTAGATGGTCTCAAACTTCTCCACATGGTTTCTTGTGTCATATTACATCAATCTATGCTAGACAATTGGCTTCGGTCAACTTTGAAGCTTGTCGAAACCAAGAAAGACCAAAATGGACGAACTTGGTTAAGGTGGATGATTCTTGGACCAAATCTCTCTTAGATGGTCTCAAACTTCTCCACATGGTTTCTTGTGTCATATTACATCAATCTATGCTAGACAATTGGCTTCGGTCAACTTTGAAGCTTGTCGAAACAAGAAAGACCAAAATGGACGAACTTGGTTAAGGTGGATGATTCTTGGACCAAATCTCTCTTAGATGGTCTCAAACTTCTCCACATGGTTTCTTGTGTCATATTACATCAATCTATGCTAGACAATTGGCTTCGGTCAACTTTGAAGCTTGTCGAAACAAAGAAAGACCAAAATGGACGAACTTGGTTAAGGTGGATGATTCTTGGACCAAATCTCTCTTAGATGGTCTCAAACTTCTCCACATGGTTTCTTGTGTCATATTACATCAATCTATGCTAGACAATTGGCTTCGGTCAACTTTGAAGCTTGTCGAAACAAGAAAGACCAAAATGGACGAACTTGGTTAAGGTGGATGATTCTTGGACCAAATCTCTCTTAGATGGTCTCAAACTTCTCCACATGGTTTCTTGTGTCATATTACATCAATCTATGCTAGACAATTGGCTTCGGTCAACTTTGAAGCTTGTCGAAACCAAGAAAGACCAAAATGGACGAACTTGGTTAAGGTGGATGATTCTTGGACCAAATCTCTCTTAGATGGTCTCAAACTTCTCCACATGGTTTCTTGTGTCATATTACATCAATCTATGCTAGACAATTGGCTTCGGTCAACTTTGAAGCTTGTCGAAACCAAGAAAGACCAAAATGGACGAACTTGGTTAAGGTGGATGATTCTTGGACCAAATCTCTCTTAGATGGTCTCAAACTTCTCCACATGGTTTCTTGTGTCATATTACATCAATCTATGCTAGACAATTGGCTTCGGTCAACTTTGAAGCTTGTCGAAACCAAGAAAGACCAAAATGGACGAACTTGGTTAAGGTGGATGATTCTTGGACCAAATCTCTCTTAGATGGTCTCAAACTTCTCCACATGGTTTCTTGTGTCATATTACATCAATCTATGCTAGACAATTGGCTTCGGTCAACTTTGAAGCTTGTCGAAACAAGAAAGACCAAAATGGACGAACTTGGTTAAGGTGGATGATTCTTGGACCAAATCTCTCTTAGATGGTCTCAAACTTCTCCACATGGTTTCTTGTGTCATATTACATCAATCTATGCTAGACAATTGGCTTCGGTCAACTTTGAAGCTTGTCGAAACCAAGAAAGACCAAAATGGACGAACTTGGTTAAGGTGGATGATTCTTGGACCAAATCTCTCTTAGATGGTCTCAAACTTCTCCACATGGTTTCTTGTGTCATATTACATCAATCTATGCTAGACAATTGGCTTCGGTCAACTTTGAAGCTTGTCGAAACAAAGAAAGACCAAAATGGACGAACTTGGTTAAGGTGGATGATTCTTGGACCAAATCTCTCTTAGATGGTCTCAAACTTCTCCACATGGTTTCTTGTGTCATATTACATCAATCTATGCTAGACAATTGGCTTCGGTCAACTTTGAAGCTTGTCGAAACCAAGAAAGACCAAAATGGACGAACTTGGTTAAGGTGGATGATTCTTGGACCAAATCTCTCTTAGATGGTCTCAAACTTCTCCACATGGTTTCTTGTGTCATATTACATCAATCTATGCTAGACAATTGGCTTCGGTCAACTTTGAAGCTTGTCGAAACAAAGAAAGACCAAAATGGACGAACTTGGTTAAGGTGGATGATTCTTGGACCAAATCTCTCTTAGATGGTCTCAAACTTCTCCACATGGTTTCTTGTGTCATATTACATCAATCTATGCTAGACAATTGGCTTCGGTCAACTTTGAAGCTTGTCGAAACCAAGAAAGACCAAAATGGACGAACTTGGTTAAGGTGGATGATTCTTGGACCAAATCTCTCTTAGATGGTCTCAAACTTCTCCACATGGTTTCTTGTGTCATATTACATCAATCTATGCTAGACAATTGGCTTCGGTCAACTTTGAAGCTTGTCGAAACAAGAAAGACCAAAATGGACGAACTTGGTTAAGGTGGATGATTCTTGGACCAAATCTCTCTTAGATGGTCTCAAACTTCTCCACATGGTTTCTTGTGTCATATTACATCAATCTATGCTAGACAATTGGCTTCGGTCAACTTTGAAGCTTGTCGAAACAAAGAAAGACCAAAATGGACGAACTTGGTTAAGGTGGATGATTCTTGGACCAAATCTCTCTTAGATGGTCTCAAACTTCTCCACATGGTTTCTTGTGTCATATTACATCAATCTATGCTAGACAATTGGCTTCGGTCAACTTTGAAGCTTGTCGAAACCAAGAAAGACCAAAATGGACGAACTTGGTTAAGGTGGATGATTCTTGGACCAAATCTCTCTTAGATGGTCTCAAACTTCTCCACATGGTTTCTTGTGTCATATTACATCAATCTATGCTAGACAATTGGCTTCGGTCAACTTTGAAGCTTGTCGAAACAAGAAAGACCAAAATGGACGAACTTGGTTAAGGTGGATGATTCTTGGACCAAATCTCTCTTAGATGGTCTCAAACTTCTCCACATGGTTTCTTGTGTCATATTACATCAATCTATGCTAGACAATTGGCTTCGGTCAACTTTGAAGCTTGTCGAAACCAAGAAAGACCAAAATGGACGAACTTGGTTAAGGTGGATGATTCTTGGACCAAATCTCTCTTAGATGGTCTCAAACTTCTCCACATGGTTTCTTGTGTCATATTACATCAATCTATGCTAGACAATTGGCTTCGGTCAACTTTGAAGCTTGTCGAAACAAGAAAGACCAAAATGGACGAACTTGGTTAAGGTGGATGATTCTTGGACCAAATCTCTCTTAGATGGTCTCAAACTTCTCCACATGGTTTCTTGTGTCATATTACATCAATCTATGCTAGACAATTGGCTTCGGTCAACTTTGAAGCTTGTCGAAACAAGAAAGACCAAAATGGACGAACTTGGTTAAGGTGGATGATTCTTGGACCAAATCTCTCTTAGATGGTCTCAAACTTCTCCACATGGTTTCTTGTGTCATATTACATCAATCTATGCTAGACAATTGGCTTCGGTCAACTTTGAAGCTTGTCGAAACAAAGAAAGACCAAAATGGACGAACTTGGTTAAGGTGGATGATTCTTGGACCAAATCTCTCTTAGATGGTCTCAAACTTCTCCACATGGTTTCTTGTGTCATATTACATCAATCTATGCTAGACAATTGGCTTCGGTCAACTTTGAAGCTTGTCGAAACAAAGAAAGACCAAAATGGACGAACTTGGTTAAGGTGGATGATTCTTGGACCAAATCTCTCTTAGATGGTCTCAAACTTCTCCACATGGTTTCTTGTGTCATATTACATCAATCTATGCTAGACAATTGGCTTCGGTCAACTTTGAAGCTTGTCGAAACAAAGAAAGACCAAAATGGACGAACTTGGTTAAGGTGGATGATTCTTGGACCAAATCTCTCTTAGATGGTCTCAAACTTCTCCACATGGTTTCTTGTGTCATATTACATCAATCTATGCTAGACAATTGGCTTCGGTCAACTTTGAAGCTTGTCGAAACAAAGAAAGACCAAAATGGACGAACTTGGTTAAGGTGGATGATTCTTGGACCAAATCTCTCTTAGATGGTCTCAAACTTCTCCACATGGTTTCTTGTGTCATATTACATCAATCTATGCTAGACAATTGGCTTCGGTCAACTTTGAAGCTTGTCGAAACCAAGAAAGACCAAAATGGACGAACTTGGTTAAGGTGGATGATTCTTGGACCAAATCTCTCTTAGATGGTCTCAAACTTCTCCACATGGTTTCTTGTGTCATATTACATCAATCTATGCTAGACAATTGGCTTCGGTCAACTTTGAAGCTTGTCGAAACAAAGAAAGACCAAAATGGACGAACTTGGTTAAGGTGGATGATTCTTGGACCAAATCTCTCTTAGATGGTCTCAAACTTCTCCACATGGTTTCTTGTGTCATATTACATCAATCTATGCTAGACAATTGGCTTCGGTCAACTTTGAAGCTTGTCGAAACCAAGAAAGACCAAAATGGACGAACTTGGTTAAGGTGGATGATTCTTGGACCAAATCTCTCTTAGATGGTCTCAAACTTCTCCACATGGTTTCTTGTGTCATATTACATCAATCTATGCTAGACAATTGGCTTCGGTCAACTTTGAAGCTTGTCGAAACAAGAAAGACCAAAATGGACGAACTTGGTTAAGGTGGATGATTCTTGGACCAAATCTCTCTTAGATGGTCTCAAACTTCTCCACATGGTTTCTTGTGTCATATTACATCAATCTATGCTAGACAATTGGCTTCGGTCAACTTTGAAGCTTGTCGAAACAAGAAAGACCAAAATGGACGAACTTGGTTAAGGTGGATGATTCTTGGACCAAATCTCTCTTAGATGGTCTCAAACTTCTCCACATGGTTTCTTGTGTCATATTACATCAATCTATGCTAGACAATTGGCTTCGGTCAACTTTGAAGCTTGTCGAAACAAGAAAGACCAAAATGGACGAACTTGGTTAAGGTGGATGATTCTTGGACCAAATCTCTCTTAGATGGTCTCAAACTTCTCCACATGGTTTCTTGTGTCATATTACATCAATCTATGCTAGACAATTGGCTTCGGTCAACTTTGAAGCTTGTCGAAACAAGAAAGACCAAAATGGACGAACTTGGTTAAGGTGGATGATTCTTGGACCAAATCTCTCTTAGATGGTCTCAAACTTCTCCACATGGTTTCTTGTGTCATATTACATCAATCTATGCTAGACAATTGGCTTCGGTCAACTTTGAAGCTTGTCGAAACAAAGAAAGACCAAAATGGACGAACTTGGTTAAGGTGGATGATTCTTGGACCAAATCTCTCTTAGATGGTCTCAAACTTCTCCACATGGTTTCTTGTGTCATATTACATCAATCTATGCTAGACAATTGGCTTCGGTCAACTTTGAAGCTTGTCGAAACAAGAAAGACCAAAATGGACGAACTTGGTTAAGGTGGATGATTCTTGGACCAAATCTCTCTTAGATGGTCTCAAACTTCTCCACATGGTTTCTTGTGTCATATTACATCAATCTATGCTAGACAATTGGCTTCGGTCAACTTTGAAGCTTGTCGAAACAAGAAAGACCAAAATGGACGAACTTGGTTAAGGTGGATGATTCTTGGACCAAATCTCTCTTAGATGGTCTCAAACTTCTCCACATGGTTTCTTGTGTCATATTACATCAATCTATGCTAGACAATTGGCTTCGGTCAACTTTGAAGCTTGTCGAAACAAAGAAAGACCAAAATGGACGAACTTGGTTAAGGTGGATGATTCTTGGACCAAATCTCTCTTAGATGGTCTCAAACTTCTCCACATGGTTTCTTGTGTCATATTACATCAATCTATGCTAGACAATTGGCTTCGGTCAACTTTGAAGCTTGTCGAAACCAAGAAAGACCAAAATGGACGAACTTGGTTAAGGTGGATGATTCTTGGACCAAATCTCTCTTAGATGGTCTCAAACTTCTCCACATGGTTTCTTGTGTCATATTACATCAATCTATGCTAGACAATTGGCTTCGGTCAACTTTGAAGCTTGTCGAAACAAAGAAAGACCAAAATGGACGAACTTGGTTAAGGTGGATGATTCTTGGACCAAATCTCTCTTAGATGGTCTCAAACTTCTCCACATGGTTTCTTGTGTCATATTACATCAATCTATGCTAGACAATTGGCTTCGGTCAACTTTGAAGCTTGTCGAAACCAAGAAAGACCAAAATGGACGAACTTGGTTAAGGTGGATGATTCTTGGACCAAATCTCTCTTAGATGGTCTCAAACTTCTCCACATGGTTTCTTGTGTCATATTACATCAATCTATGCTAGACAATTGGCTTCGGTCAACTTTGAAGCTTGTCGAAACAAAGAAAGACCAAAATGGACGAACTTGGTTAAGGTGGATGATTCTTGGACCAAATCTCTCTTAGATGGTCTCAAACTTCTCCACATGGTTTCTTGTGTCATATTACATCAATCTATGCTAGACAATTGGCTTCGGTCAACTTTGAAGCTTGTCGAAACCAAGAAAGACCAAAATGGACGAACTTGGTTAAGGTGGATGATTCTTGGACCAAATCTCTCTTAGATGGTCTCAAACTTCTCCACATGGTTTCTTGTGTCATATTACATCAATCTATGCTAGACAATTGGCTTCGGTCAACTTTGAAGCTTGTCGAAACAAGAAAGACCAAAATGGACGAACTTGGTTAAGGTGGATGATTCTTGGACCAAATCTCTCTTAGATGGTCTCAAACTTCTCCACATGGTTTCTTGTGTCATATTACATCAATCTATGCTAGACAATTGGCTTCGGTCAACTTTGAAGCTTGTCGAAACCAAGAAAGACCAAAATGGACGAACTTGGTTAAGGTGGATGATTCTTGGACCAAATCTCTCTTAGATGGTCTCAAACTTCTCCACATGGTTTCTTGTGTCATATTACATCAATCTATGCTAGACAATTGGCTTCGGTCAACTTTGAAGCTTGTCGAAACAAAGAAAGACCAAAATGGACGAACTTGGTTAAGGTGGATGATTCTTGGACCAAATCTCTCTTAGATGGTCTCAAACTTCTCCACATGGTTTCTTGTGTCATATTACATCAATCTATGCTAGACAATTGGCTTCGGTCAACTTTGAAGCTTGTCGAAACCAAGAAAGACCAAAATGGACGAACTTGGTTAAGGTGGATGATTCTTGGACCAAATCTCTCTTAGATGGTCTCAAACTTCTCCACATGGTTTCTTGTGTCATATTACATCAATCTATGCTAGACAATTGGCTTCGGTCAACTTTGAAGCTTGTCGAAACAAAGAAAGACCAAAATGGACGAACTTGGTTAAGGTGGATGATTCTTGGACCAAATCTCTCTTAGATGGTCTCAAACTTCTCCACATGGTTTCTTGTGTCATATTACATCAATCTATGCTAGACAATTGGCTTCGGTCAACTTTGAAGCTTGTCGAAACAAGAAAGACCAAAATGGACGAACTTGGTTAAGGTGGATGATTCTTGGACCAAATCTCTCTTAGATGGTCTCAAACTTCTCCACATGGTTTCTTGTGTCATATTACATCAATCTATGCTAGACAATTGGCTTCGGTCAACTTTGAAGCTTGTCGAAACAAAGAAAGACCAAAATGGACGAACTTGGTTAAGGTGGATGATTCTTGGACCAAATCTCTCTTAGATGGTCTCAAACTTCTCCACATGGTTTCTTGTGTCATATTACATCAATCTATGCTAGACAATTGGCTTCGGTCAACTTTGAAGCTTGTCGAAACCAAGAAAGACCAAAATGGACGAACTTGGTTAAGGTGGATGATTCTTGGACCAAATCTCTCTTAGATGGTCTCAAACTTCTCCACATGGTTTCTTGTGTCATATTACATCAATCTATGCTAGACAATTGGCTTCGGTCAACTTTGAAGCTTGTCGAAACAAAGAAAGACCAAAATGGACGAACTTGGTTAAGGTGGATGATTCTTGGACCAAATCTCTCTTAGATGGTCTCAAACTTCTCCACATGGTTTCTTGTGTCATATTACATCAATCTATGCTAGACAATTGGCTTCGGTCAACTTTGAAGCTTGTCGAAACCAAGAAAGACCAAAATGGACGAACTTGGTTAAGGTGGATGATTCTTGGACCAAATCTCTCTTAGATGGTCTCAAACTTCTCCACATGGTTTCTTGTGTCATATTACATCAATCTATGCTAGACAATTGGCTTCGGTCAACTTTGAAGCTTGTCGAAACAAAGAAAGACCAAAATGGACGAACTTGGTTAAGGTGGATGATTCTTGGACCAAATCTCTCTTAGATGGTCTCAAACTTCTCCACATGGTTTCTTGTGTCATATTACATCAATCTATGCTAGACAATTGGCTTCGGTCAACTTTGAAGCTTGTCGAAACAAAGAAAGACCAAAATGGACGAACTTGGTTAAGGTGGATGATTCTTGGACCAAATCTCTCTTAGATGGTCTCAAACTTCTCCACATGGTTTCTTGTGTCATATTACATCAATCTATGCTAGACAATTGGCTTCGGTCAACTTTGAAGCTTGTCGAAACCAAGAAAGACCAAAATGGACGAACTTGGTTAAGGTGGATGATTCTTGGACCAAATCTCTCTTAGATGGTCTCAAACTTCTCCACATGGTTTCTTGTGTCATATTACATCAATCTATGCTAGACAATTGGCTTCGGTCAACTTTGAAGCTTGTCGAAACAAAGAAAGACCAAAATGGACGAACTTGGTTAAGGTGGATGATTCTTGGACCAAATCTCTCTTAGATGGTCTCAAACTTCTCCACATGGTTTCTTGTGTCATATTACATCAATCTATGCTAGACAATTGGCTTCGGTCAACTTTGAAGCTTGTCGAAACCAAGAAAGACCAAAATGGACGAACTTGGTTAAGGTGGATGATTCTTGGACCAAATCTCTCTTAGATGGTCTCAAACTTCTCCACATGGTTTCTTGTGTCATATTACATCAATCTATGCTAGACAATTGGCTTCGGTCAACTTTGAAGCTTGTCGAAACAAAGAAAGACCAAAATGGACGAACTTGGTTAAGGTGGATGATTCTTGGACCAAATCTCTCTTAGATGGTCTCAAACTTCTCCACATGGTTTCTTGTGTCATATTACATCAATCTATGCTAGACAATTGGCTTCGGTCAACTTTGAAGCTTGTCGAAACAAGAAAGACCAAAATGGACGAACTTGGTTAAGGTGGATGATTCTTGGACCAAATCTCTCTTAGATGGTCTCAAACTTCTCCACATGGTTTCTTGTGTCATATTACATCAATCTATGCTAGACAATTGGCTTCGGTCAACTTTGAAGCTTGTCGAAACAAAGAAAGACCAAAATGGACGAACTTGGTTAAGGTGGATGATTCTTGGACCAAATCTCTCTTAGATGGTCTCAAACTTCTCCACATGGTTTCTTGTGTCATATTACATCAATCTATGCTAGACAATTGGCTTCGGTCAACTTTGAAGCTTGTCGAAACAAGAAAGACCAAAATGGACGAACTTGGTTAAGGTGGATGATTCTTGGACCAAATCTCTCTTAGATGGTCTCAAACTTCTCCACATGGTTTCTTGTGTCATATTACATCAATCTATGCTAGACAATTGGCTTCGGTCAACTTTGAAGCTTGTCGAAACAAAGAAAGACCAAAATGGACGAACTTGGTTAAGGTGGATGATTCTTGGACCAAATCTCTCTTAGATGGTCTCAAACTTCTCCACATGGTTTCTTGTGTCATATTACATCAATCTATGCTAGACAATTGGCTTCGGTCAACTTTGAAGCTTGTCGAAACAAAGAAAGACCAAAATGGACGAACTTGGTTAAGGTGGATGATTCTTGGACCAAATCTCTCTTAGATGGTCTCAAACTTCTCCACATGGTTTCTTGTGTCATATTACATCAATCTATGCTAGACAATTGGCTTCGGTCAACTTTGAAGCTTGTCGAAACCAAGAAAGACCAAAATGGACGAACTTGGTTAAGGTGGATGATTCTTGGACCAAATCTCTCTTAGATGGTCTCAAACTTCTCCACATGGTTTCTTGTGTCATATTACATCAATCTATGCTAGACAATTGGCTTCGGTCAACTTTGAAGCTTGTCGAAACAAGAAAGACCAAAATGGACGAACTTGGTTAAGGTGGATGATTCTTGGACCAAATCTCTCTTAGATGGTCTCAAACTTCTCCACATGGTTTCTTGTGTCATATTACATCAATCTATGCTAGACAATTGGCTTCGGTCAACTTTGAAGCTTGTCGAAACCAAGAAAGACCAAAATGGACGAACTTGGTTAAGGTGGATGATTCTTGGACCAAATCTCTCTTAGATGGTCTCAAACTTCTCCACATGGTTTCTTGTGTCATATTACATCAATCTATGCTAGACAATTGGCTTCGGTCAACTTTGAAGCTTGTCGAAACAAAGAAAGACCAAAATGGACGAACTTGGTTAAGGTGGATGATTCTTGGACCAAATCTCTCTTAGATGGTCTCAAACTTCTCCACATGGTTTCTTGTGTCATATTACATCAATCTATGCTAGACAATTGGCTTCGGTCAACTTTGAAGCTTGTCGAAACCAAGAAAGACCAAAATGGACGAACTTGGTTAAGGTGGATGATTCTTGGACCAAATCTCTCTTAGATGGTCTCAAACTTCTCCACATGGTTTCTTGTGTCATATTACATCAATCTATGCTAGACAATTGGCTTCGGTCAACTTTGAAGCTTGTCGAAACAAAGAAAGACCAAAATGGACGAACTTGGTTAAGGTGGATGATTCTTGGACCAAATCTCTCTTAGATGGTCTCAAACTTCTCCACATGGTTTCTTGTGTCATATTACATCAATCTATGCTAGACAATTGGCTTCGGTCAACTTTGAAGCTTGTCGAAACAAAGAAAGACCAAAATGGACGAACTTGGTTAAGGTGGATGATTCTTGGACCAAATCTCTCTTAGATGGTCTCAAACTTCTCCACATGGTTTCTTGTGTCATATTACATCAATCTATGCTAGACAATTGGCTTCGGTCAACTTTGAAGCTTGTCGAAACAAGAAAGACCAAAATGGACGAACTTGGTTAAGGTGGATGATTCTTGGACCAAATCTCTCTTAGATGGTCTCAAACTTCTCCACATGGTTTCTTGTGTCATATTACATCAATCTATGCTAGACAATTGGCTTCGGTCAACTTTGAAGCTTGTCGAAACAAGAAAGACCAAAATGGACGAACTTGGTTAAGGTGGATGATTCTTGGACCAAATCTCTCTTAGATGGTCTCAAACTTCTCCACATGGTTTCTTGTGTCATATTACATCAATCTATGCTAGACAATTGGCTTCGGTCAACTTTGAAGCTTGTCGAAACCAAGAAAGACCAAAATGGACGAACTTGGTTAAGGTGGATGATTCTTGGACCAAATCTCTCTTAGATGGTCTCAAACTTCTCCACATGGTTTCTTGTGTCATATTACATCAATCTATGCTAGACAATTGGCTTCGGTCAACTTTGAAGCTTGTCGAAACAAGAAAGACCAAAATGGACGAACTTGGTTAAGGTGGATGATTCTTGGACCAAATCTCTCTTAGATGGTCTCAAACTTCTCCACATGGTTTCTTGTGTCATATTACATCAATCTATGCTAGACAATTGGCTTCGGTCAACTTTGAAGCTTGTCGAAACAAAGAAAGACCAAAATGGACGAACTTGGTTAAGGTGGATGATTCTTGGACCAAATCTCTCTTAGATGGTCTCAAACTTCTCCACATGGTTTCTTGTGTCATATTACATCAATCTATGCTAGACAATTGGCTTCGGTCAACTTTGAAGCTTGTCGAAACAAAGAAAGACCAAAATGGACGAACTTGGTTAAGGTGGATGATTCTTGGACCAAATCTCTCTTAGATGGTCTCAAACTTCTCCACATGGTTTCTTGTGTCATATTACATCAATCTATGCTAGACAATTGGCTTCGGTCAACTTTGAAGCTTGTCGAAACCAAGAAAGACCAAAATGGACGAACTTGGTTAAGGTGGATGATTCTTGGACCAAATCTCTCTTAGATGGTCTCAAACTTCTCCACATGGTTTCTTGTGTCATATTACATCAATCTATGCTAGACAATTGGCTTCGGTCAACTTTGAAGCTTGTCGAAACCAAGAAAGACCAAAATGGACGAACTTGGTTAAGGTGGATGATTCTTGGACCAAATCTCTCTTAGATGGTCTCAAACTTCTCCACATGGTTTCTTGTGTCATATTACATCAATCTATGCTAGACAATTGGCTTCGGTCAACTTTGAAGCTTGTCGAAACCAAGAAAGACCAAAATGGACGAACTTGGTTAAGGTGGATGATTCTTGGACCAAATCTCTCTTAGATGGTCTCAAACTTCTCCACATGGTTTCTTGTGTCATATTACATCAATCTATGCTAGACAATTGGCTTCGGTCAACTTTGAAGCTTGTCGAAACAAAGAAAGACCAAAATGGACGAACTTGGTTAAGGTGGATGATTCTTGGACCAAATCTCTCTTAGATGGTCTCAAACTTCTCCACATGGTTTCTTGTGTCATATTACATCAATCTATGCTAGACAATTGGCTTCGGTCAACTTTGAAGCTTGTCGAAACAAAGAAAGACCAAAATGGACGAACTTGGTTAAGGTGGATGATTCTTGGACCAAATCTCTCTTAGATGGTCTCAAACTTCTCCACATGGTTTCTTGTGTCATATTACATCAATCTATGCTAGACAATTGGCTTCGGTCAACTTTGAAGCTTGTCGAAACCAAGAAAGACCAAAATGGACGAACTTGGTTAAGGTGGATGATTCTTGGACCAAATCTCTCTTAGATGGTCTCAAACTTCTCCACATGGTTTCTTGTGTCATATTACATCAATCTATGCTAGACAATTGGCTTCGGTCAACTTTGAAGCTTGTCGAAACAAGAAAGACCAAAATGGACGAACTTGGTTAAGGTGGATGATTCTTGGACCAAATCTCTCTTAGATGGTCTCAAACTTCTCCACATGGTTTCTTGTGTCATATTACATCAATCTATGCTAGACAATTGGCTTCGGTCAACTTTGAAGCTTGTCGAAACCAAGAAAGACCAAAATGGACGAACTTGGTTAAGGTGGATGATTCTTGGACCAAATCTCTCTTAGATGGTCTCAAACTTCTCCACATGGTTTCTTGTGTCATATTACATCAATCTATGCTAGACAATTGGCTTCGGTCAACTTTGAAGCTTGTCGAAACAAGAAAGACCAAAATGGACGAACTTGGTTAAGGTGGATGATTCTTGGACCAAATCTCTCTTAGATGGTCTCAAACTTCTCCACATGGTTTCTTGTGTCATATTACATCAATCTATGCTAGACAATTGGCTTCGGTCAACTTTGAAGCTTGTCGAAACAAAGAAAGACCAAAATGGACGAACTTGGTTAAGGTGGATGATTCTTGGACCAAATCTCTCTTAGATGGTCTCAAACTTCTCCACATGGTTTCTTGTGTCATATTACATCAATCTATGCTAGACAATTGGCTTCGGTCAACTTTGAAGCTTGTCGAAACAAAGAAAGACCAAAATGGACGAACTTGGTTAAGGTGGATGATTCTTGGACCAAATCTCTCTTAGATGGTCTCAAACTTCTCCACATGGTTTCTTGTGTCATATTACATCAATCTATGCTAGACAATTGGCTTCGGTCAACTTTGAAGCTTGTCGAAACAAAGAAAGACCAAAATGGACGAACTTGGTTAAGGTGGATGATTCTTGGACCAAATCTCTCTTAGATGGTCTCAAACTTCTCCACATGGTTTCTTGTGTCATATTACATCAATCTATGCTAGACAATTGGCTTCGGTCAACTTTGAAGCTTGTCGAAACCAAGAAAGACCAAAATGGACGAACTTGGTTAAGGTGGATGATTCTTGGACCAAATCTCTCTTAGATGGTCTCAAACTTCTCCACATGGTTTCTTGTGTCATATTACATCAATCTATGCTAGACAATTGGCTTCGGTCAACTTTGAAGCTTGTCGAAACAAAGAAAGACCAAAATGGACGAACTTGGTTAAGGTGGATGATTCTTGGACCAAATCTCTCTTAGATGGTCTCAAACTTCTCCACATGGTTTCTTGTGTCATATTACATCAATCTATGCTAGACAATTGGCTTCGGTCAACTTTGAAGCTTGTCGAAACCAAGAAAGACCAAAATGGACGAACTTGGTTAAGGTGGATGATTCTTGGACCAAATCTCTCTTAGATGGTCTCAAACTTCTCCACATGGTTTCTTGTGTCATATTACATCAATCTATGCTAGACAATTGGCTTCGGTCAACTTTGAAGCTTGTCGAAACAAAGAAAGACCAAAATGGACGAACTTGGTTAAGGTGGATGATTCTTGGACCAAATCTCTCTTAGATGGTCTCAAACTTCTCCACATGGTTTCTTGTGTCATATTACATCAATCTATGCTAGACAATTGGCTTCGGTCAACTTTGAAGCTTGTCGAAACAAAGAAAGACCAAAATGGACGAACTTGGTTAAGGTGGATGATTCTTGGACCAAATCTCTCTTAGATGGTCTCAAACTTCTCCACATGGTTTCTTGTGTCATATTACATCAATCTATGCTAGACAATTGGCTTCGGTCAACTTTGAAGCTTGTCGAAACAAAGAAAGACCAAAATGGACGAACTTGGTTAAGGTGGATGATTCTTGGACCAAATCTCTCTTAGATGGTCTCAAACTTCTCCACATGGTTTCTTGTGTCATATTACATCAATCTATGCTAGACAATTGGCTTCGGTCAACTTTGAAGCTTGTCGAAACAAGAAAGACCAAAATGGACGAACTTGGTTAAGGTGGATGATTCTTGGACCAAATCTCTCTTAGATGGTCTCAAACTTCTCCACATGGTTTCTTGTGTCATATTACATCAATCTATGCTAGACAATTGGCTTCGGTCAACTTTGAAGCTTGTCGAAACCAAGAAAGACCAAAATGGACGAACTTGGTTAAGGTGGATGATTCTTGGACCAAATCTCTCTTAGATGGTCTCAAACTTCTCCACATGGTTTCTTGTGTCATATTACATCAATCTATGCTAGACAATTGGCTTCGGTCAACTTTGAAGCTTGTCGAAACCAAGAAAGACCAAAATGGACGAACTTGGTTAAGGTGGATGATTCTTGGACCAAATCTCTCTTAGATGGTCTCAAACTTCTCCACATGGTTTCTTGTGTCATATTACATCAATCTATGCTAGACAATTGGCTTCGGTCAACTTTGAAGCTTGTCGAAACAAGAAAGACCAAAATGGACGAACTTGGTTAAGGTGGATGATTCTTGGACCAAATCTCTCTTAGATGGTCTCAAACTTCTCCACATGGTTTCTTGTGTCATATTACATCAATCTATGCTAGACAATTGGCTTCGGTCAACTTTGAAGCTTGTCGAAACAAAGAAAGACCAAAATGGACGAACTTGGTTAAGGTGGATGATTCTTGGACCAAATCTCTCTTAGATGGTCTCAAACTTCTCCACATGGTTTCTTGTGTCATATTACATCAATCTATGCTAGACAATTGGCTTCGGTCAACTTTGAAGCTTGTCGAAACCAAGAAAGACCAAAATGGACGAACTTGGTTAAGGTGGATGATTCTTGGACCAAATCTCTCTTAGATGGTCTCAAACTTCTCCACATGGTTTCTTGTGTCATATTACATCAATCTATGCTAGACAATTGGCTTCGGTCAACTTTGAAGCTTGTCGAAACAAGAAAGACCAAAATGGACGAACTTGGTTAAGGTGGATGATTCTTGGACCAAATCTCTCTTAGATGGTCTCAAACTTCTCCACATGGTTTCTTGTGTCATATTACATCAATCTATGCTAGACAATTGGCTTCGGTCAACTTTGAAGCTTGTCGAAACAAAGAAAGACCAAAATGGACGAACTTGGTTAAGGTGGATGATTCTTGGACCAAATCTCTCTTAGATGGTCTCAAACTTCTCCACATGGTTTCTTGTGTCATATTACATCAATCTATGCTAGACAATTGGCTTCGGTCAACTTTGAAGCTTGTCGAAACAAAGAAAGACCAAAATGGACGAACTTGGTTAAGGTGGATGATTCTTGGACCAAATCTCTCTTAGATGGTCTCAAACTTCTCCACATGGTTTCTTGTGTCATATTACATCAATCTATGCTAGACAATTGGCTTCGGTCAACTTTGAAGCTTGTCGAAACCAAGAAAGACCAAAATGGACGAACTTGGTTAAGGTGGATGATTCTTGGACCAAATCTCTCTTAGATGGTCTCAAACTTCTCCACATGGTTTCTTGTGTCATATTACATCAATCTATGCTAGACAATTGGCTTCGGTCAACTTTGAAGCTTGTCGAAACAAAGAAAGACCAAAATGGACGAACTTGGTTAAGGTGGATGATTCTTGGACCAAATCTCTCTTAGATGGTCTCAAACTTCTCCACATGGTTTCTTGTGTCATATTACATCAATCTATGCTAGACAATTGGCTTCGGTCAACTTTGAAGCTTGTCGAAACCAAGAAAGACCAAAATGGACGAACTTGGTTAAGGTGGATGATTCTTGGACCAAATCTCTCTTAGATGGTCTCAAACTTCTCCACATGGTTTCTTGTGTCATATTACATCAATCTATGCTAGACAATTGGCTTCGGTCAACTTTGAAGCTTGTCGAAACCAAGAAAGACCAAAATGGACGAACTTGGTTAAGGTGGATGATTCTTGGACCAAATCTCTCTTAGATGGTCTCAAACTTCTCCACATGGTTTCTTGTGTCATATTACATCAATCTATGCTAGACAATTGGCTTCGGTCAACTTTGAAGCTTGTCGAAACAAAGAAAGACCAAAATGGACGAACTTGGTTAAGGTGGATGATTCTTGGACCAAATCTCTCTTAGATGGTCTCAAACTTCTCCACATGGTTTCTTGTGTCATATTACATCAATCTATGCTAGACAATTGGCTTCGGTCAACTTTGAAGCTTGTCGAAACAAAGAAAGACCAAAATGGACGAACTTGGTTAAGGTGGATGATTCTTGGACCAAATCTCTCTTAGATGGTCTCAAACTTCTCCACATGGTTTCTTGTGTCATATTACATCAATCTATGCTAGACAATTGGCTTCGGTCAACTTTGAAGCTTGTCGAAACAAAGAAAGACCAAAATGGACGAACTTGGTTAAGGTGGATGATTCTTGGACCAAATCTCTCTTAGATGGTCTCAAACTTCTCCACATGGTTTCTTGTGTCATATTACATCAATCTATGCTAGACAATTGGCTTCGGTCAACTTTGAAGCTTGTCGAAACAAAGAAAGACCAAAATGGACGAACTTGGTTAAGGTGGATGATTCTTGGACCAAATCTCTCTTAGATGGTCTCAAACTTCTCCACATGGTTTCTTGTGTCATATTACATCAATCTATGCTAGACAATTGGCTTCGGTCAACTTTGAAGCTTGTCGAAACAAAGAAAGACCAAAATGGACGAACTTGGTTAAGGTGGATGATTCTTGGACCAAATCTCTCTTAGATGGTCTCAAACTTCTCCACATGGTTTCTTGTGTCATATTACATCAATCTATGCTAGACAATTGGCTTCGGTCAACTTTGAAGCTTGTCGAAACCAAGAAAGACCAAAATGGACGAACTTGGTTAAGGTGGATGATTCTTGGACCAAATCTCTCTTAGATGGTCTCAAACTTCTCCACATGGTTTCTTGTGTCATATTACATCAATCTATGCTAGACAATTGGCTTCGGTCAACTTTGAAGCTTGTCGAAACAAAGAAAGACCAAAATGGACGAACTTGGTTAAGGTGGATGATTCTTGGACCAAATCTCTCTTAGATGGTCTCAAACTTCTCCACATGGTTTCTTGTGTCATATTACATCAATCTATGCTAGACAATTGGCTTCGGTCAACTTTGAAGCTTGTCGAAACAAAGAAAGACCAAAATGGACGAACTTGGTTAAGGTGGATGATTCTTGGACCAAATCTCTCTTAGATGGTCTCAAACTTCTCCACATGGTTTCTTGTGTCATATTACATCAATCTATGCTAGACAATTGGCTTCGGTCAACTTTGAAGCTTGTCGAAACCAAGAAAGACCAAAATGGACGAACTTGGTTAAGGTGGATGATTCTTGGACCAAATCTCTCTTAGATGGTCTCAAACTTCTCCACATGGTTTCTTGTGTCATATTACATCAATCTATGCTAGACAATTGGCTTCGGTCAACTTTGAAGCTTGTCGAAACAAAGAAAGACCAAAATGGACGAACTTGGTTAAGGTGGATGATTCTTGGACCAAATCTCTCTTAGATGGTCTCAAACTTCTCCACATGGTTTCTTGTGTCATATTACATCAATCTATGCTAGACAATTGGCTTCGGTCAACTTTGAAGCTTGTCGAAACAAAGAAAGACCAAAATGGACGAACTTGGTTAAGGTGGATGATTCTTGGACCAAATCTCTCTTAGATGGTCTCAAACTTCTCCACATGGTTTCTTGTGTCATATTACATCAATCTATGCTAGACAATTGGCTTCGGTCAACTTTGAAGCTTGTCGAAACAAAGAAAGACCAAAATGGACGAACTTGGTTAAGGTGGATGATTCTTGGACCAAATCTCTCTTAGATGGTCTCAAACTTCTCCACATGGTTTCTTGTGTCATATTACATCAATCTATGCTAGACAATTGGCTTCGGTCAACTTTGAAGCTTGTCGAAACCAAGAAAGACCAAAATGGACGAACTTGGTTAAGGTGGATGATTCTTGGACCAAATCTCTCTTAGATGGTCTCAAACTTCTCCACATGGTTTCTTGTGTCATATTACATCAATCTATGCTAGACAATTGGCTTCGGTCAACTTTGAAGCTTGTCGAAACAAAGAAAGACCAAAATGGACGAACTTGGTTAAGGTGGATGATTCTTGGACCAAATCTCTCTTAGATGGTCTCAAACTTCTCCACATGGTTTCTTGTGTCATATTACATCAATCTATGCTAGACAATTGGCTTCGGTCAACTTTGAAGCTTGTCGAAACAAAGAAAGACCAAAATGGACGAACTTGGTTAAGGTGGATGATTCTTGGACCAAATCTCTCTTAGATGGTCTCAAACTTCTCCACATGGTTTCTTGTGTCATATTACATCAATCTATGCTAGACAATTGGCTTCGGTCAACTTTGAAGCTTGTCGAAACAAAGAAAGACCAAAATGGACGAACTTGGTTAAGGTGGATGATTCTTGGACCAAATCTCTCTTAGATGGTCTCAAACTTCTCCACATGGTTTCTTGTGTCATATTACATCAATCTATGCTAGACAATTGGCTTCGGTCAACTTTGAAGCTTGTCGAAACCAAGAAAGACCAAAATGGACGAACTTGGTTAAGGTGGATGATTCTTGGACCAAATCTCTCTTAGATGGTCTCAAACTTCTCCACATGGTTTCTTGTGTCATATTACATCAATCTATGCTAGACAATTGGCTTCGGTCAACTTTGAAGCTTGTCGAAACAAGAAAGACCAAAATGGACGAACTTGGTTAAGGTGGATGATTCTTGGACCAAATCTCTCTTAGATGGTCTCAAACTTCTCCACATGGTTTCTTGTGTCATATTACATCAATCTATGCTAGACAATTGGCTTCGGTCAACTTTGAAGCTTGTCGAAACCAAGAAAGACCAAAATGGACGAACTTGGTTAAGGTGGATGATTCTTGGACCAAATCTCTCTTAGATGGTCTCAAACTTCTCCACATGGTTTCTTGTGTCATATTACATCAATCTATGCTAGACAATTGGCTTCGGTCAACTTTGAAGCTTGTCGAAACCAAGAAAGACCAAAATGGACGAACTTGGTTAAGGTGGATGATTCTTGGACCAAATCTCTCTTAGATGGTCTCAAACTTCTCCACATGGTTTCTTGTGTCATATTACATCAATCTATGCTAGACAATTGGCTTCGGTCAACTTTGAAGCTTGTCGAAACAAAGAAAGACCAAAATGGACGAACTTGGTTAAGGTGGATGATTCTTGGACCAAATCTCTCTTAGATGGTCTCAAACTTCTCCACATGGTTTCTTGTGTCATATTACATCAATCTATGCTAGACAATTGGCTTCGGTCAACTTTGAAGCTTGTCGAAACCAAGAAAGACCAAAATGGACGAACTTGGTTAAGGTGGATGATTCTTGGACCAAATCTCTCTTAGATGGTCTCAAACTTCTCCACATGGTTTCTTGTGTCATATTACATCAATCTATGCTAGACAATTGGCTTCGGTCAACTTTGAAGCTTGTCGAAACAAAGAAAGACCAAAATGGACGAACTTGGTTAAGGTGGATGATTCTTGGACCAAATCTCTCTTAGATGGTCTCAAACTTCTCCACATGGTTTCTTGTGTCATATTACATCAATCTATGCTAGACAATTGGCTTCGGTCAACTTTGAAGCTTGTCGAAACCAAGAAAGACCAAAATGGACGAACTTGGTTAAGGTGGATGATTCTTGGACCAAATCTCTCTTAGATGGTCTCAAACTTCTCCACATGGTTTCTTGTGTCATATTACATCAATCTATGCTAGACAATTGGCTTCGGTCAACTTTGAAGCTTGTCGAAACCAAGAAAGACCAAAATGGACGAACTTGGTTAAGGTGGATGATTCTTGGACCAAATCTCTCTTAGATGGTCTCAAACTTCTCCACATGGTTTCTTGTGTCATATTACATCAATCTATGCTAGACAATTGGCTTCGGTCAACTTTGAAGCTTGTCGAAACCAAGAAAGACCAAAATGGACGAACTTGGTTAAGGTGGATGATTCTTGGACCAAATCTCTCTTAGATGGTCTCAAACTTCTCCACATGGTTTCTTGTGTCATATTACATCAATCTATGCTAGACAATTGGCTTCGGTCAACTTTGAAGCTTGTCGAAACAAAGAAAGACCAAAATGGACGAACTTGGTTAAGGTGGATGATTCTTGGACCAAATCTCTCTTAGATGGTCTCAAACTTCTCCACATGGTTTCTTGTGTCATATTACATCAATCTATGCTAGACAATTGGCTTCGGTCAACTTTGAAGCTTGTCGAAACCAAGAAAGACCAAAATGGACGAACTTGGTTAAGGTGGATGATTCTTGGACCAAATCTCTCTTAGATGGTCTCAAACTTCTCCACATGGTTTCTTGTGTCATATTACATCAATCTATGCTAGACAATTGGCTTCGGTCAACTTTGAAGCTTGTCGAAACCAAGAAAGACCAAAATGGACGAACTTGGTTAAGGTGGATGATTCTTGGACCAAATCTCTCTTAGATGGTCTCAAACTTCTCCACATGGTTTCTTGTGTCATATTACATCAATCTATGCTAGACAATTGGCTTCGGTCAACTTTGAAGCTTGTCGAAACAAAGAAAGACCAAAATGGACGAACTTGGTTAAGGTGGATGATTCTTGGACCAAATCTCTCTTAGATGGTCTCAAACTTCTCCACATGGTTTCTTGTGTCATATTACATCAATCTATGCTAGACAATTGGCTTCGGTCAACTTTGAAGCTTGTCGAAACAAAGAAAGACCAAAATGGACGAACTTGGTTAAGGTGGATGATTCTTGGACCAAATCTCTCTTAGATGGTCTCAAACTTCTCCACATGGTTTCTTGTGTCATATTACATCAATCTATGCTAGACAATTGGCTTCGGTCAACTTTGAAGCTTGTCGAAACCAAGAAAGACCAAAATGGACGAACTTGGTTAAGGTGGATGATTCTTGGACCAAATCTCTCTTAGATGGTCTCAAACTTCTCCACATGGTTTCTTGTGTCATATTACATCAATCTATGCTAGACAATTGGCTTCGGTCAACTTTGAAGCTTGTCGAAACCAAGAAAGACCAAAATGGACGAACTTGGTTAAGGTGGATGATTCTTGGACCAAATCTCTCTTAGATGGTCTCAAACTTCTCCACATGGTTTCTTGTGTCATATTACATCAATCTATGCTAGACAATTGGCTTCGGTCAACTTTGAAGCTTGTCGAAACCAAGAAAGACCAAAATGGACGAACTTGGTTAAGGTGGATGATTCTTGGACCAAATCTCTCTTAGATGGTCTCAAACTTCTCCACATGGTTTCTTGTGTCATATTACATCAATCTATGCTAGACAATTGGCTTCGGTCAACTTTGAAGCTTGTCGAAACCAAGAAAGACCAAAATGGACGAACTTGGTTAAGGTGGATGATTCTTGGACCAAATCTCTCTTAGATGGTCTCAAACTTCTCCACATGGTTTCTTGTGTCATATTACATCAATCTATGCTAGACAATTGGCTTCGGTCAACTTTGAAGCTTGTCGAAACCAAGAAAGACCAAAATGGACGAACTTGGTTAAGGTGGATGATTCTTGGACCAAATCTCTCTTAGATGGTCTCAAACTTCTCCACATGGTTTCTTGTGTCATATTACATCAATCTATGCTAGACAATTGGCTTCGGTCAACTTTGAAGCTTGTCGAAACAAAGAAAGACCAAAATGGACGAACTTGGTTAAGGTGGATGATTCTTGGACCAAATCTCTCTTAGATGGTCTCAAACTTCTCCACATGGTTTCTTGTGTCATATTACATCAATCTATGCTAGACAATTGGCTTCGGTCAACTTTGAAGCTTGTCGAAACCAAGAAAGACCAAAATGGACGAACTTGGTTAAGGTGGATGATTCTTGGACCAAATCTCTCTTAGATGGTCTCAAACTTCTCCACATGGTTTCTTGTGTCATATTACATCAATCTATGCTAGACAATTGGCTTCGGTCAACTTTGAAGCTTGTCGAAACAAAGAAAGACCAAAATGGACGAACTTGGTTAAGGTGGATGATTCTTGGACCAAATCTCTCTTAGATGGTCTCAAACTTCTCCACATGGTTTCTTGTGTCATATTACATCAATCTATGCTAGACAATTGGCTTCGGTCAACTTTGAAGCTTGTCGAAACAAGAAAGACCAAAATGGACGAACTTGGTTAAGGTGGATGATTCTTGGACCAAATCTCTCTTAGATGGTCTCAAACTTCTCCACATGGTTTCTTGTGTCATATTACATCAATCTATGCTAGACAATTGGCTTCGGTCAACTTTGAAGCTTGTCGAAACAAGAAAGACCAAAATGGACGAACTTGGTTAAGGTGGATGATTCTTGGACCAAATCTCTCTTAGATGGTCTCAAACTTCTCCACATGGTTTCTTGTGTCATATTACATCAATCTATGCTAGACAATTGGCTTCGGTCAACTTTGAAGCTTGTCGAAACAAGAAAGACCAAAATGGACGAACTTGGTTAAGGTGGATGATTCTTGGACCAAATCTCTCTTAGATGGTCTCAAACTTCTCCACATGGTTTCTTGTGTCATATTACATCAATCTATGCTAGACAATTGGCTTCGGTCAACTTTGAAGCTTGTCGAAACAAAGAAAGACCAAAATGGACGAACTTGGTTAAGGTGGATGATTCTTGGACCAAATCTCTCTTAGATGGTCTCAAACTTCTCCACATGGTTTCTTGTGTCATATTACATCAATCTATGCTAGACAATTGGCTTCGGTCAACTTTGAAGCTTGTCGAAACAAGAAAGACCAAAATGGACGAACTTGGTTAAGGTGGATGATTCTTGGACCAAATCTCTCTTAGATGGTCTCAAACTTCTCCACATGGTTTCTTGTGTCATATTACATCAATCTATGCTAGACAATTGGCTTCGGTCAACTTTGAAGCTTGTCGAAACAAAGAAAGACCAAAATGGACGAACTTGGTTAAGGTGGATGATTCTTGGACCAAATCTCTCTTAGATGGTCTCAAACTTCTCCACATGGTTTCTTGTGTCATATTACATCAATCTATGCTAGACAATTGGCTTCGGTCAACTTTGAAGCTTGTCGAAACCAAGAAAGACCAAAATGGACGAACTTGGTTAAGGTGGATGATTCTTGGACCAAATCTCTCTTAGATGGTCTCAAACTTCTCCACATGGTTTCTTGTGTCATATTACATCAATCTATGCTAGACAATTGGCTTCGGTCAACTTTGAAGCTTGTCGAAACAAGAAAGACCAAAATGGACGAACTTGGTTAAGGTGGATGATTCTTGGACCAAATCTCTCTTAGATGGTCTCAAACTTCTCCACATGGTTTCTTGTGTCATATTACATCAATCTATGCTAGACAATTGGCTTCGGTCAACTTTGAAGCTTGTCGAAACAAAGAAAGACCAAAATGGACGAACTTGGTTAAGGTGGATGATTCTTGGACCAAATCTCTCTTAGATGGTCTCAAACTTCTCCACATGGTTTCTTGTGTCATATTACATCAATCTATGCTAGACAATTGGCTTCGGTCAACTTTGAAGCTTGTCGAAACAAGAAAGACCAAAATGGACGAACTTGGTTAAGGTGGATGATTCTTGGACCAAATCTCTCTTAGATGGTCTCAAACTTCTCCACATGGTTTCTTGTGTCATATTACATCAATCTATGCTAGACAATTGGCTTCGGTCAACTTTGAAGCTTGTCGAAACAAAGAAAGACCAAAATGGACGAACTTGGTTAAGGTGGATGATTCTTGGACCAAATCTCTCTTAGATGGTCTCAAACTTCTCCACATGGTTTCTTGTGTCATATTACATCAATCTATGCTAGACAATTGGCTTCGGTCAACTTTGAAGCTTGTCGAAACCAAGAAAGACCAAAATGGACGAACTTGGTTAAGGTGGATGATTCTTGGACCAAATCTCTCTTAGATGGTCTCAAACTTCTCCACATGGTTTCTTGTGTCATATTACATCAATCTATGCTAGACAATTGGCTTCGGTCAACTTTGAAGCTTGTCGAAACAAAGAAAGACCAAAATGGACGAACTTGGTTAAGGTGGATGATTCTTGGACCAAATCTCTCTTAGATGGTCTCAAACTTCTCCACATGGTTTCTTGTGTCATATTACATCAATCTATGCTAGACAATTGGCTTCGGTTAACTTTGAAGCTTGTCGAAACAAAGAAAGACCAAAATGGACGAACTTGGTTAAGGTGGATGATTCTTGGACCAAATCTCTCTTAGATGGTCTCAAACTTCTCCACATGGTTTCTTGTGTCATATTACATCAATCTATGCTAGACAATTGGCTTCGGTCAACTTTGAAGCTTGTCGAAACCAAGAAAGACCAAAATGGACGAACTTGGTTAAGGTGGATGATTCTTGGACCAAATCTCTCTTAGATGGTCTCAAACTTCTCCACATGGTTTCTTGTGTCATATTACATCAATCTATGCTAGACAATTGGCTTCGGTCAACTTTGAAGCTTGTCGAAACCAAGAAAGACCAAAATGGACGAACTTGGTTAAGGTGGATGATTCTTGGACCAAATCTCTCTTAGATGGTCTCAAACTTCTCCACATGGTTTCTTGTGTCATATTACATCAATCTATGCTAGACAATTGGCTTCGGTCAACTTTGAAGCTTGTCGAAACAAAGAAAGACCAAAATGGACGAACTTGGTTAAGGTGGATGATTCTTGGACCAAATCTCTCTTAGATGGTCTCAAACTTCTCCACATGGTTTCTTGTGTCATATTACATCAATCTATGCTAGACAATTGGCTTCGGTCAACTTTGAAGCTTGTCGAAACAAAGAAAGACCAAAATGGACGAACTTGGTTAAGGTGGATGATTCTTGGACCAAATCTCTCTTAGATGGTCTCAAACTTCTCCACATGGTTTCTTGTGTCATATTACATCAATCTATGCTAGACAATTGGCTTCGGTCAACTTTGAAGCTTGTCGAAACAAGAAAGACCAAAATGGACGAACTTGGTTAAGGTGGATGATTCTTGGACCAAATCTCTCTTAGATGGTCTCAAACTTCTCCACATGGTTTCTTGTGTCATATTACATCAATCTATGCTAGACAATTGGCTTCGGTCAACTTTGAAGCTTGTCGAAACAAAGAAAGACCAAAATGGACGAACTTGGTTAAGGTGGATGATTCTTGGACCAAATCTCTCTTAGATGGTCTCAAACTTCTCCACATGGTTTCTTGTGTCATATTACATCAATCTATGCTAGACAATTGGCTTCGGTCAACTTTGAAGCTTGTCGAAACCAAGAAAGACCAAAATGGACGAACTTGGTTAAGGTGGATGATTCTTGGACCAAATCTCTCTTAGATGGTCTCAAACTTCTCCACATGGTTTCTTGTGTCATATTACATCAATCTATGCTAGACAATTGGCTTCGGTCAACTTTGAAGCTTGTCGAAACCAAGAAAGACCAAAATGGACGAACTTGGTTAAGGTGGATGATTCTTGGACCAAATCTCTCTTAGATGGTCTCAAACTTCTCCACATGGTTTCTTGTGTCATATTACATCAATCTATGCTAGACAATTGGCTTCGGTCAACTTTGAAGCTTGTCGAAACAAAGAAAGACCAAAATGGACGAACTTGGTTAAGGTGGATGATTCTTGGACCAAATCTCTCTTAGATGGTCTCAAACTTCTCCACATGGTTTCTTGTGTCATATTACATCAATCTATGCTAGACAATTGGCTTCGGTCAACTTTGAAGCTTGTCGAAACCAAGAAAGACCAAAATGGACGAACTTGGTTAAGGTGGATGATTCTTGGACCAAATCTCTCTTAGATGGTCTCAAACTTCTCCACATGGTTTCTTGTGTCATATTACATCAATCTATGCTAGACAATTGGCTTCGGTCAACTTTGAAGCTTGTCGAAACCAAGAAAGACCAAAATGGACGAACTTGGTTAAGGTGGATGATTCTTGGACCAAATCTCTCTTAGATGGTCTCAAACTTCTCCACATGGTTTCTTGTGTCATATTACATCAATCTATGCTAGACAATTGGCTTCGGTCAACTTTGAAGCTTGTCGAAACAAGAAAGACCAAAATGGACGAACTTGGTTAAGGTGGATGATTCTTGGACCAAATCTCTCTTAGATGGTCTCAAACTTCTCCACATGGTTTCTTGTGTCATATTACATCAATCTATGCTAGACAATTGGCTTCGGTCAACTTTGAAGCTTGTCGAAACAAGAAAGACCAAAATGGACGAACTTGGTTAAGGTGGATGATTCTTGGACCAAATCTCTCTTAGATGGTCTCAAACTTCTCCACATGGTTTCTTGTGTCATATTACATCAATCTATGCTAGACAATTGGCTTCGGTCAACTTTGAAGCTTGTCGAAACAAAGAAAGACCAAAATGGACGAACTTGGTTAAGGTGGATGATTCTTGGACCAAATCTCTCTTAGATGGTCTCAAACTTCTCCACATGGTTTCTTGTGTCATATTACATCAATCTATGCTAGACAATTGGCTTCGGTCAACTTTGAAGCTTGTCGAAACCAAGAAAGACCAAAATGGACGAACTTGGTTAAGGTGGATGATTCTTGGACCAAATCTCTCTAGATGGTCTCAAACTTCTCCACATGGTTTCTTGTGTCATATTACATCAATCTATGCTAGACAATTGGCTTCGGTCAACTTTGAAGCTTGTCGAAACCAAGAAAGACCAAAATGGACGAACTTGGTTAAGGTGGATGATTCTTGGACCAAATCTCTCTTAGATGGTCTCAAACTTCTCCACATGGTTTCTTGTGTCATATTACATCAATCTATGCTAGACAATTGGCTTCGGTCAACTTTGAAGCTTGTCGAAACAAAGAAAGACCAAAATGGACGAACTTGGTTAAGGTGGATGATTCTTGGACCAAATCTCTCTTAGATGGTCTCAAACTTCTCCACATGGTTTCTTGTGTCATATTACATCAATCTATGCTAGACAATTGGCTTCGGTCAACTTTGAAGCTTGTCGAAACAAGAAAGACCAAAATGGACGAACTTGGTTAAGGTGGATGATTCTTGGACCAAATCTCTCTTAGATGGTCTCAAACTTCTCCACATGGTTTCTTGTGTCATATTACATCAATCTATGCTAGACAATTGGCTTCGGTCAACTTTGAAGCTTGTCGAAACAAAGAAAGACCAAAATGGACGAACTTGGTTAAGGTGGATGATTCTTGGACCAAATCTCTCTTAGATGGTCTCAAACTTCTCCACATGGTTTCTTGTGTCATATTACATCAATCTATGCTAGACAATTGGCTTCGGTCAACTTTGAAGCTTGTCGAAACAAAGAAAGACCAAAATGGACGAACTTGGTTAAGGTGGATGATTCTTGGACCAAATCTCTCTTAGATGGTCTCAAACTTCTCCACATGGTTTCTTGTGTCATATTACATCAATCTATGCTAGACAATTGGCTTCGGTCAACTTTGAAGCTTGTCGAAACAAAGAAAGACCAAAATGGACGAACTTGGTTAAGGTGGATGATTCTTGGACCAAATCTCTCTTAGATGGTCTCAAACTTCTCCACATGGTTTCTTGTGTCATATTACATCAATCTATGCTAGACAATTGGCTTCGGTCAACTTTGAAGCTTGTCGAAACAAAGAAAGACCAAAATGGACGAACTTGGTTAAGGTGGATGATTCTTGGACCAAATCTCTCTTAGATGGTCTCAAACTTCTCCACATGGTTTCTTGTGTCATATTACATCAATCTATGCTAGACAATTGGCTTCGGTCAACTTTGAAGCTTGTCGAAACAAAGAAAGACCAAAATGGACGAACTTGGTTAAGGTGGATGATTCTTGGACCAAATCTCTCTTAGATGGTCTCAAACTTCTCCACATGGTTTCTTGTGTCATATTACATCAATCTATGCTAGACAATTGGCTTCGGTCAACTTTGAAGCTTGTCGAAACCAAGAAAGACCAAAATGGACGAACTTGGTTAAGGTGGATGATTCTTGGACCAAATCTCTCTTAGATGGTCTCAAACTTCTCCACATGGTTTCTTGTGTCATATTACATCAATCTATGCTAGACAATTGGCTTCGGTCAACTTTGAAGCTTGTCGAAACAAGAAAGACCAAAATGGACGAACTTGGTTAAGGTGGATGATTCTTGGACCAAATCTCTCTTAGATGGTCTCAAACTTCTCCACATGGTTTCTTGTGTCATATTACATCAATCTATGCTAGACAATTGGCTTCGGTCAACTTTGAAGCTTGTCGAAACCAAGAAAGACCAAAATGGACGAACTTGGTTAAGGTGGATGATTCTTGGACCAAATCTCTCTTAGATGGTCTCAAACTTCTCCACATGGTTTCTTGTGTCATATTACATCAATCTATGCTAGACAATTGGCTTCGGTCAACTTTGAAGCTTGTCGAAACCAAGAAAGACCAAAATGGACGAACTTGGTTAAGGTGGATGATTCTTGGACCAAATCTCTCTTAGATGGTCTCAAACTTCTCCACATGGTTTCTTGTGTCATATTACATCAATCTATGCTAGACAATTGGCTTCGGTCAACTTTGAAGCTTGTCGAAACAAAGAAAGACCAAAATGGACGAACTTGGTTAAGGTGGATGATTCTTGGACCAAATCTCTCTTAGATGGTCTCAAACTTCTCCACATGGTTTCTTGTGTCATATTACATCAATCTATGCTAGACAATTGGCTTCGGTCAACTTTGAAGCTTGTCGAAACCAAGAAAGACCAAAATGGACGAACTTGGTTAAGGTGGATGATTCTTGGACCAAATCTCTCTTAGATGGTCTCAAACTTCTCCACATGGTTTCTTGTGTCATATTACATCAATCTATGCTAGACAATTGGCTTCGGTCAACTTTGAAGCTTGTCGAAACAAAGAAAGACCAAAATGGACGAACTTGGTTAAGGTGGATGATTCTTGGACCAAATCTCTCTTAGATGGTCTCAAACTTCTCCACATGGTTTCTTGTGTCATATTACATCAATCTATGCTAGACAATTGGCTTCGGTCAACTTTGAAGCTTGTCGAAACAAGAAAGACCAAAATGGACGAACTTGGTTAAGGTGGATGATTCTTGGACCAAATCTCTCTTAGATGGTCTCAAACTTCTCCACATGGTTTCTTGTGTTATATTACATCAATCTATGCTAGACAATTGGCTTCGGTCAACTTTGAAGCTTGTCGAAACCAAGAAAGACCAAAATGGACGAACTTGGTTAAGGTGGATGATTCTTGGACCAAATCTCTCTTAGATGGTCTCAAACTTCTCCACATGGTTTCTTGTGTCATATTACATCAATCTATGCTAGACAATTGGCTTCGGTTAACTTTGAAGCTTGTCGAAACAAAGAAAGACCAAAATGGACGAACTTGGTTAAGGTGGATGATTCTTGGACCAAATCTCTCAAAGATGGTCTCAAACTTCTCCACATGGTTTCTTGTGTCATATTACATCAATCTATGCTAGACAATTGGCTTCGGTCAACTTTGAAGCTTGTCGAAACCAGAAAGACCAAAATGGACGAACTTGGTTAAGGTGGATGATTCTTGGACCAAATCTCTCTTAGATGGTCTCAAACTTCTCCACATGGTTTCTTGTGTCATATTACATCAATCTATGCTAGACAATTGGCTTCGGTCAACTTTGAAGCTTGTCGAAACCAAAGAAAGACCAAAATGGACGAACTTGGTTAAGGTGGATGATTCTTGGACCAAATCTCTCTTAGATGGTCTCAAACTTCTCCACATGGTTTCTTGTGTCATATTACATCAATCTATGCTAGACAATTGGCTTCGGTTAACTTTGAAGCTTGTATAAACAAAGAAAGACCAAAATGGACGAACTTGGTTAAGGTGGATGATTCTTGGACCAAATCTCTCTTAGATGGTCTCAAACTTCTCCACATGGTTTCTTGTGTTATATTACATCAATCTATGCTAGACAATTGGCTTCGGTCAACTTTGAAGCTTGTCGAAACAAGAAAGACCAAAATGGACGAACTTGGTTAAGGTGGATGATTCTTGGACCAAATCTCTTAGATGGTCTCAAACTTCTCCACATGGTTTCTTGTGTCATATTACATCAATCTATGCTAGACAATTGGCTTCGGTCAACTTTGAAGCTTGTCGAACAAAGAAAGACCAAAATGGACGAACTTGGTTAAGGTGGATGATTCTTGGACCAAATCTCTCTTAGATGGTCTCAAACTTCTCCACATGGTTTCTTGTGTCATATTACATCAATCTATGCTAGACAATTGGCTTCGGTCAACTTTGAAGCTTGTCGAAACCAAGAAAGACCAAAATGGACGAACTTGGTTAAGGTGGATGATTCTTGGACCAAATCTCTCTTAGATGGTCTCAAACTTCTCCACATGGTTTCTTGTGTCATATTACATCAATCTATGCTAGACAATTGGCTTCGGTCAACTTTGAAGCTTGTCGAAACCAGAAAAAGACCAAAATGGACGAACTTGGTTAAGGTGGATGATTCTTGGACCAAATCTCTCTTAGATGGTCTCAAACTTCTCCACATGGTTTCTTGTGTCATATTACATCAATCTATGCTAGACAATTGGCTTCGGTCAACTTTGAAGCTTGTATAAAACAAAGAAAGACCAAAATGGACGAACTTGGTTAAGGTGGATGATTCTTGGACCAAATCTCTCTTAGATGGTCTCAAACTTCTCCACATGGTTTCTTGTGTCATATTACATCAATCTATGCTAGACAATTGGCTTCGGTCAACTTTGAAGCTTGTCGAAACAAAGAAAGACCAAAATGGACGAACTTGGTTAAGGTGGATGATTCTTGGACCAAATCTCTCTTAGATGGTCTCAAACTTCTCCACATGGTTTCTTGTGTTATATTACATCAATCTATGCTAGACAATTGGCTTCGGTCAACTTTGAAGTTTGATGTCGAAACAAGAAAGACCAAAATGGACGAACTTGGTTAAGGTGGATGATTCTTGGACCAAATCTCTCTTAGATGGTCTCAAACTTCTCCACATGGTTTCTTGTGTCATATTACATCAATCTATGCTAGACAATTGGCTTCGGTTAACTTTGAAGCTTGTCGAAACAAGAAAGACCAAAATGGACGAACTTGGTTAAGGTGGATGATTCTTGGACCAAATCTCTCTTAGATGGTCTCAAACTTCTCCACATGGTTTTGTGTCATATTACATCAATCTATGCTAGACAATTGGCTTCGGTCAACTTTGAAGTTGTGTCGAAACCAAGAAAGACCAAAATGGACGAACTTGGTTAAGGTGGATGATTCTTGGACCAAATCTCTCAAAGATGGTCTCAAACTTCTCCACATGGTTTCTTGGTTTATATTACATCAATCTATTCTAGACAATTGGCTTCGGTCAACTTTGAAGCTTGTCGAAACCCAGAAAGACCAAAATGGACGAACTTGGTTAAGGTGGATGATTCTTGGACCAAATCTCTCTTAGATGGTCTCAAACTTCTCCACATGGTTTCTTGTGTCATATTACATCAATCTATGCTAGACAATTGGCTTCGGTCAACTTTGAAGCTTGTCGAAACAAGAAAGACCAAAATGGACGAACTTGGTTAAGGTGGATGATTCTTGGACCAAATCTCTCAAAGATGGTCTCAAACTTCTCCACATGGTTTCTTGTTTCATATTACATCAATCTATGCTAGACAATTGGCTTCGGTCAACTTTGAAGTTTGTCGAAACCAGAAAGACCAAAATGGACGAACTTGGTTAAGGTGGATGATTCTTGGACCAAATCTCTCTTAGATGGTCTCAAACTTCTCCACATGGTTTCTTGTGTCATATTACATCAATCTATGCTAGACAATTGGCTTCGGTCAACTTTGAAGCTTGTCGAAACAAAGAAAGACCAAAATGGACGAACTTGGTTAAGGTGGATGATTCTTGGACCAAATCTCTCTTAGATGGTCTCAAACTTCTCCACATGGTTTCTTGTGTTATATTACATCAATCTATGCTAGACAATTGGCTTCGGTCAACTTTGAAGCTTGTCGAAACCAGAAAGACCAAAATGGACGAACTTGGTTTAGGTGGATGATTCTTGGACCAAATCTCTCTTAGATGGTCTCAAACTTCTCCACATGGTTTCTTGTGTCATATTACATCAATCTATGCTAGACAATTGGCTTCGGTCAACTTTGAAGCTTGTCGAAACAAAGAAAGACCAAAATGGACGAACTTGGTTAAGGTGGATGATTCTTGGACCAAATCTCTCTTAGATGGTCTCAAACTTCTCCACATGGTTTCTTGTGTCATATTACATCAATCTATGCTAGACAATTGGCTTCGGTTAACTTTGAAGCTTGTCGAAACAAAGAAAGACCAAAATGGACGAACTTGGTTAAGGTGGATGATTCTTGGACCAAATCTCTCTTAGATGGTCTCAAACTTCTCCACATGGTTTCTTTGTGTCATATTACATCAATCTATTCTAGACAATTGGCTTCGGTCAACTTTGAAGCTTGTCGAAACAAAGAAAGACCAAAATGGACGAACTTGGTTAAGGTGGATGATTCTTGGACCAAATCTCTCTTAGATGGTCTAAAACTTCTCCACATGGTTTCTTGTGTCATATTACATCAATCTATTTAGACAATTGGCTTCGGTCAACTTTGAAGCTTGTCGAAACCAAGAAAGACCAAAATGGACGAACTTGGTTAAGGTGGATGATTCTTGGACCAAATCTCTCTTAGATGGTCTCAAACTTCTCCACATGGTTTCTTGTGTCATATTACATCAATCTATGCTAGACAATTGGCTTCGGTCAACTTTGAAGCTTGTCGAAACAAAGAAAGACCAAAATGGACGAACTTGGTTAAGGTGGATGATTCTTGGACCAAATCTCTCTTAGATGGTCTCAAACTCTCCACATGGTTTCTTGTGTCATATTACATCAATCTATGCTAGACAATTGGCTTCGGTCAACTTTGAAGCTTGTCGAAACAAAGAAAGACCAAAATGGACGAACTTGGTTAAGGTGGATGATTCTTGGACCAATCTCTCTTAGATGGTCTCAAACTTCTCCACATGGTTTCTTGTGTCATATTACATCAATCTATGCTAGACAATTGGCTTCGGTCAACTTTGAAGCTTGTCGAAACCAGAAAGACCAAAATGGACGAACTTGGTTAAGGTGGATGATTCTTGGACCAAATCTCTCTTAGATGGTCTCAAACTTCTCCACATGGTTTCTTGTGTCATATTACATCAATCTATGCTAGACAATTGGCTTCGGTAACTTTGAAGCTTGTTCGAAACAAAGAAAGACCAAATGGACGAACTTGGTTAAGGTGGATGATTCTTGGACCAAATCTCTCTTAGATGGTCTCAAACTTCTCCACATGGTTTCTTGTGTCATATTACATCAATCTATGCTAGACAATTGGCTTCGGTCAACTTTGAAGCTTGTCGAAACAAGAAAGACCAAAATGGACGAACTTGGTTAAGGTGGATGATTCTTGGACCAAATCTCTCTTAGATGGTCTCAAACTTCTCCACATGGTTTCTTGTGTTATTACATCAATCTATTCTAGACAATTGGCTTCGGTCAACTTTGAAGCTTGTCGAACCAAGAAAGACAAAATGGACGAACTTGGTTAAGGTGGATGATTCTTGGACCAAATCTCTCTTAGATGGTCTCAAACTTCTCCACATGGTTTCTTGTGTCATATTACATCAATCTATGCTAGACAATTGGCTTCGGTCAACTTTGAAGCTTGTCGAGACAAAGAAAGAAAGACCAAAATGGACGAACTTGGTTAAGGTGGATGATTCTTGGACCAAATCTCTCTTAGATGGTCTCAAACTTCTCCACATGGTTTCTTGTGTCATATTACATCAATCTATGCTAGACAATTGGCTTCGGTCAACTTTGAAGCTTGTCGAAACCAGAAAGACCAAAATGGACGAACTTGGTTAAGGTGGATGATTCTTGGACCAAATCTCTCTTAGATGGTCTCAAACTTCTCCACATGGTTTCTTGTGTCATATTACATCAATCTATGCTAGACAATTGGCTTCGGTCAACTTTGAAGCTTGTCGAAACAAAGAAAGACCAAAATGGACGAACTTGGTTAAGGTGGATGATTCTTGGACCAAATCTCTCTTAGATGGTCTCAAACTTCTCCACATGGTTTCTTGTGTCATATTACATCAATCTATGCTAGACAATTGGCTTCGGTCAACTTTGAAGCTTGTCGAAACAAGAAAGACCAAAATGGACGAACTTGGTTAAGGTGGATGATTCTTGGACCAAATCTCTCTTAGATGGTCTCAAACTCTCCACATGGTTTCTTGTGTCATATTACATCAATCTATGCTAGACAATTGGCTTCGGTCAACTTTGAAGCTTGTCGAGAAAAAAAGAAAGGCCAAAATGGACGAACTTGGTTAAGGTGGATGATTCTTGGACCAAATCTCTCTTAGATGGTCTCAAACTTCTCCACATGGTTTCTTGTGTTATATTACATCAATCTATTCTAGACAATTGGCTTCGGTCAACTTTGAAGTTTGTCGAAACCAGAAAGACCAAAATGGACGAACTTGGTTAAGGTGGATGATTCTTGGACCAAATCTCTCTTAGATGGTCTCAAACTTCTCCACATGGTTTCTTGTGTCATATTACATCAATCTATGCTAGACAATTGGCTTCGGTTCAACTTTGAAGCTTGTATAAACAAAGAAAAGACAAAATGGACGAACTTGGTTAAGGTGGATGATTCTTGGACCAAATCTCTCTTAGATGGTCTCAAACTTCTCCACATGGTTTCTTGTGTCATATTACATCAATCTATGCTAGACAATTGGCTTCGGCAACTTTGAAGCTTGTCGAAACAAAGAAAGACCAAAATGGACGAACTTGGTTAAGGTGGATGATTCTTGGACCAAATCTCTCTTAGATGGTCTCAAACTTCTCCACATGGTTTCTTGTGTCATATTACATCAATCTATGCTAGACAATTGGCTTCGGTCAACTTTGAAGCTTGTCGAAACCAAGAAAGACCAAAATGGACGAACTTGGTTAAGGTGGATGATTCTTGGACCAAATCTCTCTTAGATGGTCTCAAACTTCTCCACATGGTTTCTTGTGTCATATTACATCAATCTATGCTAGACAATTGGCTTCGGTCAACTTTGAAGCTTGTCGAAACAAAGAAAGACCAAAATGGACGAACTTGGTTAAGGTGGATGATTCTTGGACCAAATCTCTCAAAGATGGTCTCAAACTTCTCCACATGGTTTCTTGTGTCATATTACATCAATCTATGCTAGACAATTGGCTTCGGTCAACTTTGAAGCTTGTCGAAAAAGAAAGACCAAAATGGACGAACTTGGTTAAGGTGGATGATTCTTGGACCAAATCTCTCTTAGATGGTCTCAAACTTCTCCACATGGTTTCTTGTGTCATATTACATTAATCTATGCTAGACAATTGGCTTCGGTCAACTTTGAAGCTTGTCGAAACAAAGAAAGACCAAAATGGACGAACTTGGTTAAGGTGGATGATTCTTGGACCAAATCTCTCTTAGATGGTCTCAAACTTCTCCACATGGTTTCTTGTGTCATATTACATCAATCTATGCTAGACAATTGGCTTCGGTCAACTTTGAAGCTTGTCGAAACAAAGAAAGACCAAAATGGACGAACTTGGTTAAGGTGGATGATTCTTGGACCAAATCTCTCTTAGATGGTCTCAAACTTCTCCACATGGTTTCTTGTGTCATATTACATCAATCTATGCTAGACAATTGGCTTCGGCCAACTTTGAAGCTTGTCGAAACAAAGAAAGACCAAAATGGACGAACTTGGTTAAGGTGGATGATTCTTGGACCAAATCTCTCTTAGATGGTCTCAAACTTCTCCACATGGTTTCTTGTGTCATATTACATCAATCTATGCTAGACAATTGGCTTCGGTCAACTTTGAAGCTTGTCGAAACAAAGAAAGACCAAATGGACGAACTTGGTTAAGGTGGATGATTCTTGGACCAAATCTCTCTTAGATGGTCTCAAACTTCTCCACATGGTTTCTTGTGTTATATTACATCAATCTATGCTAGACAATTGGCTTCGGTCAACTTTGAAGTTTGTCGAAACAAGAAAGACCAAAATGGACGAACTTGGTTAAGGTGGATGATTCTTGGACCAAATCTCTCTTAGATGGTCTCAAACTTCTCCACATGGTTTCTTGTGTCATATTACATCAATCTATGCTAGACAATTGGCTTCGGTCAACTTTGAAGCTTGTCGAAACAAAGAAAGACCAAAATGGACGAACTTGGTTAAGGTGGATGATTCTTGGACCAAATCTCTCTTAGATGGTCTCAAACTTCTCCACATGGTTTCTTGTGTCATATTACATCAATCTATGCTAGACAATTGGCTTCGGTTAACTTTGAAGCTTGTAAACAAGAAAGACCAAAATGGACGAACTTGGTTAAGGTGGATGATTCTTGGACCAAATCTCTCTTAGATGGTCTCAAACTGCTCCACATGGTTTCTTGTGTCATATTACATCAATCTATGCTAGACAATTGGCTTCGGTCAACTTTGAAGCTTGTCGAACCAAAAAGACCAAAATGGACGAACTTGGTTAAGGTGGATGATTCTTGGACCAAATCTCTCAAGATGGTCTCAAACTTCTCCACATGGTTTCTTGTGTCATATTACATCAATCTATGCTAGACAATTGGCTTCGGTCAACTTTGAAGCTTGTCGAAACAAAGAAAGACCAAAATGGACGAACTTGGTTAAGGTGGATGATTCTTGGACCAAATCTCTCTTAGATGGTCTCAAACTTCTCCACATGGTTTCTTGTGTTATATTACATCAATCTATGCTAGACAATTGGCTTCGGTCAACTTTGAAGCTTGTCGAAACAAAGAAAGACCAAAATGGACGAACTTGGTTAAGGTGGATGATTCTTGGACCAAATCTCTCTTAGATGGTCTCAAACTTCTCCACATGGTTTCTTGTGTCATATTACATCAATCTATGCTAGACAATTGGCTTCGGTCAACTTTGAAGCTTGTCGAAACAAGAAAGACCAAAATGGACGAACTTGGTTAAGGTGGATGATTCTTGGACCAAATCTCTCTTAGATGGTCTCAAACTTCTCCACATGGTTTCTTGTGTTATATTACATCAATCTATGCTAGACAATTGGCTTCGGTCAACTTTGAATTGAGTTTGTCGAAACCAAGAAAGACCAAAATGGACGAACTTGGTTAAGGTGGATGATTCTTGGACCAAATCTCTCTTAGATGGTCTCAAATCTCCACATGGTTTCTTGTGTATATTACATCAATCTATGCTAGACAATTGGCTTCGGTTAACTTTGAAGCTTGTCGAAACAAAGAAAGACCAAAATGGACGAACTTGGTTAAGGTGGATGATTCTTGGACCAAATCTCTCTTAGATGGTCTCAAACTTCTCCACATGGTTTCTTGTGTCATATTACATCAATCTATGCTAGACAATTGGCTTCGGCCAACTTTGAAGCTTGTCGAAACAAAGAAAGACCAAAATGGACGAACTTGGTTAAGGTGGATGATTCTTGGACCAAATCTCTCTTAGATGGTCTCAAACTTCTCACATGGTTTCTTGTGTCATATTACATCAATCTATGCTAGACAATTGGCTTCGGTCAACTTTGAAGCTTGTCGAAAAAAGAAAGACCAAAATGGACGAACTTGGTTAAGGTGGATGATTCTTGGACCAAATCTCTCTTAGATGGTCTCAAACTTCTCCACATGGTTTCTTGTGTCATATTACATTAATCTATGCTAGACAATTGGCTTCGGTCAACTTTGAAGCTGTTGTCGAAACAAAGAAAGACCAAAATGGACGAACTTGGTTAAGGTGGATGATTCTTGGACCAAATCTCTCAAAGATGGTCTCAAACTTCTCCACATGGTTTCTTGTGTTATATTACATCAATCTATGCTAGACAATTGGCTTCGGTCAACTTTGAAGCTTGTCGAAACAAAGAAAGACCAAAATGGACGAACTTGGTTAAGGTGGATGATTCTTGGACCAAATCTCTTAGATGGTCTCAAACTTCTCCACATGGTTTCTTGTGTCATATTACATCAATCTATGCTAGACAATTGGCTTCGGTCAACTTTGAAGCTTGTCGAAACAAGAAAGACCAAAATGGACGAACTTGGTTAAGGTGGATGATTCTTGGACCAAATCTCTCTTAGATGGTCTCAAACTTCTCCACATGGTTTCTTTGTGTCATATTACATCAATCTATGCTAGACAATTGGCTTCGGTTAACTTTGAAGCTTGTAAACAAAGAAAGACCAAAATGGACGAACTTGGTTAAGGTGGATGATTCTTGGACCAATCTCTCTTAGATGGTCTCAAACTTCTCCACATGGTTTCTTGTGTCATATTACATCAATCTATGCTAGACAATTGGCTTCGGTCAACTTTGAAGCTTGTCGAAACAAAGAAAGACCAAAATGGACGAACTTGGTTAAGGTGGATGATTCTTGGACCAAATCTCTCTTAGATGGTCTCAAACTTCTCCACATGGTTTCTTGTGTCATATTACATCAATCTATGCTAGACAATTGGCTTCGGTCAACTTTGAAGCTTGTCGAAACCAGAAAGACCAAAATGGACGAACTTGGTTAAGGTGGATGATTCTTGGACCAAATCTCTTAGATGGTCTCAAACTTCTCACATGGTTTCTTGTGTCATATTACATCAATCTATGCTAGACAATTGGCTTCGGTCAACTTTGAGCTTGTCGAAACAAAGAAAGACCAAAATGGACGAACTTGGTTAAGGTGGATGATTCTTGGACCAAATCTCTCTTAGATGGTCTCAAACTTCTCCACATGGTTTCTTGTGTCATATTACATCAATCTATGCTAGACAATTGGCTTCGGTCAACTTTGAAGCTTGTTCGAAACAAAGAAAGACCAAAATGGACGAACTTGGTTAAGGTGGATGATTCTTGGACCAAATCTCTCTTAGATGGTCTCAAACTTCTCCACATGGTTTCTTGTGTCATATTACATCAATCTATGCTAGACAATTGGCTTCGGTCAACTTTGAAGCTTGTCGAACAAAGAAAGACCAAAATGGACGAACTTGGTTAAGGTGGATGATTCTTGGACCAAATCTCTCTTAGATGGTCTCAAACTTCTCCACATGGTTTCTTGTGTCATATTACATCAATCTATGCTAGACAATTGGCTTTTCGGTCAACTTTGAAGCTTGTCGAAACCAAGAAAGACCAAAATGGACGAACTTGGTTAAGGTGGATGATTCTTGGACCAAATCTCTCTTAGATGGTCTCAAACTTCTCCACATGGTTTCTTGTGTCATATTACATCAATCTATGCTAGACAATTGGCTTCGGTTAACTTTGAAGCTTGTCGAAACAAAGAAAGACCAAAATGGACGAACTTGGTTAAGGTGGATGATTCTTGGACCAAATCTCTCTTAGATGGTCTCAAAACTTCTCCACATGGTTTCTTGTGTCATATTACATCAATCTATTCTAGACAATTGGCTTCGGTCAACTTTGAAGCTTGTCGAAACCCAGAAAGACCAAAATGGACGAACTTGGTTAAGGTGGATGATTCTTGGACCAAATCTCTCTTAGATGGTCTCAAACTCTCCACATGGTTTCTTGTGTCATATTACATCAATCTATGCTAGACAATTGGCTTCGGTCAACTTTGAAGCTTGTCGAAACCAAGAAAGACCAAAATGGACGAACTTGGTTAAGGTGGATGATTCTTGGACCAAATCTCTCTTAGATGGTCTCAAAACTTTCCACATGGTTTCTTGTGTTATATTACATCAATCTATGCTAGACAATTGGCTTCGGTCAACTTTGAAGCTTGTCGAAACAAGAAAGACCAAAATGGACGAACTTGGTTAAGGTGGATGATTCTTGGACCAAATCTCTCTTAGATGGTCTCAAACTTCTCCACATGGTTTCTTGTGTCATATTACATCAATCTATGCTAGACAATTGGCTTTCGGTTAAACTTTGAAGCTTGTCGAAACAAAGAAAGACCAAAATGGACGAACTTGGTTAAGGTGGATGATTCTTGGACCAAATCTCTCAAAGATGGTCTCAAACTTCTCCACATGGTTTCTTGTGTCATATTACATCAATCTATGCTAGACAATTGCCTTCGGTCAACTTTGAAGCTTGTCGAAACAAAGAAAGACCAAAATGGACGAACTTGGTTAAGGTGGATGATTCTTGGACCAAATCTCTCTTAGATGGTCTCAAACTTCTCCACACATGGTTTCTTGTATTCATATTACAATCAATCTATGCTAGACAATTGGCTTCGGTCAACTTTGAAGCTTGTCGAAACAAAGAAAGACCAAAATGGACGAACTTGGTTAAGGTGGATGATTCTTGGACCAAATCTCTCTTAGATGGTCTCAAACTTCTCCACATGGTTTCTTGTGTCATATTACATCAATCTATGCTAGACAATTGGCTTCGGTCAACTTTGAAGCTTGTCGAAACAAGAAAGACCAAAATGGACGAACTTGGTTAAGGTGGATGATTCTTGGACCAAATCAAACTTCTCCACATGGTTTCTTGTGTTCATATTACATCAATCTATGCTAGACAATTGGCTTCGGTTAACTTTGAAGCTTGTCGAAACAAAGAAAGACCAAAATGGACGAACTTGGTTAAGGTGGATGATTCTTGGACCAAATCTCTCTTAGATGGTCTCAAACTTCTCCACATGGTTTCTTGTGTCATATTACATCAATCTATGCTAGACAATTGGCTTCGGTCAACTTTGAAGCTTGTCGAAACAAGAAAGACCAAAATGGACGAACTTGGTTAAGGTGGATGATTCTTGGACCAAATCTCTCTTAGATGGTCTCAAACTTCTCCACATGGTTTCTTGTGTCATATTACATCAATCTATGCTAGACAATTGGCTTCGGTCAACTTTGAAGCTTGTCGAAACCAAGAAAGACCAAAATGGACGAACTTGGTTAAGGTGGATGATTCTTGGACCAAATCTCTCTTAGATGGTCTCAAAACTTTCCACATGGTTTCTTGTGTCATATTACATCAATCTATGCTAGACAATTGGCTTCGGTCAACTTTGAAGCTTGTCGAAACAAAGAAAGACCAAAATGGACGAACTTGGTTAAGGTGGATGATTCTTGGACCAAATCTCTCTTAGATGGTCTCAAACTTCTCCACATGGTTTCTTGTGTCATTACATCAATCTATGCTAGACAATTGGCTTCGGTCAACTTTGAAGCTTGTCGAAACCAGAAAGACCAAAATGGACGAACTTGGTTAAGGTGGATGATTCTTGGACCAAATCTCTCTTAGATGGTCTCAAACTTCTCCACATGGTTTCTTGTGTCATATTACATCAATCTATGCTAGACAATTCTTCGGTCAACTTTGAAGCTTGTCGAAACCAAGAAAGACCAAAATGGACGAACTTGGTTAAGGTGGATGATTCTTGGACCAAATCTCTCTTAGATGGTCTCAAACTTCTCCACATGGTTTCTTGTGTCATATTACATCAATCTATGCTAGACAATTGGCTTCGGTTCAACTTTGAAGCTTGTCGAAACAAGAAAGACCAAAATGGACGAACTTGGTTAAGGTGGATGATTCTTGGACCAAATCTCTCTTAGATGGTCTCAAACTTCTCCACATGGTTTCTTGTGTCATATTACATCAATCTATGCTAGACAATTGGCTTTCGGTCAACTTTGAAGCTTGTCGAAACAAAGAAAGACCAAAAATGGGACGAACTTGGTTAAGGTGGATGATTCTTGGACCAAATCTCTCTTAGATGGTCTCAAACTTCTCCACATGGTTTCTTGTGTCATATTACATCAATCTATGCTAGACAATTGGCTTCGGTCAACTTTGAAGCTTGTCGAAACCAGAAAGACCAAAATGGACGAACTTGGTTAAGGTGGATGATTCTTGGACCAAATCTCTCTTAGATGGTCTCAAACTTCTCCACATGGTTTCTTGTGTCATATTACATCAATCTATGCTAGACAATTGGCTTCGGTCAACTTTGAAGCTTGTCGAAACAAAGAAAGACCAAAATGGACGAACTTGGTTAAGGTGGATGATTCTTGGACCAAATCTCTCTTAGATGGTCTCAAACTTCTCCACATGGTTTCTTGTGTCATATTACATCAATCTATGCTAGACAATTGGCTTCGGTCAACTTTGAAGCTTGTCGAAACAAGAAAGACCAAAATGGACGAACTTGGTTAAGGTGGATGATTCTTGGACCAAATCTCTCACTTAGATGGTCTCAAACTTCTCCACATGGTTTCTTGTGTCATATTACATCAATCTATGCTAGACAATTGGCTTCGGTTAACTTTGAAGCTTGTCGAAACAAAGAAAGACCAAAATGGACGAACTTGGTTAAGGTGGATGATTCTTGGACCAAATCTCTCTTAGATGGTCTCAAACTTCTCCACATGGTTTCTTGTGTCATATTACATCAATCTATGCTAGACAATTGGCTTCGGTTAACTTTGAAGCTTGTCGAAACAAAGAAAGACCAAAATGGGACGAACTTGGTTAAGGTGGATGATTCTTGGACCAAATCTCTCTTAGATGGTCTCAAACTTCTCCACATGGTTTCTTGTGTCATATTACATCAATCTATGCTAGACAATTGGCTTCGGTCAACTTTGAAGCTTGTCGAAACAAGAAAGACCAAAATGGACGAACTTGGTTAAGGTGGATGATTCTTGGACCAAATCTCTTTAGATGGTCTCAAACTTCTCCACATGGTTTCTTGTGTCATATTACATCAATCTATGCTAGACAATTGGCTTCGGTAACTTTGAAGCTTGTCGAAACAAAGAAAGACCAAAATGGACGAACTTGGTTAAGGTGGATGATTCTTGGACCAAATCTCAAACTTCTCCACATGGTTTCTTGTGTCATATTACATCAATCTATGCTAGACAATTGGCTTCGGGTAACTTTGAAGCTTGTCGAAACAAGAAAGACCAAAATGGACGAACTTGGTTAAGGTGGATGATTCTTGGACCAAATCTCTCTTAGATGGTCTCAAACTTCTCCACATGGTTTCTTGTGTCATATTACATCAATCTATGCTAGACAATTGGCTTCGGTCAACTTTGAAGCTTGTCGAAACCAAGAAAGACCAAAATGGACGAACTTGGTTAAGGTGGATGATTCTTGGACCAAATCTCTCTTAGATGGTCTCAAACTTCTCCACATGGTTTCTTGTGTCATATTACATCAATCTATGCTAGACAATTGGCTTCGGTCAACTTTGAAGCTTGTCGAAACAAAGAAAGACCAAAATGGACGAACTTGGTTAAGGTGGATGATTCTTGGACCAAATCTCTTTAGATGGTCTCAAAATTCTCACATGGTTTCTTGTGTCATATTACATCAATCTATGCTAGACAATTGGCTTCGGTCAACTTTGAAGCTTGTCGAAAACAAGAAAGACCAAAATGGACGAACTTGGTTAAGGTGGATGATTCTTGGACCAAATCAAACTTCTCTCACATGGTTTTTCTTGTGTCATATTACATCAATCTATGCTAGACAATTGGCTTCGGTTAACTTTGAAGCTTGTCGAAACAAAGAAAGACCAAATGGACGAACTTGGTTAAGGTGGATGATTCTTGGACCAAATCTCTCTTAGATGGTCTCAAACTTCTCCACATGGTTTCTTGTGTCATATTACATCAATCTATGCTAGACAATTGGCTTCGGTCAACTTTGAAGCTTGTCGAAACCAAAGAAAGACCAAAATGGACGAACTTGGTTAAGGTGGATGATTCTTGGACCAAATCTCTTTAGATGGTCTCAAACTTCTCCACATGGTTTCTTGTGTCATATTACATCAATCTATGCTAGACAATTGGCTTCGGTAACTTTGAAGCTTGTCGAAACAAAGAAAGACCAAAATGGACGAACTTGGTTAAGGTGGATGATTCTTGGACCAAATCTCTCTTAGATGGTCTCAAACTTCTCCACATGGTTTCTTGTGTTCATATTACATCAATCTATGCTAGACATGGACAATTGGCTTTCGGTCAACTTTGAAGCTTGTCGAAACAAAGAAAAAAATGGACGAACTTGGTTAAGGTGGATGATTCTTGGACCAATCTCTCTTAGATGGTCTCAAACTTCTCCACATGGTTTCTTGTGTCATATTACATCAATCTATGCTAGACAATTGGCTTCGGTTAACTTTGAAGCTTGTCGAAACAAAGAAAGACCAAAATGGACGAACTTGGTTAAGGTGGATGATTCTTGGACCAAATCTCTCTTAGATGGTCTCAAACTTCTCACATGGTTTCTTGTGTCATATTACATCAATCTATGCTAGACAATTGGCTTCGGTCAACTTTGAAGCTTGTCGAAAAACAAAAGAAAGACCAAATTGACGAACTTGGTTAAGGTGGATGATTCTTGGACAAATCTCTCTTAGATGGTCTCAAACTTCTCCACATGGTTTCTTGTGTCATATTACATCAATCTATGTAGACAATTGGCTTCGGTCAACTTTGAAGCTTGTCGAAACAAGAAAGACCAAAATGGACGAACTTGGTTAAGGTGGATGATTCTTGGACCAAATCTCTCTTAGATGGTTCAAACTTCTCCACATGGTTTCTTGTGTCATATTACATCAATCTATGCTAGACAATTGGCTTCGGTCAACTTTGAAGCGTTATTGTCGAAACCAGAAAGACCAAAATGGACGAACTTGGTTAAGGTGGATGATTCTTGGACCAAATCTCTCTTAGATGGTCTCAAACTTCTCACATGGTTTCTTGTGTCATATTACATCAATCTATGCTAGACAATTGGCTTCGGTCAACTTTGAAGCTTGTCGAACAAAGAAAGACAAAAATGGACGAACTTGGTTAAGGTGGATGATTCTTGGACCAAATCTCTCTTAGATGGTCTCAAAACTTCTCCCATGGTTTCTTGTGTCATATTACATCAATCTATGCTAGACAATTGGCTTCGGTCAACTTTGAAGCTTGTCGAAACTAAGAAAGACCAAAATGGACGAACTTGGTTAAGGTGGATGATTCTTGGACCAAATCTCTCTTAGATGGTCTCAAACTTCTCCACATGGTTTCTTGTGTCATATTACATCAATCTATGCTAGACAATTGGCTTCGGTTAACTTTGAAGCTTGTTCGAAACAAAGAAAGACCAAAATGGACGAACTTGGTTAAGGTGGATGATTCTTTGACCAAATCTCTCTTAGATGGTCTCAAACTTCTCCACATGGTTTCTTGTGTCATATTACATCAATCTATGCTAGACAATTGGCTTTCGGTCAACTTTGAAGCTTGTCGAAACAAAGAAAGACCAAAATGGACGAACTTGGTTAAGGTGGATGATTCTTGGACCAAATCTCTCTTAGATGGTCTCAAACTTCTCCACATGGTTTCTTGTGTCATATTACATCAATCTATGCCAATTGGCTTCGGTCAACTTTGAAGCTTGTCGAAACCAAGAAAGACCAAAATGGACGAACTTGGTTAAGGTGGATGATTCTTGGACCAAATCTCTCTTAGATGGTCTCAAACTTCTCCACATGGTTTCTTGTGTCATATTACATCAATCTATGCTAGACAATTGGCTTCGGTCAACTTTGAAGCTTGTCGAAACCAAAGAAAGACCAAAATGGACGAACTTGGTTAAGGTGGATGATTCTTGGACCAAATCTCTCTTAGATGGTCTCAAACTTCTCCACATGGTTTCTTGTGTCATATTACATCAATCTATGCTAGACAATTGGCTTCGGTCAACTTTGAAGCTTGTCGAAACAAAGAAAGACCAAAATGGACGAACTTGGTTAAGGTGGATGATTCTTGGACCAAATCTCTCTTAGATGGTCTCAAACTTCTCCACATGGTTTCTTGTGTCATATTACATCAATCTATGCTAGACATTTGGCTTCGGTCAACTTTGAAGCTTGTCGAAACAAAGAAAGACCAAAATGGACAACTTGGTTAAGGTGGATGATTCTTGGACCAAATCTCTCTTAGATGGTCTCAAACTTCTCCACATGGTTTCTTGTGTCATATTACATCAATCTATGCTAGACAATTGGCTTCGGTCAACTTTGAAGCTTGTCGAAACCAAGAAAGACCAAAATGGACGAACTTGGTAAGGTGGATGATTCTTGGACCAAATCTCTCTTAGATGGTCTCAAACTTCTCCACATGGTTCTTGTGTCATATTACATCAATCTATGCTAGACAATTGGCTTCGGTCAACTTTGAAGCTTGTCGAAACCAATTGTCTAGCTAGATTGATTAATATGGACAAGAAACCATGTGGAGAAGTTTGAGACCATCTAAGAGAGATTTGTCCAAGAATCATCCACCTTAACCAAGTTCGTCCATTTTGGTCTTTCTTGTTTCGAAAGCTTCAAAGTTGACCGAAGCCAATTGTCTAGCATAGATTGATGTAATATGACACAAGAAACCATGTGGAGAAGTTTGAGACCATCTAAGAGAGATTTGGTCCAAGAATCATCCACCTTAACCAAGTTCGTCCATTTTGGTCTTTCTTGGTTTCGACAAGCTTCAAAGTTGACCGAACCAATTGTCTAGCATAGATTGATGTAAATGACAAAGAAACCATGTGAGAAGTTTGAGACCATCTAAGAGAGATTTGGTCCAAGAATCATCCACCTTAACCAAGTTCGTCCATTTTGGTCTTTCTTTGTTTCGACAAGCTTCAAAGTTGACCGAAGCCAATTGTCTAGCATAGATTGATGTAATATGACACAAGAAACCATGTGGAGAAGTTTGAGACCATCTAAGAGAGATTTGGTCCAAGAATCATCCACCTTAACCAAGTTCTCCATTTTGGTCTTTCTTGGTTTCGACAAGCTTCAAAGTTGACCGAAGCCAATTGTCTAGCATAGATTGATGTAATATAACAAGAAACCATGTGAGAGTTTGAGACCATCTAAGAGAGATTTGGTCCAAGAATCATCCACCTTAACCAAGTTCGTCCATTTTGGTCTTTCTTGGTTTCGACAAGCTCAAAGCTGACCGAAGCCAATTGTGCATAGATTGATTGTAATATGACACAAGAAACCATGTGGAGAAGTTTGAGACCATCTAAGAGAGATTTGGTCCAAGAATCATCCACCTTAACCAAGTTCGTCCATTTTGGTCTTTCTTTGTTTCGACAAGCTTCAAAGTTGACCGAAGCCAATTGTCTAGCATAGATTGATGTAATATGACACAAGAAACCATGTGGAGAAGTTTGAGACCATCTAAGAGAGATTTGGTCCAAGAATCATCCACCTTAACCAAGTTCGTCCATTTTGGTCTTTCTTGGTTCGACAAGCTTCAAAGTTGACCGAAGCCAATTGTCTAGCATAGATTGATGTAATATGACACAAGAAACCATGTGGAGAAGTTTGAGACCATCTAAGAGAGATTTGGTCCAAGAATCATCCACCTTAACCAAGTTCGTCCATTTTGGTCTTTCTTGGTTTCGACAAGCTTCAAAGTTGACCGAAGCCAATTGTCTAGCATAGATTGATGTAATATGACACAAGAAACCATGTGGAGAAGTTTGAGACCATCTAAGAGAGATTTGGTCCAAGAATCATCCACCTTAACCAAGTTCGTCCATTTTGGTCTTTCTTGGTTTCGACAAGCTTCAAAGTTGACCGAAGCCAATTGTCTAGCATAGATTGATGTAATATGACACAAGAAACCATGTGGAGAAGTTTGAGACCATCTAAGAGAGATTTGTCCAAGAATCATCCACCTTAACCAAGTTCGTCCATTTTGGTCTTTCTTGTTTCGACAAGCTTCAAAGTTGACCGAAGCCAATTGTCTAGCATAGATTGATGTAATATGACACAAGAAACCATGTGGAGAAGTTTGAGACCATCTAAGAGAGATTTGGTCCAAGAATCATCCACCTTAACCAAGTTCGTCCATTGGTCTTTCTTGGTTTCGACAAGCTTCAAAGTTGACCGAAGCCAATTGTCTAGCATAGATTGATGTAATATGACACAAGAAACCATGTGGAGAATTTTGAGACCATCTAAGAGAGATTTGGTCCAAGAATCATCCACCTTAACCAAGTTCGTCCATTTTGGTCTTTCTTGGTTTCGACAAGCTTCAAAGTTGACCGAAGCCAATTGTCTAGCATAGATTGATGTAATATGACACAAGAAACCATGTGGAGAAGTTTGAGACCATCTAAGAGAGATTTGGTCCAAGAATCATCCACCTTAACCAAGTTCGTCCATTTTGGTCTTTCTTTGTTTCGACAAGCTTCAAAGTTACCGAAGCCAATTGTCTAGCATAGATTGATGTAATATGACACAAGAAACCATGTGGAGAGTTTGAGACCATCTAAGAGAGATTTGGTCCAAGAATCATCCACCTTAACCAAGTTCGTCCATTTTGGTCTTTCTTGTTTCGACAAGCTTCAAAGTTGACCGAAGCCAATTGTCTAGCATAGATTGATGTAATATGACACAAGAAACCATGTGGAGAAGTTTGAGACCATCTAAGAGAGATTTGGTCCAAGAATCATCCACCTTAACCAAGTTCGTCCATTTGGTCTTTCTTGGTTTCGACAAGCTTCAAAGTTGACCGAAGCCAATTGTCTAGCATAGATTGATGTAATATGACACAAGAAACCATGTGGAGAAGTTTGAGACCATCTAAGAGAGATTTGGTCCAAGAATCATCCACCTTAACCAAGTTCGTCCATTTTGGTCTTTCTTGGTTTCGACAAGCTTCAAAGTTGACCGAAGCCAATTGTCTAGCATAGATTGATGTAATATGACACAAGAAACCATGTGGAGAAGTTTGAGACCATCTAAGAGAGATTTGGTCCAAGAATCATCCACCTTAACCAAGTTCGTCCATTTTGGTCTTTCTTGGTTTCGACAAGCTTCAAAGTTGACCGAAGCCAATTGTCTAGCATAGATTGATGTAATAATAACACAAGAAACCATGTGGAGAAGTTTGAGACCATCTAAGAGAGATTTGGTCCAAGAATCATCCACCTTAACCAAGTTCGTCCATTTTGGTCTTTCTTGTTTCGACAAGCTTCAAAGTTGACCGAAGCCAATTGTCTAGCATAGATTGATGTAATATGACACAAAAACCATGGGAGAGTTTGAGACCATCTAAGAGAGATTTGGTCCAAGAATCATCCACCTTAACCAAGTTCGTCCATTTTGGTCTTTCTTTGTTTCGACAAGCTTCAAAGTTGACCGAAGCCAATTGTCTAGCATAGATTGATGTAATATGACACAAGAAACCATGTGGAGAAGTTTGAGACCATCTAAGAGAGATTTGGTCCAAGAATCATCCACCTTAACCAAGTTCGTCCATTTTGGTCTTTCTTGGTTTCGACAAGCTTCAAAGTTGACCGAAGCCAATTGTCTAGCATAGATTGATGTAATATGACACAAGAAACCATGTGGAGAATTTGAGACCATCTAAGAGAGATTTGGTCCAAGAATCATCCACCTTAACCAAGTTCGTCCATTTGGTCTTCTTTGTTTCGACAAGCTTCAAAGTTGACCGAAGCCAATTGTCTAGCATAGATTGATGTAATATGACACAAGAAACCATGTGGAGAAGTTTGAGACCATCTAAGAGAGATTTGGTCCAAGAATCATCCACCTTAACCAAGTTCGTCCATTTTGGTCTTTCTTTGTTTCGACAAGCTTCAAAGTTGACCGAAGCCAATTGTCTAGCATAGATTGATGTAATATGACACAAGAAACCATGTGGAGAAGTTTGAGACCATCTAAGAGATTTGGTCCAAGAATCATCCACCTTAACCAAGTTCGTCCATTTTGGTCTTTCTTGGTTTCGACAAGCTTCAAAGTTGACCGAAGCCAATTGTCTAGCATAGATTGATGTAATATGACACAAGAAACCATGTGGAGAAGTTTGAGACCATCTAAGAGAGATTTGGTCCAAGAATCATCCACTTTAACCAAGTTCGTCCATTTTGGTCTTTCTTGGTTTCGACAAGCTTCAAAGTTGACCGAAGCCAATTGTCTAGCATAGATTGATGTAATATGACACAAGAAACCATGTGGAGAAGTTTGAGACCATCTAAGAGAGATTTGGTCCAAGAATCATCCACCTTAACCAAGTTCGTCCATTTTGGTCTTTCTTGGTTTCGACAAGCTTCAAAGTTGACCGAAGCCAATTGTCTAGCATAGATTGATGTAATATGACACAAGAAACCATGTGGAGAAGTTTGAGACCATCTAAGAGAGATTTGGTCCAAGAATCATCCACCTTAACCAAGTTCGTCCATTTGGTCTTTCTTTGTTTCGACAAGCTTCAAAGTTGACCGAAGCCAATTGTCTAGCATAGATTGATGTAATATGACACAAGAAACCATGTGGAGAAGTTTGAGACCATCTAAGAAGATTTGGTCCAAGAATCATCCACCTTAACCAAGTTCGTCCATTTTGGTCTTTCTTGGTTTCGACAAGCTTCAAAGTTGACCGAAGCCAATTGTCTAGCATAGATTGATGTAATATGACACAAGAAACCATGTGGAGAAGTTTGAGACCATCTAAGAGAGATTTGGTCCAAGAATCATCCACCTTAACCAAGTTCGTCCATTTTGGTCTTTCTTGTTTCGACAAGCTTCAAAGCTGACCGAAGCCAATTGTCTAGCATAGATTGATGTAATATGACACAAGAAACCATGTGGAGAAGTTTGAGACCATCTAAGAGAGATTTGGTCCAAGAATCATCCACCTTAACCAAGTTCGTCCATTTTGGTCTTTCTTGGTTCGACAAGCTTCAAAGTTGACCGAAGCCAATTGTCTAGCATAGATTGATGTAATATGACACAAGAAACCATGTGGAGAAGTTTGAGACCATCTAAGAGAGATTTGGTCCAAGAATCATCCACCTTAACCAAGTTCGTCCATTTTGGTCTTTCTTGGTTTCGACAAGCTTCAAAGTTGACCGAAGCCAATTGTCTAGCATAGATTGATGTAATATGACACAAGAAACCATGTGGAGAGTTTGAGACCATCTAAGAGAGATTTGGTCCAAGAATCATCCACCTTAACCAAGTTCGTCCATTTTGGTCTTTCTTGGTTTCGACAAGCTTCAAAGTTGACCGAAGCCAATTGTCTAGCATAGATTGATGTAATATGACACAAGAAACCATGTGGAGAAGTTTGAGACCATCTAAGAGAGATTTGGTCCAAGAATCATCCACCTTAACCAAGTTCGTCCATTTTGGTCTTTCTTGTTTCGACAAGCTTCAAAGTGACCGAAGCCAATTGTCTAGCATAGATTGATGTAATATGACACAAGAAACCATGTGGAGAAGTTTGAGACCATCTAAGAGAGATTTGGTCCAAGAATCATCCACCTTAACCAAGTTCGTCCATTTGGTCTTTCTGGTTTCGACAAGCTTCAAAGTTGACCGAAGCCAATTGTCTAGCATAGATTGATGTAATATGACACAAGAAACCATGTGGAGAAGTTTGAGACCATCTAAGAGAGATTTGGTCCAAGAATCATCCACCTTAACCAAGTTCGTCCATTTTGGTCTTTCTTGTTTCGACAAGCTTCAAAGTTGACCGAAGCCAATTGTCTAGCATAGATTGATGTAATATGACACAAGAAACCATGTGGAGAAGTTTGAGACCATCTAAGAGAGATTTGGTCCAAGAATCATCCACCTTAACCAAGTTCGTCCATTTTGGTCTTTCTTGTTTTCGACAAGCTTCAAAGTTGACCGAAGCCAATTGTCTAGCATAGATTGATGTAATATGACACAAGAAACCATGTGGAGAAGTTTGAGACCATCTAAGAGAGATTTGGTCCAAGAATCATCCACCTTAACCAAGTTCGTCCATTTTTGTCTTTCTGGTTTCGACAAGCTTCAAAGTTGACCGAAGCCAATTGTCTAGCATAGATTGATGTAATATGACACAAGAAACCATGTGGAGAAGTTTGAGACCATCTAAGAGAGATTTGGTCCAAGAATCATCCACCTTAACCAAGTTCGTCCATTTTGGTCTTTCTTGTTTCGACAAGCTTCAAAGTTGACCGAAGCCAATTGTCTAGCATAGATTGATGTAATATGACACAAGAAACCATGTGGAGAAGTTTGAGACCATCTAAGAGAGATTTGGTCCAAGAATCATCCACCTTAACCAAGTTCGTCCATTTTGGTCTTTCTTGGTTTCGACAAGCTTCAAAGCTGACCGAAGCCAATGTCTAGCATAGATTGAAAGTAATAAAAAAAATAGAAACCATGTAAAAGAACATTCCAAAGAGAAAGAAGAAAAAAAAACAAATCTACCTTTTTCAAAAAAGTTTCAATTTTTTCTTTCTTGTTTAAAAAAAAAAAAAAAATGACCGAAAGCAATTGTCTAGCAAGATTTTGATGTAATATGACAAAAGAAAAAAAAACAAAAATTTGAGACCATCTAAAAAAGTTTCAAAAAAAAATCAAAAAAAAAAAAAACAATTTTTCTAATTTTTCTTGTTTTTCAAAAAAAAAAAAAAAAAAATAAAATAAATAAAATAAAATAAAAAAAATTAAATAATAGCAAAAAAAAAAATATGGAAAAAGAAAATCAAAATAAAATTTTTTAAAAAAAATCAACAAAAAAGACAAAGTTAACCAAAAAAAAATTCAAAATTTAAAAAAAAAAAAATATAATAGAAGAAATTGTCTAAAAAATTGATACAATAAGACAAAAAAAAAATCAAAGAATCAAATTCAAAAAAAAAAGAAAAAATTGGTTAAAAAAAAATTAATAAGACAAAAATTTTTCGAAAAAAAAAAAAGAAAAAAATAAATTCAAGAAAAAGTAACAAAAAAAAATATGGGAAAAAAAAAAAAATTTAAGAAGAATTGAACCAAAAAATTTGTCAAAAAAAATCCCAAAAAACCAAAAAAGTCCATTTTGGTCTTTCGAAAAAAAAATCAAAAAAAGCCAAAAGCAAAAAAAAGAAAGAATAAAATAGATGAAAAAAAAAAAAAAAAAAAAATTGAGAAAATTTGGAACCAAAAAAAAAAGAAGTCAAAAAAAAAAAAAAAAAAATAACCAATTTGGTTTTCTTTGTTTTCAAAAGTTTAAAAAAAAAAAAAAATCTAAAATAAAATGAAAAAAAATAAAAAAATAAAAAAAAAAAAAAAAAAAAAAAAGAAATAATGAGAGAAAAAATCCAAGAAAAATCATCCAAAAAAACCAAGTAAACATTTTTTTAATTTTTCTTCTTTTGTTAAAAAAAAAAAAAAAAAAAAAGAAGCAATTGTCTAGCATAGATTGATGTAATATGACACAAGAAACCATGTGGAAAGTTTGAGACCATCTAAGAGAGATTTGGTCCAAGAATCATCCACCTTAACCAAGTTCGTCCATTTTGGTCTTTCTTGGTTTCGACAAGCTTCAAAGTTGACCGAAGCCAATTGTCTAGCATAGATTGATGTAATATGACACAAGAAACCATGTGGAGAAGTTTGAGACCATCTAAGAGAGATTTGGTCCAAGAATCATCCACCTTAACCAAGTTCGTCCATTTTGGTCTTTCTTGGTTTCGACAAGCTTCAAAGTTGACCGAAGCCAATTGTCTAGCATAGATTGATGTAATATGACACAAGAAACCATGTGGAGAAGTTTGAGACCATCTAAGAGAGATTTGGTCCAAGAATCATCCACCTTAACCAAGTTCGTCCATTTTGGTCTTTCTTGTTTTCGACAAGCTTCAAAGTTGACCGAAGCCAATTGTCTAGCATAGATTGATGTAATATGACACAAGAAACCATGTGAGAAGTTTGAGACCATCTAAGAGAGATTTGGTCCAAGAATCATCCACCTTAACCAAGTTCGTCCATTTTGGTCTTTCTTGTTTCGACAAGCTTCAAAGTTGACCGAAGCCAATTGTCTAGCATAGATTGATGTAATATGACACAAGAAACCATGTGGAGAGTTTGAGACCATCTAAGAGAGATTTGGTCCAAGAATCATCCACCTTAACCAAGTTCGTCCATTTTGGTCTTTCTTGGTTTCGACAAGCTTCAAAGTTGACCGAAGCCAATTGTCTAGCATAGATTGATGTAATATGACACAAGAAACCATGTGGAGAAGTTTGAGACCATCTAAGAGAGATTTGGTCCAAGAATCATCCACCTTAACCAAGTTCGTCCATTTTGGTCTTTCTTGGTTTCGACAAGCTTCAAAGTTGACCGAAGCCAATTGTCTAGCATAGATTGATGTAATATGACACAAGAAACCATGTGGAGAAGTTTGAGACCATCTAAGAGAGATTTGGTCCAAGAATCATCCACCTTAACCAAGTTCGTCCATTTTGGTCTTTCTTGTTTCGACAAGCTTCAAAGTTGACCGAAGCCAATTGTCTAGCATAGATTGATGTAATATGACACAAGAAACCATGTGGAGAAGTTTGAGACCATCTAAGAGAGATTTGGTCCAAGAATCATCCACCTTAACCAAGTTCGTCCATTTTTGTCTTTCTTGTTTCGACAAGCTTCAAAGTTGACCGAAGCCAATTGTCTAGCATAGATTGATGTAATATGACACAAGAAACCATGTGGAGAAGTTTGAGACCATCTAAGAGAGATTTGGTCCAAGAATCATCCACCTTAACCAAGTTCGTCCATTTTGGTCTTTCTTGGTTTCGACAAGCTTCAAAGTTGACCGAAGCCAATTGTCTAGCATAGATTGATGTAATATGACACAAGAAACCATGTGAGAAGTTTGAGACCATCTAAGAGAGATTTGGTCCAAGAATCATCCACCTTAACCAAGTTCGTCCATTTTGGTCTTTCTTGGTTCGACAAGCTTCAAAGTTGACCGAAGCCAATTGTCTAGCATAGATTGATGTAATATGACACAAGAAACCATGTGGAGAAGTTTGAGACCATCTAAGAGAGATTTGGTCCAAGAATCATCCACCTTAACCAAGTTCGTCCATTTTGGTCTTTCTTGTTTCGACAAGCTTCAAAGTTGACCGAAGCCAATTGTCTAGCATAGATTGATGTAATATGACACAAGAAACCATGTGGAGAAGTTTGAGACCATCTAAGAGAGATTTGGTCCAAGAATCATCCACCTTAACCAAGTTCGTCCATTTTGGTCTTTCTTGGTTTCGACAAGCTTCAAAGTTGACCGAAGCCAATTGCATAGATTGATGTAATATGAAAAAAAAACCATGTGGAGAAGTTGAGACCATCTAAGAGAGATTAAGAAAATCCACCACAACCAAGTTCGTCCATTTGTTCTTTCTTTTTTTTCACAAGCAAAGAAAGTTGACCGAAGCCAATTGTCTAGCATAGATTGATGTAATATGACACAAGAAACCATGTGGAGATTTGAGACCATCTAAGAGAGATTTGGTCCAAGAATCATCCACCTTAACCAAGTTCGTCCATTTTGGTCTTTCTGGTTTCGACAAGCTTCAAAGTTGACCGAAGCCAATTGTCTAGCATAGATTGATGTAATATGACACAAGAAACCATGTGGAGAAGTTTGAGACCATCTAGAGAGATTTGGTCCAAGAATCATCCACCTTAACCAAGTTCGTCCATTTTGGTCTTTCTTGGTTTCGACAAGCTTCAAAGTTGACCGAAGCCAATTGTCTAGCATAGATTGATGTAATATGACACAAGAAACCATGTGGAGAAGTTTGAGACCATCTAAGAGAGATTTGGTCCAAGAATCATCCACCTTAACCAAGTTCGTCCATTTTGGTCTTTCTTGGTTCGACAAGCTTCAAAGTTGACCGAAGCCAATTGTCTAGCATAGATTGATGTAATATGACACAAGAAACCATGTGGAGAAGTTTGAGACCATCTAAGAGAGATTTGGTCCAAGAATCATCCACCTTAACCAAGTTCGTCCATTTTGGTCTTTCTTTGTTTCGACAAGCTTCAAAGTTGACCGAAGCCAATTGTCTAGTCAGCATAGATTGATGTAATATGACACAAGAAACCATGTGGAGAAGTTTGAGACCATCTAAGAGAGATTTGGTCCAAGAATCATCCACCTTAACCAAGTTCGTCCATTTTGGTCTTTCTTGGTTTCGACAAGCTTCAAAGTTGACCGAAGCCAATTGTCTAGCATAGATTGATGTAATATGACACAAGAAACCATGTGGAGAAGTTTGAGACCATCTAAGAGAGATTTGGTCCAAGAATCATCCACCTTAACCAAGTTCGTCCATTTTGGTCTTTCTTGTTTCGACAAGCTTCAAAGCTGACCGAAGCCAATTGTCTAGCATAGATTGATGTAATATGACACAAGAAACCATGTGAGAAAGTTTGAGACCATCTAAGAGAGATTTGGTCCAAGAATCATCCACCTTAACCAAGTTCGTCCATTTTGGTCTTTCTTGTTTCGACAAGCTTCAAAGTTGACCGAAGCCAATTGTCTAGCATAGATTGATGTAATATGACACAAGAAACCATGTGGAGAAGTTTGAGACCATCTAAGAGAGATTTGGTCCAAGAATCATCCACCTTAACCAAGTTCGTCCATTTTGGTCTTTCTGGTTTCGACAAGCTTCAAAGTTGACCGAAGCCAATTGTCTAGCATAGATTGATGTAATATGACACAAGAAACCATGTGGAGAAGTTTGAGACCATCTAAGAGAGATTTGGTCCAAGAATCATCCACCTTAACCAAGTTCGTCCATTTTGGTCTTTCTTGGTTTCGACAAGCTTCAAAGTTGACCGAAGCCAATTGTCTAGCATAGATTGATGTAATATGACACAAGAAACCATGTGGAGAAGTTTGAGACCATCTAAGAGAGATTTGGTCCAAGAATCATCCACCTTAACCAAGTTCGTCCATTTTGGTCTTTCTTGGTTTCGACAAGCTTCAAAGTTGACCGAAGCCAATTGTCTAGCATAGATTGATGTAATATGACACAAGAAACCATGTGGAGAAGTTTGAGACCATCTAAGAGAGATTTGGTCCAAGAATCATCCACCTTAACCAAGTTCGTCCATTTTGGTCTTTCTTGGTTTCGACAAGCTTCAAAGTTGACCGAAGCCAATTGTCTAGCATAGATTGATGTAATATGACACAAGAAACCATGTGGAGAAGTTTGAGACCATCTAAGAGAGATTTGGTCCAAGAATCATCCACCTTAACCAAGTTCGTCCATTTTGGTCTTTCTTGTTTCGACAAGCTTCAAAGTTGACCGAAGCCAATTGTCTAGCATAGATTGATGTAATATGACACAAGAAACCATGTGGAGAAGTTTGAGACCATCTAAGAGAGATTTGGTCCAAGAATCATCCACCTTAACCAAGTTCGTCCATTTTGGTCTTTCTTGGTTTCGACAAGCTTCAAAGTTGACCGAAGCCAATTGTCTAGCATAGATTGATGTAATATGACACAAGAAACCATGTGGAGAAGTTTGAGACCATCTAAGAGAGATTTGGTCCAAGAATCATCCACCTTAACCAAGTTCGTCCATTTTGGTCTTTCTTTGTTTCGACAAGCTTCAAAGTTGACCGAAGCCAATTGTCTAGCATAGATTGATGTAATATGACACAAGAAACCATGTGGAGAAGTTTGAGACCATCTAAGAGAGATTTGGTCCAAGAATCATCCACCTTAACCAAGTTCGTCCATTTTGGTCTTTCTTGGTTTCGACAAGCTTCAAAGTTGACCGAAGCCAATTGTCTAGCATAGATTGATGTAATATGACACAAGAAACCATGTGGAGAAGTTTGAGACCATCTAAGAGAGATTTGGTCCAAGAATCATCCACCTTAACCAAGTTCGTCCATTTTGGTCTTTCTTGTTTCGACAAGCTTCAAAGTTGACCGAAGCCAATTGTCTAGCATAGATTGATGTAATATGACACAAGAAACCATGTGGAGAAGTTTGAGACCATCTAAGAGAGATTTGGTCCAAGAATCATCCACCTTAACCAAGTTCGTCCATTTTGGTCTTTCTTGGTTTCGACAAGCTTCAAAGTTGACCGAAGCCAATTGTCTAGCATAGATTGATGTAATATGACACAAGAAACCATGTGGAGAAGTTTGAGACCATCTAAGAGAGATTTGGTCCAAGAATCATCCACCTTAACCAAGTTCGTCCATTTTGGTCTTTCTGGTTTCGACAAGCTTCAAAGTTGACCGAAGCCAATTGTCTAGCATAGATTGATGTAATATGACACAAGAAACCATGTGGAGAAGTTTGAGACCATCTAAGAGAGATTTGGTCCAAGAATCATCCACCTTAACCAAGTTCGTCCATTTTGGTCTTTCTTGTTTCGACAAGCTTCAAAGTTGACCGAAGCCAATTGTCTAGCATAGATTGATGTAATATGACACAAGAAACCATGTGGAGAAGTTTGAGACCATCTAAGAGAGATTTGGTCCAAGAATCATCCACCTTAACCAAGTTCGTCCATTTTGGTCTTTCTTGGTTTCGACAAGCTTCAAAGTTGACCGAAGCCAATTGTCTAGCATAGATTGATGTAATATGACACAAGAAACCATGTGGAGAAGTTTGAGACCATCTAAGAGAGATTTGGTCCAAGAATCATCCACCTTAACCAAGTTCGTCCATTTTGGTCTTTCTTGGTTTCGACAAGCTTCAAAGTTGACCGAAGCCAATTGTCTAGCATAGATTGATGTAATATGACACAAGAAACCATGTGGAGAAGTTTGAGACCATCTAAGAGAGATTTGGTCCAAGAATCATCCACCTTAACCAAGTTCGTCCATTTTGGTCTTTCTTGGTTTCGACAAGCTTCAAAGTTGACCGAAGCCAATTGTCTAGCATAGATTGATGTAATATGACACAAGAAACCATGTGGAGAAGTTTGAGACCATCTAAGAGAGATTTGGTCCAAGAATCATCCACCTTAACCAAGTTCGTCCATTTTGGTCTTTCTTGTTTCGACAAGCTTCAAAGTTGACCGAAGCCAATTGTCTAGCATAGATTGATGTAATATGACACAAGAAACCATGTGGAGAAGTTTGAGACCATCTAAGAGAGATTTGGTCCAAGAATCATCCACCTTAACCAAGTTCGTCCATTTTGGTCTTTCTTGGTTTCGACAAGCTTCAAAGTTGACCGAAGCCAATTGTCTAGCATAGATTGATGTAATATGACACAAGAAACCATGTGGAGAAGTTTGAGACCATCTAAGAGAGATTTGGTCCAAGAATCATCCACCTTAACCAAGTTCGTCCATTTTGGTCTTTCTTGGTTTCGACAAGCTTCAAAGTTGACCGAAGCCAATTGTCTAGCATAGATTGATGTAATATGACACAAGAAACCATGTGGAGAAGTTTGAGACCATCTAAGAGAGATTTGGTCCAAGAATCATCCACCTTAACCAAGTTCGTCCATTTTGGTCTTTCTTGGTTTCGACAAGCTTCAAAGTTGACCGAAGCCAATTGTCTAGCATAGATTGATGTAATATGACACAAGAAACCATGTGGAGAAGTTTGAGACCATCTAAGAGAGATTTGGTCCAAGAATCATCCACCTTAACCAAGTTCGTCCATTTTGTCTTTCTTGGTTTCGACAAGCTTCAAAGTTGACCGAAGCCAATTGTCTAGCATAGATTGATGTAATATGACACAAGAAACCATGTGGAGAAGTTTGAGACCATCTAAGAGAGATTTGGTCCAAGAATCATCCACCTTAACCAAGTTCGTCCATTTTGGTCTTTCTTGTTTCGACAAGCTTCAAAGTTGACCGAAGCCAATTGTCTAGCATAGATTGATGTAATATGACACAAGAAACCATGTGGAGAAGTTTGAGACCATCTAAGAGAGATTTGGTCCAAGAATCATCCACCTTAACCAAGTTCGTCCATTTTGGTCTTTCTTGTTTCGACAAGCTTCAAAGTTGACCGAAGCCAATTGTCTAGCATAGATTGATGTAATATGACACAAGAAACCATGTGGAGAAGTTTGAGACCATCTAAGAGAGATTTGGTCCAAGAATCATCCACCTTAACCAAGTTCGTCCATTTTGGTCTTTCTTGGTTTCGACAAGCTTCAAAGTTGACCGAAGCCAATTGTCTAGCATAGATTGATGTAATATGACACAAGAAACCATGTGGAGAAGTTTGAGACCATCTAAGAGAGATTTGGTCCAAGAATCATCCACCTTAACCAAGTTCGTCCATTTTGGTCTTTCTTGTTTCGACAAGCTTCAAAGTTGCCGAAGCCAATTGTCTAGCATAGATTGATGTAATATGACACAAGAAACCATGTGGAGAAGTTTGAGACCATCTAAGAGAGATTTGGTCCAAGAATCATCCACCTTAACCAAGTTCGTCCATTTTGGTCTTTCTGGTTTCGACAAGCTTCAAAGTTGACCGAAGCCAATTGTCTAGCATAGATTGATGTAATATGACACAAGAAACCATGTGGAGAAGTTTGAGACCATCTAAGAGAGATTTGGTCCAAGAATCATCCACCTTAACCAAGTTCGTCCATTTTGGTCTTTCTTGTTTCGACAAGCTTCAAAGTTGACCGAAGCCAATTGTCTAGCATAGATTGATGTAATATGACACAAGAAACCATGTGGAGAAGTTTGAGACCATCTAAGAGAGATTTGGTCCAAGAATCATCCACCTTAACCAAGTTCGTCCATTTTGGTCTTTCTTGGTTTCGACAAGCTTCAAAGTTGACCGAAGCCAATTGTCTAGCATAGATTGATGTAATATGACACAAGAAACCATGTGGAGAAGTTTGAGACCATCTAAGAGAGATTTGGTCCAAGAATCATCCACCTTAACCAAGTTCGTCCATTTTGGTCTTTCTTGTTTCGACAAGCTTCAAAGTTGACCGAAGCCAATTGTCTAGCATAGATTGATGTAATATGACACAAGAAACCATGTGGAGAAGTTTGAGACCATCTAAGAGAGATTTGGTCCAAGAATCATCCACCTTAACCAAGTTCGTCCATTTTGGTCTTTCTTGGTTTCGACAAGCTTCAAAGTTGACCGAAGCCAATTGTCTAGCATAGATTGATGTAATATGACACAAGAAACCATGTGGAGAAGTTTGAGACCATCTAAGAGAGATTTGGTCCAAGAATCATCCACCTTAACCAAGTTCGTCCATTTTGGTCTTTCTTGGTTTCGACAAGCTTCAAAGTTGACCGAAGCCAATTGTCTAGCATAGATTGATGTAATATGACACAAGAAACCATGTGGAGAAGTTTGAGACCATCTAAGAGAGATTTGGTCCAAGAATCATCCACCTTAACCAAGTTCGTCCATTTTGGTCTTTCTTGGTTTCGACAAGCTTCAAAGTTGACCGAAGCCAATTGTCTAGCATAGATTGATGTAATATGACACAAGAAACCATGTGGAGAAGTTTGAGACCATCTAAGAGAGATTTGGTCCAAGAATCATCCACCTTAACCAAGTTCGTCCATTTTGGTCTTTCTTGTTTTCGACAAGCTTCAAAGTTGACCGAAGCCAATTGTCTAGCATAGATTGATGTAATATGACACAAGAAACCATGTGGAGAAGTTTGAGACCATCTAAGAGAGATTTGGTCCAAGAATCATCCACCTTAACCAAGTTCGTCCATTTTGGTCTTTCTTGTTTCGACAAGCTTCAAAGTTGACCGAAGCCAATTGTCTAGCATAGATTGATGTAATATGACACAAGAAACCATGTGGAGAAGTTTGAGACCATCTAAGAGAGATTTGGTCCAAGAATCATCCACCTTAACCAAGTTCGTCCATTTTGGTCTTTCTTGGTTTCGACAAGCTTCAAAGTTGACCGAAGCCAATTGTCTAGCATAGATTGATGTAATATGACACAAGAAACCATGTGGAGAAGTTTGAGACCATCTAAGAGAGATTTGGTCCAAGAATCATCCACCTTAACCAAGTTCGTCCATTTTGGTCTTTCTTGTTTCGACAAGCTTCAAAGTTGACCGAAGCCAATTGTCTAGCATAGATTGATGTAATATGACACAAGAAACCATGTGGAGAAGTTTGAGACCATCTAAGAGAGATTTGGTCCAAGAATCATCCACCTTAACCAAGTTCGTCCATTTGGTCTTTCTTGGTTTCGACAAGCTTCAAAGTTGACCGAAGCCAATTGTCTAGCATAGATTGATGTAATATGACACAAGAAACCATGTGGAGAAGTTTGAGACCATCTAAGAGAGATTTGGTCCAAGAATCATCCACCTTAACCAAGTTCGTCCATTTTGGTCTTTCTTGGTTTCGACAAGCTTCAAAGTTGACCGAAGCCAATTGTCTAGCATAGATTGATGTAATATGACACAAGAAACCATGTGGAGAAGTTTGAGACCATCTAAGAGAGATTTGGTCCAAGAATCATCCACCTTAACCAAGTTCGTCCATTTTGGTCTTTCTTGGTTTCGACAAGCTTCAAAGTTGACCGAAGCCAATTGTCTAGCATAGATTGATGTAATATGACACAAGAAACCATGTGGAGAAGTTTGAGACCATCTAAGAGAGATTTGGTCCAAGAATCATCCACCTTAACCAAGTTCGTCCATTTTGGTCTTTCTTGGTTTCGACAAGCTTCAAAGTAACCGAAGCCAATTGTCTAGCATAGATTGATGTAATATGACACAAGAAACCATGTGGAGAAGTTTGAGACCATCTAAGAGAGATTTGGTCCAAGAATCATCCACCTTAACCAAGTTCGTCCATTTTGGTCTTTCTTGTTTCGACAAGCTTCAAAGTTGACCGAAGCCAATTGTCTAGCATAGATTGATGTAATATGACACAAGAAACCATGTGGAGAAGTTTGAGACCATCTAAGAGAGATTTGGTCCAAGAATCATCCACCTTAACCAAGTTCGTCCATTTTGGTCTTTCTTGGTTTCGACAAGCTTCAAAGTTGACCGAAGCCAATTGTCTAGCATAGATTGATGTAATATGACACAAGAAACCATGTGGAGAAGTTTGAGACCATCTAAGAGAGATTTGGTCCAAGAATCATCCACCTTAACCAAGTTCGTCCATTTTGGTCTTTCTTGGTTTCGACAAGCTTCAAAGTTGACCGAAGCCAATTGTCTAGCATAGATTGATGTAATATGACACAAGAAACCATGTGGAGAAGTTTGAGACCATCTAAGAGAGATTTGGTCCAAGAATCATCCACCTTAACCAAGTTCGTCCATTTTGGTCTTTCTTGGTTTCGACAAGCTTCAAAGTTGACCGAAGCCAATTGTCTAGCATAGATTGATGTAATATGACACAAGAAACCATGTGGAGAAGTTTGAGACCATCTAAGAGAGATTTGGTCCAAGAATCATCCACCTTAACCAAGTTCGTCCATTTTGGTCTTTCTTGGTTTCGACAAGCTTCAAAGTTGACCGAAGCCAATTGTCTAGCATAGATTGATGTAATATGACACAAGAAACCATGTGGAGAAGTTTGAGACCATCTAAGAGAGATTTGGTCCAAGAATCATCCACCTTAACCAAGTTCGTCCATTTTGGTCTTTCTTGTTTCGACAAGCTTCAAAGTTGACCGAAGCCAATTGTCTAGCATAGATTGATGTAATATAACACAAGAAACCATGTGGAGAGTTTGAGACCATCTAAGAGAGATTTGGTCCAAGAATCATCCACCTTAACCAAGTTCGTCCATTTTGGTCTTTCTTGGTTTCGACAAGCTTCAAAGTTGACCGAAGCCAATTGTCTAGCATAGATTGATGTAATATAACACAAGAAACCATGTGGAGAAGTTTGAGACCATCTAAGAGAGATTTGGTCCAAGAATCATCCACCTTAACCAAGTTCGTCCATTTTGGTCTTTCTTGTTTCGACAAGCTTCAAAGTTGACCGAAGCCAATTGTCTAGCATAGATTGATGTAATATGACACAAGAAACCATGTGGAGAAGTTTGAGACCATCTAAGAGAGATTTGGTCCAAGAATCATCCACCTTAACCAAGTTCGTCCATTTTGGTCTTTCTTGGTTTCGACAAGCTTCAAAGTTGACCGAAGCCAATTGTCTAGCATAGATTGATGTAATATGACACAAGAAACCATGTGGAGAAGTTTGAGACCATCTAAGAGAGATTTGGTCCAAGAATCATCCACCTTAACCAAGTTCGTCCATTTTGGTCTTTCTTGGTTTCGACAAGCTTCAAAGTAACCGAAGCCAATTGTCTAGCATAGATTGATGTAATATGACACAAGAAACCATGTGGAGAAGTTTGAGACCATCTAAGAGAGATTTGGTCCAAGAATCATCCACCTTAACCAAGTTCGTCCATTTTGGTCTTTCTGTGTTTCGACAAGCTTCAAAGTTGACCGAAGCCAATTGTCTAGCATAGATTGATGTAATATGACACAAGAAACCATGTGGAGAAGTTTGAGACCATCTAAGAGAGATTTGGTCCAAGAATCATCCACCTTAACCAAGTTCGTCCATTTTGGTCTTTCTTGTTTCGACAAGCTTCAAAGTTGACCGAAGCCAATTGTCTAGCATAGATTGATGTAATATGACACAAGAAACCATGTGGAGAAGTTTGAGACCATCTAAGAGAGATTTGGTCCAAGAATCATCCACCTTAACCAAGTTCGTCCATTTTGGTCTTTCTTGTTTCGACAAGCTTCAAAGTTGACCGAAGCCAATTGTCTAGCATAGATTGATGTAATATGACACAAGAAACCATGTGGAGAAGTTTGAGACCATCTAAGAGAGATTTGGTCCAAGAATCATCCACCTTAACCAAGTTCGTCCATTTTGGTCTTTCTTGGTTTCGACAAGCTTCAAAGTTGACCGAAGCCAATTGTCTAGCATAGATTGATGTAATATGACACAAGAAACCATGTGGAGAAGTTTGAGACCATCTAAGAGAGATTTGGTCCAAGAATCATCCACCTTAACCAAGTTCGTCCATTTTGGTCTTTCTTGGTTTCGACAAGCTTCAAAGTTGACCGAAGCCAATTGTCTAGCATAGATTGATGTAATATAACACAAGAAACCATGTGGAGAAGTTTGAGACCATCTAAGAGAGATTTGGTCAAGAATCATCCACCTTAACCAAGTTCGTCCATTTTGGTCTTTCTTGGTTTCGACAAGCTTCAAAGTTGACCGAAGCCAATTGTCTAGCATAGATTGATGTAATATGACACAAGAAACCATGTGGAGAAGTTTGAGACCATCTAAGAGAGATTTGGTCCAAGAATCATCCACCTTAACCAAGTTCGTCCATTTTGGTCTTTCTTGGTTTCGACAAGCTTCAAAGTTGACCGAAGCCAATTGTCTAGCATAGATTGATGTAATATGACACAAGAAACCATGTGGAGAAGTTTGAGACCATCTAAGAGAGATTTGGTCCAAGAATCATCCACCTTAACCAAGTTCGTCCATTTTGGTCTTTCTGGTTTCGACAAGCTTCAAAGTTGACCGAAGCCAATTGTCTAGCATAGATTGATGTAATATGACACAAGAAACCATGTGGAAAGTTTGAGACCATCTAAGAGAGATTTGGTCCAAGAATCATCCACCTTAACCAAGTTCGTCCATTTTGGTCTTTCTTGGTTTCGACAAGCTTCAAAGTTGACCGAAGCCAATTGTCTAGCATAGATTGATGTAATATGACACAAGAAACCATGTGGAGAAGTTTGAGACCATCTAAGAGAGATTTGGTCCAAGAATCATCCACCTTAACCAAGTTCGTCCATTTTGGTCTTTCTTGGTTTCGACAAGCTTCAAAGTTGACCGAAGCCAATTGTCTAGCATAGATTGATGTAATATGACACAAGAAACCATGTGGAGAAGTTTGAGACCATCTAAGAGAGATTTGGTCCAAGAATCATCCACCTTAACCAAGTTCGTCCATTTTGGTCTTTCTTGTTTCGACAAGCTTCAAAGTTGACCGAAGCCAATTGTCTAGCATAGATTGATGTAATATGACACAAGAAACCATGTGGAGAGTTTGAGACCATCTAAGAGAGATTTGGTCCAAGAATCATCCACCTTAACCAAGTTCGTCCATTTTGGTCTTTCTTGGTTTCGACAAGCTTCAAAGTTGACCGAAGCCAATTGTCTAGCATAGATTGATGTAATATAACACAAGAAACCATGTGGAGAAGTTTGAGACCATCTAAGAGAGATTTGGTCCAAGAATCATCCACCTTAACCAAGTTCGTCCATTTTGGTCTTTCTTGGTTTCGACAAGCTTCAAAGTTACCGAAGCCAATTGTCTAGCATAGATTGATGTAATATGACACAAGAAACCATGTGGAGAAGTTTGAGACCATCTAAGAGAGATTTGGTCCAAGAATCATCCACCTTAACCAAGTTCGTCCATTTTGGTCTTTCTTGGTTTCGACAAGCTTCAAAGTTGACCGAAGCCAATTGTCTAGCATAGATTGATGTAATATGACACAAGAAACCATGTGGAGAAGTTTGAGACCATCTAAGAGAGATTTGGTCCAAGAATCATCCACCTTAACCAAGTTCGTCCATTTTGGTCTTTCTTGGTTTCGACAAGCTTCAAAGTTGACCGAAGCCAATTGTCTAGCATAGATTGATGTAATATGACACAAGAAACCATGTGGAGAAGTTTGAGACCATCTAAGAGAGATTTGGTCCAAGAATCATCCACCTTAACCAAGTTCGTCCATTTTGGTCTTTCTTTGTTTCGACAAGCTTCAAAGTTGACCGAAGCCAATTGTCTAGCATAGATTGATGTAATATGACACAAGAAACCATGTGGAGAAGTTTGAGACCATCTAAGAGAGATTGGTCCAAGAATCATCCACCTTAACCAAGTTCGTCCATTTTGGTCTTTCTGGTTTCGACAAGCTTCAAAGTTGACCGAAGCCAATTGTCTAGCATAGATTGATGTAATATGACACAAGAAACCATGTGGAGAAGTTTGAGACCATCTAAGAGAGATTTGGTCCAAGAATCATCCACCTTAACCAAGTTCGTCCATTTTGGTCTTTCTTGGTTTCGACAAGCTTCAAAGTTGACCGAAGCCAATTGTCTAGCATAGATTGATGTAATATGACACAAGAAACCATGTGGAGAAGTTTGAGACCATCTAAGAGAGATTTGGTCCAAGAATCATCCACCTTAACCAAGTTCGTCCATTTTGGTCTTTCTTGGTTTCGACAAGCTTCAAAGTTGACCGAAGCCAATTGTCTAGCATAGATTGATGTAATATGACACAAGAAACCATGTGGAGAAGTTTGAGACCATCTAAGAGAGATTTGGTCCAAGAATCATCCACCTTAACCAAGTTCGTCCATTTTGGTCTTTCTTGTTTCGACAAGCTTCAAAGTTGACCGAAGCCAATTGTCTAGCATAGATTGATGTAATATACACAAGAAACCATGTGGAGAAGTTTGAGACCATCTAAGAGAGATTTGGTCCAAGAATCATCCACCTTAACCAAGTTCGTCCATTTTGGTCTTTCTTGGTTTCGACAAGCTTCAAAGTTGACCGAAGCCAATTGTCTAGCATAGATTGATGTAATATGACACAAGAAACCATGTGGAGAAGTTTGAGACCATCTAAGAGAGATTTGGTCCAAGAATCATCCACCTTAACCAAGTTCGTCCATTTTGGTCTTTCTTGGTTTCGACAAGCTTCAAAGTTGACCGAAGCCAATTGTCTAGCATAGATTGATGTAATATGACACAAGAAACCATGTGGAGAAGTTTGAGACCATCTAAGAGAGATTTGGTCCAAGAATCATCCACCTTAACCAAGTTCGTCCATTTTGGTCTTTCTTGGTTTCGACAAGCTTCAAAGTTGACCGAAGCCAATTGTCTAGCATAGATTGATGTAATATGACACAAGAAACCATGTGGAGAAGTTTGAGACCATCTAAGAGAGATTTGGTCCAAGAATCATCCACCTTAACCAAGTTCGTCCATTTTGTCTTTCTTGTTTCGACAAGCTTCAAAGTTAACCGAAGCCAATTGTCTAGCATAGATTGATGTAATATGACACAAGAAACCATGTGGAGAAGTTTGAGACCATCTAAGAGAGATTTGGTCCAAGAATCATCCACCTTAACCAAGTTCGTCCATTTTGGTCTTTCTTGTTTCGACAAGCTTCAAAGTTGCCGAAGCCAATTGTCTAGCATAGATTGATGTAATATGACACAAGAAACCATGTGGAGAAGTTTGAGACCATCTAAGAGAGATTTGGTCCAAGAATCATCCACCTTAACCAAGTTCGTCCATTTTGGTCTTTCTTGGTTTCGACAAGCTTCAAAGTTGACCGAAGCCAATTGTCTAGCATAGATTGATGTAATATGACACAAGAAACCATGTGGAGAAGTTTGAGACCATCTAAGAGAGATTTGGTCCAAGAATCATCCACCTTAACCAAGTTCGTCCATTTTGGTCTTTCTTGGTTTCGACAAGCTTCAAAGTTGACCGAAGCCAATTGTCTAGCATAGATTGATGTAATATGACACAAGAAACCATGTGGAGAAGTTTGAGACCATCTAAGAGAGATTTGGTCCAAGAATCATCCACCTTAACCAAGTTCGTCCATTTTGGTCTTTCTTGGTTTCGACAAGCTTCAAAGTTGACCGAAGCCAATTGTCTAGCATAGATTGATGTAATATAACACAAGAAACCATGTGGAGAAGTTTGAGACCATCTAAGAGAGATTTGGTCCAAGAATCATCCACCTTAACCAAGTTCGTCCATTTTGGTCTTTCTTGTTTCGACAAGCTTCAAAGTTGACCGAAGCCAATTGTCTAGCATAGATTGATGTAATATGACACAAGAAACCATGTGGAGAAGTTTGAGACCATCTAAGAGAGATTTGGTCAAGAATCATCCACCTTAACCAAGTTCGTCCATTTTGGTCTTTCTTGGTTTCGACAAGCTTCAAAGTTGACCGAAGCCAATTGTCTAGCATAGATTGATGTAATATGACACAAGAAACCATGTGGAGAAGTTTGAGACCATCTAAGAGAGATTTGGTCCAAGAATCATCCACCTTAACCAAGTTCGTCCATTTTGGTCTTTCTTGTTTCGACAAGCTTCAAAGTTGACCGAAGCCAATTGTCTAGCATAGATTGATGTAATATGACACAAGAAACCATGTGGAGAAGTTTGAGACCATCTAAGAGAGATTTGGTCCAAGAATCATCCACCTTAACCAAGTTCGTCCATTTTGGTCTTTCTTGGTTTCGACAAGCTTCAAAGTTGACCGAAGCCAATTGTCTAGCATAGATTGATGTAATATGACACAAGAAACCATGTGGAGAAGTTTGAGACCATCTAAGAGAGATTTGGTCCAAGAATCATCCACCTTAACCAAGTTCGTCCATTTTGGTCTTTCTTGGTTTCGACAAGCTTCAAAGTTAACCGAAGCCAATTGTCTAGCATAGATTGATGTAATATGACACAAGAAACCATGTGGAGAAGTTTGAGACCATCTAAGAGAGATTTGGTCCAAGAATCATCCACCTTAACCAAGTTCGTCCATTTTGGTCTTTCTTGTTTCGACAAGCTTCAAAGTTGACCGAAGCCAATTGTCTAGCATAGATTGATGTAATATGACACAAGAAACCATGTGGAGAAGTTTGAGACCATCTAAGAGAGATTTGGTCCAAGAATCATCCACCTTAACCAAGTTCGTCCATTTTGGTCTTTCTTGGTTTCGACAAGCTTCAAAGTTGACCGAAGCCAATTGTCTAGCATAGATTGATGTAATATGACACAAGAAACCATGTGGAGAAGTTTGAGACCATCTAAGAGAGATTTGGTCCAAGAATCATCCACCTTAACCAAGTTCGTCCATTTTGGTCTTTCTTGTTTCGACAAGCTTCAAAGTTGACCGAAGCCAATTGTCTAGCATAGATTGATGTAATATGACACAAGAAACCATGTGGAGAAGTTTGAGACCATCTAAGAGAGATTTGGTCCAAGAATCATCCACCTTAACCAAGTTCGTCCATTTTGGTCTTTCTTGGTTTCGACAAGCTTCAAAGTTGACCGAAGCCAATTGTCTAGCATAGATTGATGTAATATGACACAAGAAACCATGTGGAGAAGTTTGAGACCATCTAAGAGAGATTTGGTCCAAGAATCATCCACCTTAACCAAGTTCGTCCATTTTGGTCTTTCTTGGTTTCGACAAGCTTCAAAGTGACCGAAGCCAATTGTCTAGCATAGATTGATGTAATATGACACAAGAAACCATGTGGAGAAGTTTGAGACCATCTAAGAGAGATTTGGTCCAAGAATCATCCACCTTAACCAAGTTCGTCCATTTTGGTCTTTCTTGGTTTCGACAAGCTTCAAAGTTGACCGAAGCCAATTGTCTAGCATAGATTGATGTAATAACACAAGAAACCATGTGGAGAAGTTTGAGACCATCTAAGAGAGATTTGGTCCAAGAATCATCCACCTTAACCAAGTTCGTCCATTTTGGTCTTTCTTGTTTCGACAAGCTTCAAAGTTAACCGAAGCCAATTGTCTAGCATAGATTGATGTAATATGACACAAGAAACCATGTGGAGAAGTTTGAGACCATCTAAGAGAGATTTGGTCCAAGAATCATCCACCTTAACCAAGTTCGTCCATTTTGGTCTTTCTTGTTTCGACAAGCTTCAAAGTTGACCGAAGCCAATTGTCTAGCATAGATTGATGTAATATGACACAAGAAACCATGTGGAGAAGTTTGAGACCATCTAAGAGAGATTTGGTCCAAGAATCATCCACCTTAACCAAGTTCGTCCATTTTGGTCTTTCTTGGTTTCGACAAGCTTCAAAGTTGACCGAAGCCAATTGTCTAGCATAGATTGATGTAATATGACACAAGAAACCATGTGGAGAAGTTTGAGACCATCTAAGAGAGATTTGGTCCAAGAATCATCCACCTTAACCAAGTTCGTCCATTTTGGTCTTTCTTGTTTTCGACAAGCTTCAAAGTTGACCGAAGCCAATTGTCTAGCATAGATTGATGTAATATGACACAAGAAACCATGTGGAGAAGTTTGAGACCATCTAAGAGAGATTTGGTCCAAGAATCATCCACCTTAACCAAGTTCGTCCATTTTGGTCTTTCTTGGTTTCGACAAGCTTCAAAGTTGACCGAAGCCAATTGTCTAGCATAGATTGATGTAATATGACACAAGAAACCATGTGGAGAAGTTTGAGACCATCTAAGAGAGATTTGGTCCAAGAATCATCCACCTTAACCAAGTTCGTCCATTTTGGTCTTTCTTGGTTTCGACAAGCTTCAAAGTTGACCGAAGCCAATTGTCTAGCATAGATTGATGTAATATGACACAAGAAACCATGTGGAGAGTTTGAGACCATCTAAGAGAGATTTGGTCCAAGAATCATCCACCTTAACCAAGTTCGTCCATTTTGGTCTTTCTTGGTTTCGACAAGCTTCAAAGTTGAACCGAAGCCAATTGTCTAGCATAGATTGATGTAATATGACACAAGAAACCATGTGGAGAAGTTTGAGACCATCTAAGAGAGATTTGGTCCAAGAATCATCCACCTTAACCAAGTTCGTCCATTTTGGTCTTTCTTGTTTCGACAAGCTTCAAAGTTGACCGAAGCCAATTGTCTAGCATAGATTGATGTAATATGACACAAGAAACCATGTGGAGAAGTTTGAGACCATCTAAGAGAGATTTGGTCCAAGAATCATCCACCTTAACCAAGTTCGTCCATTTTGGTCTTTCTTGGTTTCGACAAGCTTCAAAGTTGACCGAACCAATTGTCTAGCATAGATTGATGTAATATGACACAAGAAACCATGTGGAGAAGTTTGAGACCATCTAAGAGAGATTTGGTCCAAGAATCATCCACCTTAACCAAGTTCGTCCATTTTGGTCTTTCTTGGTTTCGACAAGCTTCAAAGTTGACCGAAGCCAATTGTCTAGCATAGATTGATGTAATATGACACAAGAAACCATGTGGAGAAGTTTGAGACCATCTAAGAGAGATTTGGTCCAAGAATCATCCACCTTAACCAAGTTCGTCCATTTTGGTCTTTCTTGTTTCGACAAGCTTCAAAGTTGCCGAAGCCAATTGTCTAGCATAGATTGATGTAATATGACACAAGAAACCATGTGGAGAAGTTTGAGACCATCTAAGAGAGATTTGGTCCAAGAATCATCCACCTTAACCAAGTTCGTCCATTTTGGTCTTTCTTGTTTCGACAAGCTTCAAAGTTGACCGAAGCCAATTGTCTAGCATAGATTGATGTAATATGACACAAGAAACCATGTGGAGAAGTTTGAGACCATCTAAGAGAGATTTGGTCCAAGAATCATCCACCTTAACCAAGTTCGTCCATTTTGGTCTTTCTTGGTTTCGACAAGCTTCAAAGTTGACCGAAGCCAATTGTCTAGCATAGATTGATGTAATATGACACAAGAAACCATGTGGAGAAGTTTGAGACCATCTAAGAGAGATTTGGTCCAAGAATCATCCACCTTAACCAAGTTCGTCCATTTTGGTCTTTCTTGGTTTCGACAAGCTTCAAAGTTGACCGAAGCCAATTGTCTAGCATAGATTGATGTAATATGACACAAGAAACCATGTGGAGAAGTTTGAGACCATCTAAGAGAGATTTGGTCCAAGAATCATCCACCTTAACCAAGTTCGTCCATTTTTGTCTTTCTTGTTTCGACAAGCTTCAAAGTTGACCGAAGCCAATTGTCTAGCATAGATTGATGTAATATGAACAAGAAACCATGTGGAGAAGTTTGAGACCATCTAAGAGAGATTTGGTCCAAGAATCATCCACCTTAACCAAGTTCGTCCATTTTGGTCTTTCTTGGTTTCGACAAGCTTCAAAGTTGACCGAAGCCAATTGTCTAGCATAGATTGATGTAATATGACACAAGAAACCATGTGGAGAAGTTTGAGACCATCTAAGAGAGATTTGGTCCAAGAATCATCCACCTTAACCAAGTTCGTCCATTTTGGTCTTTCTTGGTTTCGACAAGCTTCAAAGTTGACCGAAGCCAATTGTCTAGCATAGATTGATGTAATATGACACAAGAAACCATGTGGAGAAGTTTGAGACCATCTAAGAGAGATTTGGTCCAAGAATCATCCACCTTAACCAAGTTCGTCCATTTTGGTCTTTCTTGGTTTCGACAAGCTTCAAAGTTGACCGAAGCCAATTGTCTAGCATAGATTGATGTAATATGACACAAGAAACCATGTGGAGAAGTTTGAGACCATCTAAGAGAGATTTGGTCCAAGAATCATCCACCTTAACCAAGTTCGTCCATTTTGGTCTTTCTTTGTTTCGACAAGCTTCAAAGTTGACCGAAGCCAATTGTCTAGCATAGATTGATGTAATATGACACAAGAAACCATGTGGAGAAGTTTGAGACCATCTAAGAGAGATTTGGTCCAAGAATCATCCACCTTAACCAAGTTCGTCCATTTTGGTCTTTCTGGTTTCGACAAGCTTCAAAGTTGACCGAAGCCAATTGTCTAGCATAGATTGATGTAATATGACACAAGAAACCATGTGGAGAAGTTTGAGACCAACTAAGAGAGATTTGGTCCAAGAATCATCCACCTTAACCAAGTTCTCCATTTTGGTCTTTCTTGGTTTCGACAGGCTTCAAAGTTGACCAAAGCCAATTGTCTAGCATAGATTGATGTAATATGACACAAGAAACCATGTGGAGCAGTTTGAGACCATCTAAGAGAGATTTGGTCCAAGAATCATCCACCTTAACCAAGTTCGTCTATTTTGGTCTTTCTTGGTTTCGACAACCTTCAAAGTTGACCGAAGCCAATTGTCTAGCATAGATTGATGTAATATGACACAAGAAACCATGTGGAGAAGTTTGAGACCAACTAAGAGAGATTTGGTCCAAGAATCATCCACCTTAACCAAGTTCGTCCTTTTGGTCTTTCTTCGTTTTGACAAGCTTCAAAGTTAACCGAAGCCAATTGCCAAGCATAGATTGATGTAATATGACACAAGAAACCATGTGGAGAAGTTTGAGACCATCTAAGAGAGATTTGGTCCAAGAATCATCCACCTTAACCAAGTTCGTCCATTTTGGTCTTTCTTTATTTCGACAAGCTTCAAAGTTGACCGAAGCCAATTGTCTAGCATAGATTGATGTAATATGACACAAGAAACCATGTGGAGCAGTTTGAGACCAACTAAGAGAGATTTGGTCCAAGAATCATCCACCTTAACCAAGTTCGTCCATTTTGGTCTTTCTTGGTTTCGACAAGCTTCAAAGTTGACCAAAGCCAATTGTCTAGCATAGATTGATGTAATATGACACAAGAAACCATGTGGAGCAGTTTGAGACCATCTAAGAGAGATTTGGTCCAAGAATCATCCACCTTAACCAAGTTCGTCTTTTTGGTCTTTCTTTGTTTCGACAAGCTTCAAAGTTGACCGAAGCCAATTGTCAAGCATAGATTGATGTAATATAACACAAGAAACCATGTGGAGAAGTTTTAGACCATCTAAGAGAGATTTGGTCCAAGAATCATCCACCTTAACCAAGTTCGTCCATTTTGGTCTTTCTTGGTTTCGACAAGTTTCAAAGTTGACCAAAGCCAATTGCCAAGCATAGATTGATGTAATATGACACAAGAAACCATGTGGAGAAGTTTGAGACCATCTAAGAGAGATTTGGTCCAAGAATCATCCACCTTAACCAAGTTCGTCCATTTTGGTCTTTCTTTATTTCGACAAGCTTCAAAGTTGACCGAAGCCAATTGTCTAGCATAGATTGATGTAATATGACACAAGAAACCATGTGGAGAAGTTTGAGACCATCTAAGAGAGATTTGGTCCAAGAATCATCCACCTTAACCAAGTTCGTCCATTTTGGTCTTTCTTTGTTTCGACAACTTCAAAGTTGACCGAAGCCAATTGTCTAGCATAGATTGATGTAATATGACACAAGAAACCATGTGGAGAAGTTTGAGACCAACTAAGAGAGATTTGGTCCAAGAATCATCCACCTTAACCAAGTTCGTCCATTTTGGTCTTTCTTGGTTTCGAGAGGCTTCAAAGTTGACCAAAGCCAATTGTCTAGCATAGATTGATGTAATATGACACAAGAAACCATGTGGAGAAGTTTGAGACCAACTAAGAGAGATTTGGTCCAAGAATCATCCACCTTAACCAAGTTCGTCCATTTTGGTCTTTCTTGGTTTCGACAAGCTTCAAAGTTGACCAAAGCCAATTGTCTAGCATAGATTGATGTAATATGACACAAGAAACCATGTGGAGAAGTTTGAGACCATCTAAGAGAGATTTGGTCCAAGAATCATCCACCTTAACCAAGTTCGTCCATTTTGGTCTTTCTTTGTTTCGACAAGCTTCAAAGTTGATCGAAGCCAATTGTCAAGCATAGATTGATGTAATATGACACAAGAAACCATGTGGAGAAGTTTGAGACCATCTAAGAGAGATTTGGTCCAAGAATTCACCTTAACCAAGTTCGTCCATTTTGGTCTTTCTTATTTCGACAAGCTTCAAAGTTGACCGAAGCCAATTGTCTAGCATAGATTGATGTAATATGACACAAGAAACCATGTGGAGAAGTTTGAGACCAACTAAGAGAGATTTGGTCCAAGAATCATCCACCTTAACCAAGTTCGTCCATTTTGGTCTTTCTTTGTTTCGACAACCATCAAAGTTGACCGAAGCCAATTGTCTAGCATAGATTGATGTAATATGACACAAGAAACCATGTGGAGAAGTTTGAGACCAACTAAGAGAGATTTGGTCCAAGAATCATCTACCTTAACCAAGTTCGTCCCTTTTGGTCTTTCTTCGTTTTGACAAGTTTCAAAGTTAATCAAAGCCAATTGCCAAGCATAGATTGATGTAATATAACACAAGAAACCATGTGGAGAAGTTTGAGACCATCTAAGAGAGATTTGGTCCAAGAATCATCCACCTTAACCAAGTTCGTCCATTTTGGTCTTTCTTTATTTCGACAAGCTTCAAAGTTGACCGAAGCCAATTGTCTAGCATAGATTGATGTAATATGACACAAGAAACCATGTGGAGCAGTTTGAGACCAACTAAGAGAGATTTGGTCCAAGAATCATCCACCTTAACCAAGTTCCTCCATTTTGGTCTTTCTTGGTTTCGAGAGCTTCAAAGTTGACCGAAGCCAATTGTCTAGCATAGATTGATGTAATATGACACAAGAAACCATGTGGAGAAGTTTGAGACCATCTAAGAGAGATTTGGTCCAAGAATCATCCACCTTAACCAAGTTCGTCTATTTTGGTCTTTCTTTGTTTCGACAACTTCAAAGTTGACCGAAGCCAATTGTCAAGCATAGATTGATGTAATATGACACAAGAAACCATGTGGAGAAGTTTGAGACCATCTAAGAGAGATTTGGTCCAAGAATCATCCACCTTAACCAAGTTCGTCCATTTTGGTCTTTCTTTGTTTCGACAAGTTTCAAAGTTGACCGAAGCCAATTGTCAAGCATAGATTGATGTAATATACACAAGAAACCATGTGGAGAAGTTTGAGACCATCTAAGAGAGATTTGGTCCAAGAATCATCCACCTTAACCAAGTTCGTCCATTTTGGTCTTTCTTTATTTCGACAAGCTTCAAAGTTGACCGAAGCCAATTGTCTAGCATAGATTGATGTAATATGACACAAGAAACCATGTGGAGAAGTTTGAGACCATCTAAGAGAGATTTGGTCCAAGAATCATCCACCTTAACCAAGTTCGTCCATTTTGGTCTTTCTTTGTTTCGACAACTTCAAAGTTGACCGAAGCCAATTGTCTAGCATAGATTGATGTAATATGACACAAGAAACCATGTGGAGAAGTTTGAGACCAACTAAGAGAGATTTGGTCCAAGAATCATCCACCTTAACCAAGTTCGTCCATTTTGGTCTTTCTTTATTTCGACAAGCTTCAAAGTTGACCAAAGCCAATTGTCTAGCATAGATTGATGTAATATGACACAAGAAACCATGTGGAGAAGTTTGAGACCAACTAAGAGAGATTTGGTCCAAGAATCATCCACCTTAACCAAGTTCGTCCATTTTGGTCTTTCTTGGTTTCGAGAGGCTTCAAAGTTGACCAAAGCCAATTGTCTAGCATAGATTGATGTAATATGACACAAGAAACCATGTGGAGAAGTTTGAGACCAACTAAGAGAGATTTGGTCCAAGAATCATCCACCTTAACCAAGTTCGTCCATTTTGGTCTTTCTTGGTTTCGACAAGCTTCAAAGTTGACCGAAGCCAATTGTCTAGCATAGATTGATGTAATATGACACAAGAAACCATGTGGAGCAGTTTGAGACCATCTAAGAGAGATTTGGTCCAAGAATCATCCACCTTAACCAAGTTCGTCCATTTTGGTCTTTCTTTGTTTCGACAAGTTTCAAAGTTGATCAAAGCCAATTGTCAAGCATAGATTGATGTAATATAACACAAGAAACCATGTGGAGAAGTTTGGGACCATCTAAGAGAGGTTTGGTCCAAGAATCATCCACCTTAACCAAGTTCGTCCATTTTGGTCTTTCTTTATTTCGACAAGCTTCAAAGTTGACCGAAGCCAATTGTCTAGCATAGATTGATGTAATATGACACAAGAAACCATGTGGAGCAGTTTGAGACCAACTAAGAGAGATTTGGTCCAAGAATCATCCACCTTAACCAAGTTCCTCCATTTTGGTCTTTCTTGGTTTCGACAAGCTTCAAAGTTGACCAAAGCCAATTGTCTAGCATAGATTGATGTAATATGACACAAGAAACCATGTGGAGCAGTTTGAGACCATCTAAGAGAGATTTGGTCCAAGAATCATCCACCTTAACCAAGTTCGTCCATTTTGGTCTTTCTTTGTTTCGACAAGCTTCAAAGTTGACCGAAGCCAATTGTCTAGCATAGATTGATGTAATATGACACAAGAAACCATGTGGAGAAGTTTGAGACCAACTAAGAGAGATTTGGTCCAAGAATCATCCACCTCAACCAAGTTCGTCCATTTTGGTCTTTCTTCGTTTTGACAAGCTTCAAAGTTAATCGAAGCCAATTGTCAAGCATAGATTGATGTAATATGACACAAGAAACCATGTGGAGAAGTTTGAGACCATCTAAGAGAGATTTGGTCCAAGAATCATCCACCTTAACCAAGTTCGTCCATTTTGGTCTTTCTTTATTTCGACAAGCTTCAAAGTTGACCGAAGCCAATTGTCTAGCATAGATTGATGTAATATGACACAAGAAACCATGTGGAGAAGTTTGAGACCATCTAAGAGAGATTTGGTCCAAGAATCATCCACCTTAACCAAGTTCGTCCATTTTGGTCTTTCTTTGTTTCGACAAGCTTCAAAGTTGACCGAAGCCAATTGTCTAGCATAGATTGATGTAATATGACACAAGAAACCATGTGGAGAAGTTTGAGACCATCTAAGAGAGATTTGGTCCAAGAATCATCCACCTTAACCAAGTTCGTCCATTTTGGTCTTTCTTTGTTTCGACAAGCTTCAAAGTTAACCGAAGCCAATTGTCTAGCATAGATTGATGTAATATGACACAAGAAACCATGTGGAGAAGTTTGAGACCATCTAAGAGAGATTTGGTCCAAGAATCATCCACCTTAACCAAGTTCGTCCATTTTGGTCTTTCTTGTTTCGACAAGCTTCAAAGTTGACCGAAGCCAATTGTCTAGCATAGATTGATGTAATATGACACAAGAAACCATGTGGAGAAGTTTGAGACCATCTAAGAGAGATTTGGTCCAAGAATCATCCACCTTAACCAAGTTCGTCCATTTTGGTCTTTCTTGTTTCGACAAGCTTCAAAGTTGACCGAAGCCAATTGTCTAGCATAGATTGATGTAATATGACACAAGAAACCATGTGGAGAAGTTTGAGACCATCTAAGAGAGATTTGGTCCAAGAATCATCCACCTTAACCAAGTTCGTCCATTTTGGTCTTTCTTTGTTTCGACAAGGTTCAAACTTGACCGAAGCCAATTGTCTAGCATAGATTGATGTAATATGACACAAGAAACCATGTGGAGAAGTTTGAGACCATCTAAGAGAGATTTGGTCCAAGAATCATCCACCTTAACCAAGTTCGTCCATTTTGGTCTTTCTTTGTTTCGACAAGCTTCAAAGTTGACCGAAGCCAATTGTCTAGCATAGATTGATGTAATATGACACAAGAAAACCATGTGGAGAAGTTTGAGACCATCTAAGAGAGATTTGGTCCAAGAATCATCCACCTTAACCAAGTTCGTCCATTTTGGTCTTCCTTGTTTCGACAAGCTTCAAAGTTGACCGAAGCCAATTGTCTAGCATAGATTGATGTAATATGACACAAGAAACCATGTGGAGAAGTTTGAGACCATCTAAGAGAGATTTGGTCCAAGAATCATCCACCTTAACCAAGTTCGTCCATTTTGGTCTTTCTTTGTTTCGACAAGGTTCAAAGTTGACCGAAGCCAATTGTCTAGCATAGATTGATGTAATATGACACAAGAAACCATGTGGAGAAGTTTGAGACCATCTAAGAGAGATTTGGTCCAAGAATCATCCACCTTAACCAAGTTCGTCCATTTTGGTCTTTCTGGTTTCGACAAGCTTCAAAGTTGACCGAAGCCAATTGTCTAGCATAGATTGATGTAATATGACACAAGAAACCATGTGGAGAAGTTTGAGACCATCTAAGAGAGATTTGGTCCAAGAATCATCCACCTTAACCAAGTTCGTCCATTTTGGTCTTTCTTGGTTTCGACAAGCTTCAAAGTTGACCGAAGCCAATTGTCTAGCATAGATTGATGTAATATTACAGAAGAAACCATGTGGAGAAGTTTGAGACCAACTAAGAGAGATTTGGTCCAAGAATCATCCACCTTAACCAAGTTCGTCCATTTTGGTCTTTCTTTGTTTCGACAAGCTTCAAAGTTAACCGAAGCCAATTGTCTAGCATAGATTGATGTAATATGACACAAGAAACCATGTGGAGAAGTTTGAGACCATCTAAGAGAGATTTGGTCCAAGAATCATCCACCTTAACCAAGTTCGTCCATTTTGGTCTTTCTTGGTTTCGACAAGCTTCAAAGTTGACCGAAGCCAATTGTCTAGCATAGATTGATGTAATATAACACAAGAAACCATGTGGAGCAGTTTGTGACCGTCTAAGAGATATTTGGTCCAAGAATCATCCACCTTAACCAAGTTCATCCATTTTGGTCTTTCTTTGTTTCGACAAGCTTCAAAGTTAACCGAAGCCAATTGTCTAGCATAGATTGATGTAATATGACACAAGAAACCATGTGGAGAAGTTTGAGACCAACTAAGAGAGATTTGGTCCAAGAATCATCTACCTCAACCAAGTTCGTCCATTTTGGTCTTTCTTCGTTTTGACAAGCTTCAAAGTTAATCAAAGCCAATTGCCAAGCATAGATTGATGTAATATAACACAAGAAACCATGTGGAGAAGTTTGGGACCATCTAAGAGAGGTTTGGTCCAAGAATCATCCACCTTAACCAAGTTCGTCCATTGTGGTCTTTCTTGTTTCGAAAAGCTTCAAAGTTAACCGAAGCCAATTGTCTAGCATAGATTGATGTAATATGACACAAGAAACCATGTGGAGAAGTTTGATGCCATCTAAGAGAGATTTGGTCCAAGAATCATCCACCTTAACCAAGTTCGTCCATTTTGGTCTTCTTTGTTTCGACAAGCTTCAAAGTTGACCGAAGCCAATTGTCTAGCATAGATTGATGTAATATGACACAAGAAACCATGTGGAGAAGTTTGAGACCATCTAAGAGAGATTTGGTCCAAGAATCATCCACCTTAACCAAGTTCGTCCATTTTGGTCTTTCTTTGTTTCGACAAGCTTCAAAGTTAACCGAAGCCAATTGTCTAGCATAGATTGATGTAATATGACACAAGAAACCATGTGGAGAATTTGAGACCATCTAAGAGAGATTTGGTCCAAGAATCATCCACCTTAACCAGTTCGTCCATTTTGGTCTTTCTTTGTTTCGACAAGCTTCAAAGTTACCGAAGCCAATTGTCTAGCATAGATTGATGTAATATGACACAAGAAACCATGTGGAGAAGTTTGGACCATCTAAGAGAGATTTGGTCCATGAATCATCCACCTTAACCAAGTTCGTCCATTTTGGTCTTTCTTTGTGTCGACAAGGTTAAAGTTAACCGAAGCCAATTGTCTAGCATAGATTGATGTAATATGACACAAGAAACCATGTGGAGCAGTTTGAGACCATCTTTGAGAGATTTGGTCCAAGAATCATCCACCTTAACCAAGTTCGTCCATTGTGGTCTTTGTTGTTTCGACAAGCTTCAAAGTTAACCGAAGCCAATAGTCTAGCATAGATTGATGTAATATGACACAAGAAACCACATGGAGAAGTTTCGGGCCATCTAAGAGAGATTTGGTCCAAGAATCATCCACCTTAACCAAGTTCCCCCATTTTGGTCTTCCTTTGTTTCGACAAGCTTCAAAGTTGACCGAAGCCAATTGTCTAGCATAGATTGATGTAATATAACACAAGAAACCATGTGGAGAAGTTTGGGACCATCTAAGAGAGATTTGGTCCATGAATCATCCACCTTAACCAAGTTCGTCCATTTTGGTCTTTCTTTGTGTCGACAAGGTTCAAACTTAACCGAAGCCAATTGTCTAGCATAGATTGATGTAATATGACACAAGAAATGATGTGGAGAAGTTTCAGACCATCTAAGAGAGATTTGGTCCAAGAATCATCCACCTTAACCAAGTTCGTCCATTTTGGTCTTCCTTTGTTTCGACAAGCTTCAAAGTTGACCGAAGCCAATTGTCTAGCATAGATTGATGTAATATGACACAAGAAAACCATGTGGAGAAGTTTGAGACCAACTAAGAGAGATTTGGTCCAAGAATCATCCACCTTAACCAAGTTCCCCCATTTTGGTCTTCTTTGTTTCGACAAGCTTCAAAGTTGACCGAAGCCAATTGTCTAGCATAGATTGATGTAATATAACACAAGAAACCATGTGGAGAAGTTTGGGACCATCTAAGAGAGATTTGGTCCATGAATCATCCACCTTAACCAAGTTCGTCCATTTTGGTCTTTCTTTGTGTCGACAAGGTTCAAACTTAACCGAAGCCAATTGTCTAGCATAGATTGATGTAATATGACACAAGAAATGATGTGGAGAAGTTTAAGACCATCTAAGAGAGATTTGGTCCAAGAATCATCCACGTTAACCAAGTTCGTCCATTTTGGTCTTCCTTTGTTTCGACAAGCTTCAAAGTTGACCGAAGCCAATTGTCTAGCATAGATTAATGTAATATTACACAGAAAACCATGTGGAGAAGTTTGAGACCAACTAAGAGAGATTTGGTCCAAGAATCATCCACCTTAACCAAGTTCCCCATTTTGGTCTTTCTTTGTGTCGACAAGGTTCAAAGTTAACCGAAGCCAATTGTCTAGCATAGATTAATGTAATATTATAGAAGAAAACCATGTGGAGAAGTTTGAGACCAACTAAGAGAGATTTGGTCCAAGAATCATCCACCTTAACCAAGTTCCTCCATTTTGGTCTTTCTTTGTTTCGACAAGCTTCAAAGTTGACCCAAGCCAATTGTCTAGCATAGATTGATGTAATATGACACAAGAAATCATGTGGAGCAGTTTGAGACCATCTAAGAGAGATTTGGTCCAAGAATCATCCACCTTAACCAAGTTCCTCCATTTTGGTCTTTCTTGTTTCGACAAGCTTCAAAGTTAACCGAAGCCATTTGTCTAGCATAGATTGATGTAATATGACACAAGAAACCATGTGGAGAAGTTTGAGACCAACTAAGAGAGATTTGGTCCATGAATCATCCACCTTAACCAAGTTCGTCCATTTTGGTCTTTGTTGGTTTCGACAAGCTTCAAAATTGACCGAAGCCAATTGTCTAGCATAGGTTGATGTAATATAACACAAGAAACCATGTGGAGCAGTTTGTGACCGTCTAAGAGATATTTGGTCCAAGAATCATCCACCTTAACCAAGTTCATCCATTTTGGTCTTTCTTTGTTTCGACAAGCTTCAAAGTTGACCGAAGCCAATTGTCTAGCATAGATTGATGTAATATGACACAAGAAACCATGTGGAGAAGTTTGAGACCAACTAAGAGAGATTTGGTCCAAGAATCATCTACCTCAACCAAGTTCGTCCCCTTTGGTCTTTCTTCGTTTTGACAAGTTTCAAAGTTAATCAAAGCCAATTGCCAAGCATAGATTGATGTAATATGACACAAGAAACCATGTGTAGAAGTCTGAGACCAACGAAGAGAGATTTGGTCTAAGAATTATCCACCTTAACCAAGTTCGTCCATTTTGGTCTTACTTTTATTTCAACAAGCTTCAAAGTTGATCGAAGCCAATTGTTAAGCATAGATTGATGTAATATAACATATGAAACCATGTGTAGAAGTTTGAGACAAACAAACAGAGATTTGGTCCAGGAATAATCCACCTTAAGAAAGTTCGTCCATTTTGGTGTTTCTTTGTTTCGACTAGCTTCAAAGTTGACCGAAGGCAATTGTCTAACATAAATTGATGTAATATGACATAAGAAACCATGTGTAGATGTTTGAGACTAACAAAGAGAGATTTTGTCCAAGGATCATCCACCTTAACAAAGTTCGTTCATTTTGGTGTTTCTTCATTTCGACTAGCTTCAAAGTGGACTGAAGGCAATTGTCTAGCATAAATTGATGTAATATGACATAAGAAACCATGTGTAGATGTTTGAGACTAACAAAGAAAGATTTGGTCAAACAATTATCCACCTTAACCTACTTCGTCCATTTTGGTCTTACTTCGTTTCAACAAGCTTCAAAGTTGATCGAAGCCAATTGTTAAGCATAGATTGATGTAATATAACATATGAAACCATGTGTAGAATTTTGAGACAAACAAACAGAGATTTGGTCCAAGAATAATCCACCTTAACAAAGTTCATCCATTTTGTTGTTTCTTCATTTCGACTAGCTTCAAAGTTGACCGAAGCCAATTGTCTAGCATAAATTGATGTAATATGACATAAGAAACCATGTGTAGATGTTTGAGACTAACAAAGAGAGATTTTGTCCAAGAATCATCCACCTTAACAAAGTTCGTTCATTTTGGTGTTTCTTCGTTTCGACTAGTTTGAAAGTGGACCGAAGGCAATTGTATAGCATAAATTGATGTAATATGACATAAGAAACCATGTGTAGATGTTTGAGACTAACAAAGAGAGATTTGGTCCAAGAATCATCCACCTTAACCAAGTTCGTCCATTTTGGTCTTTCTTCGCTTCGACTAGCTTCAAAGTTGACCGAAGACAATTGTCTAGCATAGATTGATGTAATATGACAAAAGAAACCATGTGAAGAAGTTTAAGACCAACTAACAGAGATTTGGTCCATGTTGACAAAGTTCGTCTATTTTGGTCTTTCATTGTTTTGACAAGCTTCAAAGTTGACCGAAGCCAATTGCCAAGCATAGATTGATGTAATATGAGAGAAGAAACTATGTGTAGAAGTTTGAGACCAACGAAGAGAGATTTGGTCCAAGAATTATCTACCTTAACCAAGTTCGTCCATTTTGGTCTTTCTTCGTTCGACTAGCTTCTAAGTTTACCGAAGGCAATAGTCTAGCATAGATTGATGTAATATGACACAAGAAACCGTGTGTAGAAGTCTGAGACCAACGAAGAGAGATTTGGTCTAAGAATTATCCACCTTAACCAAGTTCGTCCATTTTGGTCTTACTTCTATTTCAACAAGCTTCAAAGTTGATCGAAGCCAATTGTGAAGCATAGATTGATGTAATATAACATATGAAACCATGTGCAGAAGTTTGAGACAAACAAACAGAGATTTGGTCCAAGAATAATCCACCTTAACAAAGTTCGTTCATTTTGGTGTTTCTTCGTTTCGACTGGCTTCAAAGTTGACCGAAGGCAATTGTCTAGCATAGATTGATTTAATATTACAGAAGAAACCATGTGTAGAAGTTTAAGCCTGGCAAAGAGAGATTTGTCCAAGGATTATCCACCTTAACTAAGTTCATCCATTTTGGTCTTACTTCGTTTCGACCAGCTTCAAAGTTGACCGAAGGCAATTGTCTAACAAAGATTGATGTAATATGACACAAGAAACCATTTGGAGAAGTTTAAGACCAACTAACAAAGATTTGGTCCAAGTTGACCAAGTTCGTCTATTTTGGTCCTTCATTGTTTTGACAAGCTTCAAAGTTGACCGAAGCGAATTGCCATGCATAGATTGATGTAATATGACACAAGAAACTATGTGTAGAAGTTTGAGACCAACGAAGAGAGATTTGGTCCAAGAATTATCCACCTTAACCAAGTTCGTCCATTTTGGTCTTTCTTCGTTCGAAGGCAATTGTCTAGCATAGATTGATGTAATATGACACAAGAAACCATGTGTAGAAGTTTGACACCAACGAAGAGAGATTTGGTCAAAGAATTATCCACCTTAACCAAGTTCGTCCATTTTGGTCTTACTTAGTTTCAACAAGCTTCAAAGTTGATCGAAGCCAATTGTTAAGCATTGATTGATGTAATATAACATATGAAACCATGTGTAGAAGTTTGAGACAAACAAACAGAGATTTGGTCCAAGAATAATCCACCTTAACAAAGTTCGTCCATTTTGGTGTTTCTTCGTTTCGACTAGCTTCGAAGTTTACCGAAGGCAATTGTCTAGCATAGATTAATGTAATATGACACAAGAAACCATGTGTAGAAGTCTGAGACCAACGAAGAGAGATTTGGTCCAAGAATTATCCACCTTAACCAAGTTCGTCCATTTTGGTCTTTTTTCGTTCGACTAGCTTCGAAGTGTACCGAAGGCAATTGTCTAGCATAGATTGATGTAATATGACACAAGAAACCATGTGTAGAAGTTTGAGACCAACGAAGAGAGATTTGGTCAAAGAATTATCCACCTTAACCTAGTTCGTCCATTTTGGTCTTACTTCGTTTCAACAAGCTTCAAAGTTGATCGAAGCCAATTGTTAAGCATTGATTGATGTAATATAACATATGAAACCATGTGTAGAAGTTTGAGACAAACAAACAGAGATTTGGTCCAAGAATAATCCACCTTAACAAAGGTCGTTCATTTTGGTGTTTCTTCGTTTCGACTAGCTTCAAAGTGGACTGAAGGCAATTGTCTAGCATAAATTGATGTAATATGACATAAGAAACCATGTGTAGATGTTTGAGACTAACAAAGAGAGATTTGGTCCAAGAATTATCCACCTTAACCAAGTTCGTCCATTTTGGTCTTTCTTCGCTTCGACTAGCTTCAAAGTTGACCGAAGGTAATTGTCTAGCATAGATTGATGTAATATGACACAAGAAACCATGTGGAGAAGTTTAAGACCAACTAACAGAGATTTGGTCCAAGTTGACCAAGTTCATCTATTTTGGTCCTTCATTGTTTTAACAAGCTTCAAAGTTGACCGAAGCCAATTGCCATGCATAGATTGATGTAATATGACACAAGAAACTATGTGTAGAAGTTTGAGACCAACGAAGAGAGATTTGGTCCAAGAATTATCCACCTTAACCAAGTTCGTCCATTTTGGTCTTTCTTCGTTCGACTAGCTTCTAAGTTGACCGAAGGCAATAGTCTAGCATAGATTGATGTAATATGACACAAGAAACCATGTGTAGAAGTTTGAGACCAACGAAGAGAGATTTGGTCTAAGAATTATCCACCTTAACCAAGTTCGTCCATTTTGGTCTTACTTCTATTTCAACAAGCTTCAAAGTTGATCGAAGCCAATTGTTAAGCATAGATTGATGTAATATAACATATGAAACCATGTGCAGAAGTTTGAGACAAACAAACAGAGATTTGGTCCAAGAATAATCCACCTTAACAAAGTTCGTCCATTTTGGTGTTTCTTCGTTTCGACTAGCTTCAAAGTTGACCGAAGGCAATTGTCTAGCATAGATTGATGTAATATTACAGAAGAAACCATGTGTAGAAGTTTAAGCCTGGCAAAGAGAGATTATGTCCAAGGATCATCCACCTTAACCAAGTTCATCCATTTTGGTCTTACTTCGTTTCGACAAACTTCAAAGTTGACCGAAGGCAATTGTGTAGCATAGATTAATGTAATATTACAGAAGAAACCATGTGTACAAGTTTAAGACCTGGCAAAGAGAGATTATGTCCAAGGATCATCCACCTTAACCAAGTTCATCCATTTTGGTCTTACTTCGTTTCGACCAGCTTCAAAGTTGACCGAAGGCAATTGTCTAGCATAGATTGATGTAATATGACACAAGAAACCATGTGTAGAAGTTTAAGACCAACTAAGAGAGATTTGGTCCAAGTTGACCAAGTTCGTCTATTTTGGTCCTTCATTGTTTTGACAAGCTTCAAAGTTGACCGAAGCCAATTGCCATGCATAGATTGATGTAATATGACACAAGAAACCATGTGTAGAAGTTTGAGACCAACGAAGAGAGATTTCGTCCAAGAATTATCCACCTTAACCAAGTTCGTCCATTTTGGTCTTTCTTCGTTCGACTAGCTTCAAAGTTGACCAAAGGAAATTGTCTAGCATAGATTGATGTAATATGACACAAGAAACCATGTGTAGAAGTTTAAGACTGGCAAAGAGAGATTTGTCCAAGATCATCCACCTTAACCAAGTTCGTCCATTTTGGTTTTTCTTCGTTTCGACTAGCTTCAAAGTTGACCGAAGGCAATTGTCTAACATAGATTGATGTAATATGACACAAGAAACCATGTGTAGAAGTTTGAGACTAACAAAGAGAGATTTGTCCACGAATCATCCACCTTAACCAAGTTTGTCCATTTTGGTCTTACTTCGTTTCGACAAGCTTCAAAGTTAATCGAAGCCAATTGTTAAGCATAAATTGATGTAATATGACACAGGAAACCGTGTGTAGAAGTTTTAGACCAACAAACAGAGATTTGGTCCAAGAATAATCCACCTTAACAAGTTCGTCCATTTTGGTGTTTCTTCATTTCGACTAGCTTCAAAGTTGACCAAAGGCAATTGTCTAGCATAAATTGATGTAATATGCACAAGAAAGCATGTGTAGAAGTTTGAGACCAACAAAGAGAGATTTTGTCCAAGAATTATCCACCTTAACCAAGTTCGTCCATTTTGGTCTTTCTTCGTTTCGACAAGCTTCAAAGTTGATCGAAGCCAATTGTTAAGCATAGATTGATGTAATATGAACAAGAAACCATGTGTAGAAGTTTGAGACCAAGGAAGAGAGATTTGGTCCCAGAATCATCCACCTTAACAAAGTTCGTCCATTTTGGTATTTCTTCGTTTCGACTATTTTCAAAGTTGACCCAAGCCAATTGCCAAGCATAGATTGATGTAATATGACACAAGAAACCATGTGTAGAAGTTTGAGACCAACAAAGAGAGATTTGGCCCAAGAATCATCCACCTTAACAAAGTTCGTCCATTTTGGTCTTTCTTCGTTTCGACTAGCTTTAAAGTTGACCGAAGGCAATTGTCAAGCATAGATTGATGTAATATGACACAAGAAACCATGTGTAGAAGTTTGAGACCAACGAAGAGAGATTTGGTCCCAGATCATCCACCTTAACCAAGTTCATCCATTTTGGTCTTTCTTTGCTTTGACTAGCTTCAAAGTTGACCGAAGGCAATTGTCTAGCATAGATTGATGTAATATGACACAAGAAACCATGTGTAGAATTTTGAGACTAACAGAGAGAGATTTTGCCAAAATCATCCACCTTAACCAATTTCGTCCATTTTGGTCTTTCTTCACTTCGACTAGCTTCAAAGTTAACCGTAGGCAATTGTCTAGCATAGATTGATGTAATATGACACAAGAAACCATGTGTAGAAGTTTGAGACTAACAAAGAGAGATTTGGTCCACGAATCATCCACCTTAACAAAGTTCATCCATTTTGGTCTTTCTTCTTTTCGACTAGCTTCAAAGTTGACCGAAGGCAATTGTCAAGCATAGATTGATGTAATATGACACAAGAAACCATGTGTAGAATTTTGAGACAAACGAAGAGTGATTTGGCCCAAGAATTATCCACCTTAACCAAGTTCGTCCATTTTGGTCTTTCTTCGTTTCGACTATCTTCAAAGTTGACCGAAGCCAATTGTCATGCATAGATTGATGTAATATGACACAAGAAACCATGTGCAGAAGTTTGAGACCAACGAAGAGAGATTTGGTCCCACAATCATCCAGCTTAACCAAGTTAGTCCATTTTGGTCTTTCTTTGTTTCGACAAGCTTCAAAGTTAATCGAAGCCAATTGTCAAGCATAGATTGATGTAATATGACACAAGAAACCATGTGTAGAAGTTTGAGACCAACAAAGAGAGATTTGGTCCAAGAATCATCCACCTTAACAAAGTTCGTCCATTTTGGTCTTTCTTCGTTTCGACTAGCTTTAAATTTGACCGAAGGCAATTGTCAAGCATAGATTGATGTAATATGACACAAGAAACCATGTGTACAAGTTTGAGACCAACGAAGAGAGATTTGGTCCCACTATCATCCACCTTAACCAAGTTCGTCCATTTTGGTCTTTCTTCGTTTCGAGTAGCTTCAAATTTGACCGAAGGCAATTGTCAAGCATAGATTGATGTAATAGACACAAGAAACCATGTGTAGAAGTTTGAGACCAACAAAGAGAGATTTGGTCCAAGAATCATCCACCTTAACCAAGTTCGTCCATTTTGGTCTTTCTTTGTTTCGACTAGCTTCAAAGTTGACCGAAGTCAATTGTCAAGCATAGATTGATGTAATATGACACAAGAAACCATGTGTAGAAGTTTGAGACCAACGAAGAGAGATTTGGTCCACAATCATCCACCTTAAGCAAGTTCGTCCATTTTGGTCTTTCTTTGTTTCGACAAGCTTCAAAGTTGATCGAAGGCAATTGTTAATTACAGATTGATGTAATATGACACAATAAACCATGTGTAAGTTTGAGCGCAACAAAGAGAGATTTGGTCCCACATTGATCCAGCTTAACCAAGTTCGTCCATTTTGGTCTTTCTTTGTTTCGACAAGCTTCAAAGTTGATCCAAGCCAATTGTCAAGCATAGATTGATGTAATATGACACAAGAAACCATGTGTAGATGTTTGAGACCAACAAAGAGAGATTTGGTCCAAGAATCATCCAGCTTAACCAAGTTCGTCCATTTTGGTCTTTCTTTGTTTCGACAAACTTCAAAGTTGACCGAAAGCAATTGTCAAGCATAGATTGATTTAATATGACACAAGAAACCATGTGTAGATGTTTGAGACAAACGAAGAGAGATTTGGTCCACAATCATCCACTTTAACTAAGTTCGTCCATTTTGGTCTTTCTTTGTTTCAACAAGCTTCAAAGTTGACCATAGCCAATTGTCTATCATAGATTGATGTAATATGACACAAGAAACCTGTGGAGAAGTTTGAGACCAACGAAGAGAGATTTGGTCCAGAATCATCCACGTTAACCAAGTTCGTCCATTTTGGTCTTTCTTTGTTTCGACTAGCTTCAAAGTTCACCGAAGGCAATTGTCAAGCATAGATTGATGTAATATGACACGAGAAACCATGTGTACAAGTTTGAGACCAACGAAGAGAGATTTGGTCCCACAATAATCCACCTTAACCAAGTTCGTCCATTTTGGTCTTTCTTTGTTTCGACAAGTTTCAAAGTTGATCGAAGGCAATTTTCAAGCATAGATTGATGTAATATGACACAAGAAACCATTTGGAGAAGTTTAAGACCAACTAAGAGAGATTTGGTCCAAGAATGATCCAAGTTGACCAAGTTGTCTATTTTGGTCTTTCTTTGTTTTGACAAGCTTCAAAGTTAACCGAAGGCCATTGTCAAGATTAGATTGATGTAATATGACACATGAAACCATGTGTAGAAGTTGAAGACGAACTAAGAGAGATTTGGTCAGAGAGTGATCCACCTTAACCAAGTTCGTCCATTTTGGTCTTTCTTTGTTTCGACAAGTTTCAAAGTTGATCGAAGGCAATTGTCAAGCATAGATTGATGTAATATGACACAAGAAACCATTTGGAGATGTTTAAGACCAACTAAGAGAGATTTGGTCCAAGAATGATCCAAGTTGACCAAGTTCGTCTATTTTGGTCTTTCTTTTTTTTGACAAGCTTCAAAGTTCACCGAAGCCAATTGCCAAGCATAGATTGATGTAATATGACACAGGAAACCATGTGTAGAAGTTTGAGACTAACAAAGAGAGATTTGGTCCAAGATTGATCCAGCTTAACCAAGTTTGTCCATTTTGGTCTTTCTTTGTTTCGACAAGCTTCAAAGTTGATCGAAGCTAATTGTCAGGCATAGATTGATGTAATATGACACAAGAAACAATGTGTAGAAGTTTGAGACCAACGAAGAGAGATTTGGTCCCACAATCATCCACTTTAACCAAGTTCCTCCATTTTTGTCTTTCTTTGTTTCGACAAGTTTCATAGTTTATCGAACGCAATTGTCAAGCATAGATTGATGTAATATGACACAAGAAACCATGTGTAGAATTTTGAGACCAACAAAGAGAGAATTGGTCCCACAATCATCCACCTTAACCAAGTTCGTCCATTTTGGTCTTTCTTTGTTTCAACAAGCTTCAAAGTTGATCAAAGGCAATTGTAAGCATAGATTGATGTAATATGACACAAGAAACCATTTGGAGATGTTTAAGACCAACTAAGAGAGATTTGGTCCAAGAATGATCTAAGTTGACCAAGTTCGTCTATTTTGGTCTTTCTTTGTTTTGACAAACTTCAAAGTTGACCGAAACCAATTCCAAAGCATAGATTGATGTAATATGACACAAGAAACAATGTGTACAAGTTTGAGACCAACGAAGAGAGATTTAGCCCAAGAATTATCCACCTTAACCAAGTTCGTCCATTTTGGTCTTTCTTTGTTTCGACTAGCTTCAAAGTTGACCGAAGTCAATTGTTAAGCATAGATTGATGTAATATGACACAAGAAACCATGTGTAGAAGTTTGAGACCAACGAAGAAGATTTGGTCCAAGAATCATCTAGCTTAACCAAGTTCGTCCAATTTGGTCTTTCTTTGTTTCGACAAGCTTGAAAGTTTACCGAAGCCAATTGTTAATTATAGATTGATGTAATTGACACAAGAAACCATGTGTAGAAGTTTCAGACCAACAAAGAGAGATTTGGTCCAAGAATGATCCAGCTTAACCAGGTTCGTCCATTTTGGTCTTTCTTTGTTTCGACAAGCTTCAAAGTTGACCGAAGCCAATTGTCAAGCATAGATTGATGTAATATGACACATAAAACCATGTGCAGAAATTTGAGACCAACAAAGAGAGATTTGGTCCAAGAATCATCCAGCTTAACCAAGTTCGTCCAATTTGGTCTTTCTTTGTTTCGACAAGCTTCAAAGTTGATCGAAGCAAATTGTTAATTATAGATTGATGTAATTGACACAAGAAACCGTGTGTAGATGTTTGAGACAAACAAAGAGAGATTATGTCCAATAATCATTGACTTAACCAAGTTCGTCCTTTTTGGTCTTTCTTCGTTTCGAGTAGCTTCAAAGTTGATCGAAGGCAATTGTTAAGCATAGATTGATGTAATATGACACAAGAAACCATGTGTAGAAGTTTGAGAGCAACGAAGAGAGATTTGGTCCAAGAATTATCCACCTTAACCAAGGTCGTCCATTTTGGTCTTTCTTTGTTTCAACTAGCTTCAAAGTTGACCGAAAGCAATTGTCAAGCATAGATTGATTAATATGACACAAGAAACCATGTGTAGAAGTTTGAAACCAACAAAGAGAGATTTGGTCCAAGAATCATCCAGCTTAACCAAGTTCATCCATTTTGGTCTTTCTCTATTTCGACAAACTTCAAAGTTGACCGAAAGCAATTGTCAAGCATAGATTGATGTAATATGACACAAGAAACCATGTGTAGATGTTTGAGACAAACAAAGAGAGATTTGGTCCAATAATCATCGACTTAACCAAGGTCGTCCATTTTGGTCTTTTTTTGTTTTGACTAGCTTCAAAGTTGACCGAAGTCAATTGTCAAGCATAGATTGATGTAATATGACACAAGAAACCATGTGTAGAAGTTTGAGACTAACGAAGAGAGATTTGGCCCAAGAATTATCCACCTTAACCAAGTTCGTACATTTTCGTCTTTCTTCATTTCGACTAGCATCAAAGTTGACCGAACGCAATTGTCAAGCATAGATTGATGTAATATGACATAAGAAACCATGTGTAGAAGTTTGAGACTAACGAAGAGAGATTTGGTCCCACAATCATCCACCTTAACCAAGTTCGTCCATTTTGGTCTTTCTTTGTTTCGACAAGCTTCAAAATTGATCGAAGCCAATTGTCAAGCACAGATTGATGTAATTGACACAAGAAACCATGTGTAGAAGTTTGACACCAACGATCAGAGATTTGGTCCAAGAATAATCCACCTTAACCAAGTTTGTCCATTTTGGTCTTTCTTCATTTCGACTAGCTTCAAAGTGACCGAAAGCAATTTTTAAGCATAGATTGATGTAATATGACACAAGAAACCATGTGGAGAAGTTTAAGATCAACTAAGAGAGATTTCGTCCAAGAATGATCCAAGTTGACCAAGTTCGTCTATTTTGGTCTTTTTTTTATTTTGACGAGCTTCAAAGTTGACCGAAGGCAATTGTCAAGCATAGATTGATGTAATATGACACAAGAAATCATGTGTAGAAGTTTGAGACCAACGAAGACAGATTTGGTCCAAGAATTATTCACCTTAACCAAGTTTATCCATTTTGGTCTTTCTTGGTTTCGACAAACTTCAAACTTGATGGAAGACAATTGTTAATGATAGATTGATGTAATATCACACAAGAAACCATGTGTATATGTTTGAGACTAACAAAGAGAGATTTGGTCCAAGAATCATCAACCTTAACAAAGTTCATCCATTTTTATCTTTATTAGTTTCGACTAGCTTCAAAGTTGACCGAACGCAATTGTCAAGCATAGATTGATGTAATATGACACAAGAAACCATGTGTAGAAGTTTGAGACTAACGAAGAGAGATTTGGTCCCACAATCATCCACCTTAACCAAGTTCGTCCATTTTGGTCTTTCTTTGTTTCGACAAGTTCAAAGTTGATCAAAGCCAATTGTCAAGCACAGATTGATGTAATATGACACAAGAAACAATGTGTAGAAGTTTGACACCAACGATGAGAGATTTGGTCCAAGAATTACCCACCTTAACCAAGTTTGTCCATTTTGGTCTTTCTTCATTTCGACTAGCTTCAAAGGTGACCGAAAGCAATATTTAAGCATAGATTGATGTAATATGACACAAGAAACCATGTGGAGAAGTTTAAGACCAACTAAGAGAGATTTCGTCCAAGAATGATCCAAGTTGACCAAGTTCGTCTATTTTGGTGTTTTTTTTTTTTACGAGCTTCAAAGTTAACCGAAGGCAATTGTCAAGCATAGATTGATGTAATATGACACAAGAAATCATGTGTAGAAGTTTGAGACCAACGAAGACAGATTTGGTCCAAGAATTATTCACCTTAACCAAGTGCATCCATTTTGGTCTTTCTTGGTTTCGACAAACTTCAAACTTGATCGAAGACAATTGTTAATGATAGATTGATGTAATATCACACAAGAAACCATGTGTAGATGTTTGAGACTAACAAAGAGAGATTTGGTCCAAGAATTATCCACCTTTACAAAGTTCGTCCATTTTTATCTTTATTAGTTTCGACTAGCTTCAAAGTTAACCAAACGCAATTGTCAAGCATAGATTGATGTAATATGACACTAGAAACCATGTGTAGAAGTTTGAGACTAACGAAGTTAGATTTGGTCCCACAATCATCCACCTTAACCAAGTTCGTCCATTTTGGTCTTTCTTTCTTTCGACAAGCATCAAAGTTGATCGAAGCCAATTGTCAAGCACAGATTGATGTAATTTGACACAAGAAACCATGTGTATAAGTTTGACACCAACGATGAGAGATTTGGTCTAAGAATTACCCACCTTAACCAAGTTTGTCCATTTTGGTCTTTCTTCATTTCGACTAGCTTCAAAGCTGACCGAAAGCAATTTTTAAGCATAGATTGATGTTATATGACACAAGAAACCATGTGGAGAAGTTTAAGACCAACTAAGAGAGATTTCGTCCAAGAATGATCCAAGCTGACCAAGTTCGTCTATTTTGGTCTTTTTTTGTTTTGACGAGCTTCAAAGTTGACCGAAGGCAATTGTTAAGCATAGATTGATGTAATATGACACAAGAAATCATGTGTAGAAGCTTGAGACCAACAAAGAGAGATTTGGTCCAAGAATTATCCACCTTAACCAAGTTCGTCCATTTTGGTCTTTCTTCGTTTCGACAAGCTTCAAAGTTAACCGAAGCCAATTGCCAAGCATAGATTGATGTAATATGACAAAAGAAATCATGTGTAGAAGTTTGAGACCAATAAAGAGAGATTTGGTCCAAGAATCATCGACCATAACCAAGTTCGTCCATTTTGGTCTTTCTTTGTTTCGACAAACTTCAAAGTTGACCGAAGTCAATTGTCAAGCATAGATTGATGTAATATGACACAAGAAACCATGTGTAGAAGTTTGAGACTAACGAAGAGAGATTTGGCCCAAGAATTATCCACCTTAACCAAGTTCGTCCATTTTAGTCTTTCTTCATTTTGACTAGCTTCAAAGTTGACCGAACGCAATTGTGAAGCATAGATTGATGTAATATGTCACAAGAAACCATGTGTAGAAGTTTGAGACTAACGAAGAGAGATTTGGTCCCACAATCATCCGCCTTATCCAAGTTCGTCCATTTTGGTCTTTCTTTGTTTCGACAAGCTTCAAAGTTGATCGAAGCCAATTGTCAAGCACAGATTGATGTAATATGACACAAGAAACCATGTGTATAAGTTTGACACCAACGATGAGAGATTTGGTCCAAGAATTACTCACCTTAACCAAGTTTGTCCATTTTGGTCTTTCTTCATTTCGACTAGCTTCAAAGCTGACCGAAAGCAATTTTTAAGCATAGATTGATGTAATATGACATAAGAAAACATGTGGAGAAGTCTAAGACCAACTAAGAGAGATTTCGTCTAAGAATAATCCAAGTTGACCAAGTTCATCTATTTTGGTCTTTTTTTCTTTTGACGAGCTTCAAAGTTGACCGAAGGCAATTGTCAAGCATAGATTGATGTAATATGACACAAGAAATCATGTGTAGAAGTTTGAGACCAACGAAGAGAGATTTGGTCCCACAATCATCCAGCTTAACCAAGTTCATCTATTTTGGTCTTTCTTTGTTTCGACAAGCTTCAAAGTTAACCGAAGGCAATTCTCAAGCATAGACTGATGTAATATGACACAAGAAACCATGTGTAAAATTTTGAGACTAACGAAGAGAGATTTGGTCCACAATCATCCGCCTTATCCAAGTTCGTCCATTTTGGTCTTTCTTTGGTTCGACAAGCTTCAAAGTTGATTGAAGCCAATTGTCAAGCACAGATTGATGTAATATGACACAAGAAACTATGTGTATAAGTTTGACACCAACGATGAGAGATTTGGTCCAAGAATTACTCACCTTAACCAAGTTTGTCCATTTTGGTCTTTCTTCATTTCGACTAGCTTCAAAGTTGACCGAAAGCAATTTTTAAGCATAGATTGATGTAATATGACATAAGAAAACATGTGGAGAAGTCTAAGACCAACTAAGAGAGATTTGGTCCAAGAATGATCCAAGTTGACCAAGTTCGTCTATTTTGGTCTTTTTTTGTTTTGACGAGCTTCAAAGTTGACCGAAGGCAATTGTCAAGCATAGATTGATGTAATATGACATAAGAAACCATGTGTAGAAATTTGAGACCAACAAAGAGAGATTTGGTCCAAGAATCATCGACGTTAACCAAGTTCGTCCATTTTGGTCTTTCTTTGTTTCGACAAGTTTCAAAGTTGATCGAAGCCAATTGTGAAGCATAGATTGATGTAATATGACACATGAAACCATGTGTAGAAGTTTGAGACCAACAAAGAGAGATTTGGTCCAAGAATCATCCAGCTTAACCAAGTTCGTCCATTTCGGTCTTTCTTTGTTTCGACAAGCTTCAAAGTTGATAGAAGCAAATTGTTAATTATAGATTGATGTAATTGACACAAGAAACCATGTGTAGAAGTTTGAGAGCAACAAAGAGAGATTTGGTCCAAGAATCATCCACCTTAACCAAGTTCTTCCATTTTGGTCTTTCTTCGTTTCGACTACCTTAAAAGTTGACTGAAGACAATTGTCAAGCGTAGATTGATGTAATATGACACAAGAAACCATTTGGAGATGTTTAAGACCAACTAAGAGAGATTTGGTCCAAAAATGATCCAAGTTGACAAAGTTCTTCTATTTTGGTCTTTCTTTGTTTTGAGAAACTTCAAAGTTTACCGAAGCCAATTGCCAGGCATAGATTGATGTAATATGACACAAGAAACCATGTGTAGAAGTTTGAGACCAACGAAAAGAGATGTGGCCCAAGAATTATCCACCTTAACCAAGTTCGTCCATTTTGGTCTTTCTTCATTTCGACTAGCTACAAAATTGACGGAAGGCAATAGTCAAGCATAGATTGATGTAATATGACCCAAGAAACCATGTGTAGAAGTTTCAGACTAACGACGAGAGATTTGGTCCAAGAATCATCGACCTTAACCAAGTTCGTCCATTTTGGTCTTTCTTTGTTTCGACAAGTTTCAAAGTTGATCGAAGCCAATTGTCAAGCATAGATTGATGTAATATGACACAAGAAACCATGTGTAGAAGTTTGAGACCAACAAAGAGAGATTTGGTCGAAGAATCATCCACCTTAACCAAGTTCGTCCATTTTGGTCTTTCTTTGTTTCGACAAGCTTCAAAGTTGATCGAAGTTAATTGTCAAGCACAGATTGATGTAATATGACACAAGAAACCATGTGGAGAAGTTTAAGACCAACTAAGAGAGATTTCGTCTAAGAATAATCCAAGTTGACCAAGTTCATCTATTTTGGTCTTTTTTTCTTTTGACGAGCTTCAAAGTTGACCGAAGGCAATTGTCAAGCATAGATTGATGTAATATGACACAAGAAATCATGTGTAGAAGTTTGAGACCAACGAAGAGAGATTTGGTCCCACAATCATCCAGCTTAACCAAGTTCATCTATTTTGGTCTTTCTTTGTTTCGACAAGCTTCAAAGTTAACCGAAGGCAATTGTCAAGCATAGACTGATGTAATATGACACAAGAAACCATGTGTAAAATTTTGAGACTAACGAAGAGAGATTTGGTCCCACAATCATCCGCCTTATCCAAGTTCGTCCATTTTGGTCTTTCTTTGGTTCGACAAGCTTCAAAGTTGATCGAAGCCAATTGTCAAGCACAGATTGATGTAATATGACACAAGAAACCATGTGTATAAGTTTGACACCAACGATGAGAGATTTGGTCCAAGAATTACTCACCTTAACCAAGTTTGTCCATTTTGGTATTTCTTCATTTCGACTAGCTTCAAAGCTGACCGAAAGCAATTTTTAAGCATAGATTGATGTAATATGACACAAGAAACCATGTGCAAAAGTTTGAGACCAACAAAGAGAGATTTGGTCGAAGAATCATCCACCTTAACCAAGTTCGTCCATTTTGGTCTTTCTTTGTTTCGACAAGCTTCAAAGTTGATCGAAGCTAATTGTCAAGCACAGATTGATGTAATATGACACAAGAAACCATGTGGAGAAGTTTAAGACCAACTAAGAGAGATTTCGTCTAAGAATAATCCAAGTTGACCAAGTTCATCTATTTTTGTCTTTTTTTCTTTTGACGAGCTTCAAAGTTGACCGAAGGCAATTGTCAAGCATAGATTGATGTAATATGACACAAGAAACCATGTGTAAAATTTTGAGACCAACAAAGAGTGATTTGGTCCAAGAATCATCCAGCTTAACCAAGTTCGTCCATTTTGGTCTTTCTTTGTTTCGACAAGTTTCAAAGTTGATCGAAGCTAATTGTCAAGCATAGATTGATGTAATATGACACAAGAAACCATGTGCAGAAGTTTGAGACCAACAAAGAGAGATTTGGTCGAAGAATCATCCACCTTAACCAAGTTCGTCCATTTTGGTCTTTCTTTGTTTCGACAAGATTCAAAGATGATCGAAGCAAATTGTTAATTATAGATTGATGTAATATGACACAAGAAACCATGTGTAGAAGTTTGAGACCAACAAAGACAGATTTGGTCCCACAATCATCCACCTTAACCAAGTTCGTCCATTTTAGTCTTTCTTTGTTTCGACAAGCTTCAAAGTTGACCGAAGGCAATTGTCAAGCATAGATTGATGTAATATGACACAAGAAACCATGTGTAAAAGTTTGAGACCAACAAAGAGTGATTTGGTCCAAGAATCATCCAGCTTAACCAAGTTCGTCCATTTTGGTCTTTCTTTGTTTCGACAAGTTTCAAAGTTGATCGAAGCTAATTGTCAAGCATAGATTGATGTAATATGACACAAGAAACCATGTGCAGAAGTTTGAGACCAACAAAGAGAGATTTGGTCGAAGAATCATCCACCTTAACCAAGTTCGTCCATTTTGGTCTTTCTTTGTTTCGACAAGCTTCAAAGTTGACCGAAGCCAATTGTCTAGCATAGATTGATGTAATATGACACAAGAAACCATGTGTAGAAGTTTGAGACCAACGAAGAGAGATTTGGTCCAAGAATTATCCACCTTAACCACGTTTGTCCATTTTGGTCTTTCTTCATTTCGACTAGCTTAAAAGTTGACCGAAGGCAATTGACAAGCATAGATTGATGTAATATGACACAAGAAACCATGTGGAGAAGTTTAAGACCAACTAAGAGAGATTTGGTCTAAGAATGATCCAAGTTGACCAAGTTCGTCTATTTTGGTCTTTCTTGTTTTTGACAAGCTTCAAAGTTGACTGAAGGCAATTGTCAAGCATAGATTGATGTAATATGACACAAGAAACCATGTGGAGAGGTTTGAGACCAACGAAGAGAGATTTGGTCCAAGAATGATCCAAGTTGACCAAGTTCGTCCATTTTGGTCTTTCTTTGTTTTGACAAGCTTCAAAGTTGACCGAAGACAATTGCCAAGCATAGATTGATGTAATATGACAAAAGAAACAATGTGTAGAAGTTTGAGACCAACGAAGAGAGATTTGGTCCCAGAATTATCCACCTTAACCAGGTTCGTCCATTTTGGTCTTTCTACGTTTCGACTAGCTTCAAAGTTAACCGAAGTCAATTGTCAAGCATAGATTGTTGTAATATGACACAAGAAACAATGTGGAGAGGTTTTAGACCAATGAAGAGATATTTGGTCCCAGAATCATCCACCTTAACCAAGTTCGTCCATTTGGGTCTTTCTTCGTTTCGACTAGCTTCAAAGTTGACCGAAACCAATTGTCAAGCATAGATTGATGTAATATGACACAAGAAACCATGTGTAGAAGTTTGAGACCAATGAAGAGAGATTTGGTCCAAGAATTATCGAAGTTGACCAAGTTTGTCTATTTTGGTCTTTCTTTGTTTTGACAAGCTTTAAAGGTGACTGAAGGCAATTGTCAAGCATAGATTGATGTAATAGGACACAAGAAACCATGTGGAGAAGTTTAAGACCATCTTCGAGAGATTTGGTCTAAGAATGATCCAAGTTGACCAAGTTCGTCTATTTTAGTCTTTCTTTGTTTTGACAAGCTGCAAAGTTGACCGAAGGCAATTGTCAAGCATAGATTGATGTAATATGACACAAGAAACCATGTGTAGAAGTTTGACACCAACGAAGACAGATTTGGTCCCACAATCATCCACCTTAACCAAGTTCGTCCATTTTGGCTTTTCTTTGTTTCGACAAGCTTGAAAGTTGACCGAAGCCAATTGTCTAGCATAGATTGATGTAATATGACACAAGAAACCATGTGTAGAAGTTTGAGACCAACAAAGAGAGATTTGGTCCAAGAATCATCCCGGTGAACCAAGTTCGTCCATTTTGGTCTTTCTTCATTTCGACTGGCTTCAAAGTTGACCGAAGGCAATTGTCAAGCATACATTGATGTAATATGACACAAGAAACCATGTGTAGAAGTTTTAGACCAACGAAGACAGATTTGGTCCCACAATCATCCACCTTAACCAAGTTCGTCCATTTTGGCTTTTCTTTGTTTCGACAAGCTTGAAAGTTGTCCGAAGCCAATTGTCTAGCATAGATTGATGTAATATGACACAAGAAACCATGTGTAGAAGTTTGAGACCAACAAAGAGAGATTTGGTCCAAGAATTATCCTCCTTAACCAAGTTCATCCATTTTGGTCTTTCTTCATTTCGACTAGCTTCAAAGTTGACCGAAGGCAATTGTGAAGCATAGATTGATGTAATATGACACAAGAAACCATGTGGAGAATTTTAAGACCAACTAAGAGAGATTTGGTCCAAGAATGATCCAACAAGTTCGTCTATTTTGCTCTTTCTTTGTTTTGACAAGCTTCAAAGTTGATTGAAGGCAATTGTGAAGCATAGATTGATGTAATATGACACAAGAAGCCATGTGTAGAAGTTTGAGACCAACGAAGAGAGATTTGGTCCAAGAATCATCCACCTTAACCAAGTTCATCCATTTTGGTCTTTCTTCGTTTTGACTAGCGTCAAAGTAGACCGAAGGCAATTGAGAAGCATAGATTGATGTCATATGACACAAGAAACCATGTGGAGAATTTTAAGACCAACTAAGAGAGATTTGGTCCAAGAATGATCCAACAAGTTCGTCCATTTTGGTCTTTCTTTGTTTTGACCAGCTTCAAAGTTGATCGAAGCCAATTGTTAATAATAGATTGATGTAATATGACACAAGAAACCATGTGTAGAAGTTTGAGACCAACAAAGAGAGATTTGGTCCAAGAATCATCCACCTTAACCAAGTTCATCCATTTTGGTCTTTCTTTGTTTTGACTAGCGTCAAAGTAGACCGAAGGCAATTGAGAAGCATAGATTGATGTAATATGACACAAGAAACCATGTGGAGAATTTTAAGACCAACTAAGAGAGATTTGGTCCAAGAATGATCCAACAAGTTCGTCCATTTTGGTCTTTCTTTGTTTTGACCAGCTTCAAAGTTGATCGAAGCCAATTGTTAATAATAGATTGATGTAATATGACACAAGAAACCATGTGTAGAAGTTTGAGACCAACAAAGAGAGATTTGGTCCAAGAATCATCCACCTTAACCAAGTTCATCCATTTTGGTCTTTCTTCGTTTTGACTAGCGTCAAAGTAGACCGAAGGCAATTGAGAAGCATAGATTGATGTCATATGACACAAGAAACCATGTGGAGAATTTTAAGACCAACTAAGAGAGATTTGGTCCAAGAATGATCCAAGTTGACCAAGTTCGTCTATTTTGGTCTTTCTTTTTTTTGACAAGCTTCCAAGTTGACCAAAGGCAATTGTGAAGCATAGATTGATGTAATATGACACAAGAAACCATGTGTAGAAGTTTGAGACCAACAAAGAGAGATTTGGTCCAAGAATTATCCACCTTAACCAAGTTCGTCCATTTTGGTCTTTCTTTGTTTAGACCAGCTTCAAAGATGATCGAAGCCAATTGTTAATTATAGATTGATGTAATATGACACAAGAAACCATGTGTAGAAGTTTGAGACCAACAAAGAGAGATTTGGTCCAAGAATCATCCACCTTAACAAAGTTCGTCCATTTTGGTCTTTCTTTGTTTTGACAAGCTTCAAAGTTGACCGAATGCAATTGTGAAGCATAGATTGATGTAATATGACACAAGAAACCATGTGTAGAAGTTTGAGACCAACGAAGAGAGATTTGGTCCAAGAATTATCCACCTTAACCAAGTTTGTCCATTTTGGTCTTTCTTCGTTTCGACTAGCTTCAAACTTGACGGAAGGCAATTGTTACTCATAGATTGATGTAATATGACACAAGAAACCATGTGTAGAAGTTTGAGACCAACGAAGAGAGGTTTGGTCCAAGAATGATCCAAGTTAACCAAGTTCGTCTATTTTGGTCTTTCTTTGTTTTGTCAAGCATCAAAGTTGACCGAAAGCAATTGTGAAGCATAGATTGATGTAATATGACACAAGAAACCATGTGTAGAAGTTTGTGACCAACGAAGAGAGATTTGGTCCAAGAATTATCCACCTTAACCAAGTTCGTCCATTTTGGTCTTTCTTTGTTTCAACCAGCTTCAAAGTTGATCGAAGCCAATTGTTAATTATAGATTGATGTAATATGACACAAGAAACCATGTGTAGAAGTATGAGACCAACGAAGACAGATTTGGTCCAAGAATCATCCACCTTAACCAAGTTCGTCCATTTTGGTCTTTCTTTGTTTCGACCAGCTTCAAAGTTGATCGAAGCCAATTGTTAATTATAGATTGATGTAATATGACAGAAGAAACCATGCGTAGAAGTTTGACACCAACTAAGAGAGATTTGGTCAAAGAATCATCCACCTTAACCAAGTTCGTCCATTTTGGTCTTTCTTCGTTTCAACTAGCGTCAAAGTTGACCGAAGGCAATTGTGAAGCATAGATTGATGTATATGACCCAAGAAAGCATGTGTAGAAGATTGAGACCAACGAAGAGGGATTTGGTCCAAGAATTATCCACCTTAACCAAGTTCGTCCATTTTGGTCTTTGTTCGTTTCGACAAGCTTCAAAGTTGATCGAAGCCAATTGTTAATTATAGATTGATGTAATATGACAGAAGAAACCATGCGTAGAAGTTTGACACCAACTAAGAGAGATTTGGTCAAAGAATCATCCACCTTAACCAAGTTCGTCCATTTTGGTCTTTCTTCGTTTCAACTAGCTTCAAAGTTGACCGAAGGCAATTGTCAAGCATAGATTGATGTAATATGACACAAGAAACCATGTGTAGAAGTTTGAGACCAACAAAGACAGATTTGGTCCCACAATCATCTACCTTAACCAACTTCGTCCATTTTGGTCTTTGTTCGTTTCGACAAGCTTCAAAGTTGATCGAAGCCAATTGTTAATTATAGATTGATGTAATATGACAAAAGAAACCATGTGTAGAAGTGTGAGACCAACAAATAGAGATTTAGTCCAAGAATCATCCACCTTAACCAAGTTCGTCCCTTTTGGTCTTTCTTCGTTTTGACTAGCTTCAAAGTTAACCGATGGCAATTGTCAAGCATAGATTGATGTAATTTGACACAAGAAACCATGTGTAGAAGTTTGAGACTAACAAAGAGAGATTGGGTCCAAGAATCATCCACCTTAACAAAGTTCGTCTATTTTGGTCTTTCTTAGTTTCAAATATCTTCAAAGTTGACTGAAGGCAATTGTTAATTATAGATTGATGTAATATGACACAAGAAACCATGTGTAGAAGTTTGAGACCAACGAAGAGAGATTTGGTCCAAGAATGATCCAAGTTCACCAAGTTAGTCTATTTTGGTCTTTCTTTGTTTCGACCAGCTTCAAAGTTGATCAAAGCCAATTGTTAATTATAGATTGATGTAATATGACACAAGAAACCATGTGTAGAAGTTTGAGACCAACAAAGAGAGATTTGGTCCAAGAATTATCCACCTTAACTAAGTTCATCCACTTTGGTCTTTCTTTGTTTCGACCAGCTTCAAAGTTGATCAAAGCCAATTGTTAATTATAGATTGATGTAATATGACACAAGAAACCATGTGTAGAAGTTTGAGACCAACAAAGAGAGATTTGGTCAAAGAATGATCCAAGTTGACCAAGTTCGTCTATTTTAGTCTTTCTTTGTTTTGACAAGCTTCAAAGTTGACTGAAGGCAATTGTTAAGCATAGATTGATGTAATATGACACAAGAAACCATGTGTAGAAGTTTGAGACCAACGAAGAGAGATTTGGTCCAAGAATGATCCAAGTTAACCAAGTTAGTCTATTTTGGTCTTTCTTTGTTTCGACCAGCTTCAAAGTTGATCAAAGCCAATTGTTAATTATAGATTGATATAATATGACACAAGAAACCATGTGTAGAAGTTTGAGACCAACGAAGACAGATTTGGTCCCACAATCATCCGCCTTATCCAAGTTCATCCATTTTGGTCTTTCTTTGTTTCGACAAGTTTCAAAGTTGATCGAACCCAATTGTCAAGCATAGATTGATGTAATATGACCCAAGAAACCATGTGTAGAAGTTTGAGACCAACGAAGAGAGATTTGGTCCAAGAATGATCCAAGTTGACCAAGTTCGTCTATTTTAGTCTTTCTTTGTTTTGACAAGCTTCAAAGTTGACTGAAGGCAATTGTTAAGCATAGATTGATGTAATATGACACAAGAAACCATGTGTAGAAGTTTGAGACCAACGAAGAGAGATTTGGTCCAAGAATGATCCAAGTTAACCAAGTTAGTCTATTTTGGTCTTTCTTTGTTTCGACAAGCTTCAATGTTGATCGAAGCCAATTGTTAATTCTAGATTGATGTAATATGACACAAAAAACCATGTGTAGAATTTTGAGACCAACAAATAGAGATTTGGTCCAAGAATTATCCACCTTAACCAATTTCGTCCATTTTGGTCTTTGTTCGTTTTGACTAGCTTCAAAGTTAACCGATGGCAATTGTCAAGCATAGATTGATGTAATTTGACACAAGAAACCATGTGTAGAAGTTTGAGACTAACAAAGAGAGATTGGGTCCAAGAATCATCCACCTTAACAAAGTTCGTCTATTTTGGTCTTTCTTAGTTTCAAATATCTTCAAAGTTGACTGAAGGCAATTGTTAATTATAGATTGATGTAATATGACACAAGAAACCATGTGTAGAAGTTTGAGACCAACGAAGAGAGATTTGGTCCAAGAATGATCCAAGTTCACCAAGTTAGTCTATTTTGGTCTTTCTTTGTTTCGACCAGCTTCAAAGTTGATCAAAGCCAATTGTTAATTATAGATTGATGTAATATGACACAACAAACCATGTGTAGAAGTGTGAGACCAACTAAGAGAGATTTGGTCCAAGAATGATCCAAGATGACCAAGTTTGTCTATTTTTGTCTTTTTTTGTTTTGACAAGATTCAAAGTTGACCGTAGTCAATTGCCAAGCATAGATAGATGTAATTTGACACAAGAAACCATGTGTAGAATTTTGAGACCAACAAATAGAGATTTGGTCCAAGAATTATCCACCTTAACCAACTTCGTCCCTTTTGGTCTTTCTTTGTTTCGACAAAAGTCAAACTTGATCGAAGCCAATTTTTAATTATAGATTGATGTAATATGACACAAGAAACCATGCGTAGAAGTTTGAGACCAACGAAGAGAGATTTGGTCCAAGAATGATCCACCTTATCCAAGTTCGTCCATTTTGGTCTTTCTTTGTTTCGACAAGTTTCAAAGTTGATCGAACCCAATTGTCAAGCATAGATTGATGTAATATGACACAAGAAACAATGTGTAGAAGTTTGAGACCAACTAAGAGAGATTTGGTCTAAGAATGATCCAAGTTAACCAAGTTAGTCTATTTTGGTCTTTCTTTGTTTCGACCAGCTTCAAAGTTGATCAAAGCCAATTGTTAATTATAGATTGATATAATATGACACAACAAACCATGTGTAGAAGTTTGAGACCAACGAAGACAGATTTGGTCCCACAATCATCCACCTTATCCAAGTTCGTCCATTTTGGTCTTTCTTTGTTTCGACAAGTTTCAAAGTTGATCGAACCCAATTGTCAAGCATAGATTGATGTAATGTGACACAAGAAACCATGTGTAGAAGTTTGAGACCAACAAAGAGAGATTTGGTCCAAGAATGATCCAAGTTGACCAAGTTCGTCTATTTTTGTCTTTTTTTGTTTTGACAAGCTTCAAAGTTGACCGTAGCCAATTGCCAAGCATGGATAGATGTAATTTGACACAAGAAACCATGTGTAGAATTTTGAGACTAACAAATAGAGATTTGGCCCAAGAATTATCCACCTTTACCAAGTTCGTCCATTTTGGTCTTTTTTTGTTTCGACAAGCATCAATGTTGATCGAAGCTAATTGTTAATTCTAGATTGATGTAATATGACACAAAAAACCATGTGTAGAATTTTGAGACCAACAAAAAGAGATTTGGTCCAAGAATGATCCAAGTTGACCAAGTTCGTCTATTTTAGTCTTTCTTTGTTTTGACAAGCTTCAAAGTTGACTGAAGGCAATTGTGAAGCATAGATTGATATAATATGACACAAGAAACCATGTGTAGAAGTGTGAGACCAACTAAGAGAGATTTGGTCCAAGAATGATCCAAGTTAACCAAGTTAGTCTATTTTGGTCTTTCTTTGTTTCGACCAGCTTCAAAGTTGATCAAAGCCAATTGTTAATTATAGATTGATATAATATGACACAAGAAACCATGTGTAGAAGTTTGAGACCAACGAAGACAGATTTGGTCCCACAATCATGCACCTTATCCAAGTTCGTCCATTTTGGTCTTTCTTTGTTTCGACAAGTTTCAAAGTTGATCGAACCCAATTGTTAAGCATAGATTGATGTAATATGACACAAGAAACCATGTGTAGAAGTTTGAGACCAACAAAGAGAGATTTGGTCCAAGAATGATCCAAGTTGACCAAGTTCGTCTATTTTAGTCTTTCTTTGTTTTGACAAGCTTCAAAGTTGACTGAAGGCAATTGTTAAGCATAGATTGATGTAATATGACACAAGAAACCATGTGTAGAAGTTTGAGACCAACAAAGAGAGATTTGGTCCAAGAATGATCCAAGTTGACCAAGTTCGTCTATTTTTGTCTTTTTTTGTTTTGACAAGCTTCAAAGTTGACCGTAGCCAATTGCCAAGCATAGATAGATGTAATTTGACACAAGAAACCATGTGTAGAATTTTGAGACCAACAAATAGAGATTTGGCCCAAGAATTATCCACCTTAACCAAGTTCGTCCATTTTGGTCTTTCTTTGTTTCGACAAGCATCAATGTTGATCGAAGCTAATTGTTAATTCTAGATTGATGTAATATGACACAAAAAACCATGTGTAGAATTTTGAGAGCAAGAAAGAGAGATTTGGTCCAAGAATGATCCAAGTTGACCAAGTTCGTCAATTTTAGTCTTTCTTTGTTTTGACAAGCTTCAAAGTTGACTGAAGGCAATTGTGAAGCATAGATTGATGGAATATGACACAAGAAACCATATGTAGAAGTTTGAGACCAACGAAGAGAGATTTGGTCCAAGAATGATCCAAGTTAACCAAGTTAGTCTATTTTGGTCTTTCTTTTTTTCGACCAGCTTCTAAGTTGATCAAAGCCAATTGTTAATTATAGATTGATATAATATGACACAAGAAACCATGTGTAGAAGTTTGAGACCAACGAAGACAGATTTGGTCCCACAATCATCCACCTTATCCAAGTTCGTCCATTTTAGTCTTTCTTTGTTTCGACAAGTTTCAAAGTTGATCGAACACAATTGTCAAGCATAGATTGATGTAATATGACACAAGAAACCATGTGTAGAAGTTTGAGACCAACAAAGAGAGATTTGGTCCAAGAATGATCCAAGTTGACCAAGTTCGTCTATTTTAGTGTTTCTTCGTTTCGACTAGCTTCAAAGTTGATCGAAGCCTATTGTCAAGCATAGATTGATGTAATATGACACAAGAAACCATGTGTAGAAGTTTGAGACAAACAAAGAGACATTTGTTCCAAGAATCATCTACCTTAACCAAGTTCATCCATTTTGGTCTTTCTTCATTTCAACTAGCTTCAAAGTTGACCGAAGGCAATTGTCAAGCATAGATTGATGTAATATGACACAAGAAACCATGTGTAGAAGTTTCAGACTAACGACGAGAGACCTGGTCCCACAATCATCTACCTTAACCAAGTTTGTCCATTTTAGTCTTTCTTTGTTTCGACAAGCTTCAAAGTTTATCGAAGCCAATTCTCACGCATAGATTGATGAAATATGACACCAGAAACCATGTGTCGAAGTTTGAGACCAACGAAGAGAGATTTGGTCCAAGAATGATCCAAGTTAACCAAGTTAGTCTATTTTTGTCTTTCTTTGTTTCGACCAGCTTCAAAGTTGATCAAAGCCAATTGTTAATTATAGATTGATATAATATGACACAAGAAACCATGTGCAGAAGTTTGAGACCAACGAAGACAGATTTGGTCCCACAATCATCCACCTCATCCAAGTTCGTCCATTTTTGTCTTTCTTTGTTTCGACAAGTTTCAAAGTTCATCGAACCCAATTGTCCAGCATAGATTGATGTAATATGACACAAGAAACCATGTGTAGAAGTTTGAGACCAACGAAGAGAGATTTGGTCCAAGAATGATCCAAGTTGACCATGTTCGTCTATTTTAGTCTTTCTTCATTTCGACTAGCTTCAAAGTTGATCGAAGCCAATTGTCAAGCATAGAGTGATGTAATATGACACAAGAAACCATGTGTAGAAGTTTGAGACCAACGAAGACAGATTTGGTCCCACAATCATCCACCTTATCCAAGTTCGACCATTTTGGTCTTCCTTTGTTTCGACAAGTTTCAAAGTTGATCGAACCCAATTGTCAAGAATAGATTGATGTAATATGACACAAGAAACCATGTGTAGAAGTTTGAGACCAACGAAGAGAGATTTGGTCCAAGAATAATCCAAGTTGACCAAGTTCGTCTATTTTAGTCTTTCTTTGTTTTGACAAGCTTCAAAGTTGACTGAAGGCAATTGTTAAGCATAGATTGATGTAATACGACACAAGAAACCATGTGTAGAAGTTTGAGACAAACGAAGAGAGATTTGGTCCAAGAATGATCCAAGTCAACCAAGTTAGTCTATTTTGGTCTTTCTTTGTTTCGACCAGCTTCAAAGTTGATCAAAGCCAATTGTTAATTATAGATTGATATAATATGACACAAGAAACCATCTGTAGAAGTTTGAGACCAACGAAGACAGATTTGGTCCCACAATCATCCACCTTATCCAAGTTCGTCCATTTTGGTCTTTCTTTGTTTCGACAAGTTTCAAAGTTGATCGAACCAAATTGTCAAGCATAGATTGATGTAATATGACACAAGAAACCATGTGTAGAAGTTTGAGACCAACAAAGAGAGATTTGGTCCAAGAATGATCCAAGTTGACCAAGTTCGTCTATTTTAGTCTTTCTTTGTTTTGACAAGCTTCAAAGTTGACTAAAGGCAATTGTTAAGCATAGATTGATGTAATATGACACAAGAAACCATGTGTAGAAGTTTGAGACCAACGAAGAGAGATTTGGTCCAAGAATGATCCGAGTTAACCAAGTTAGTCTATTTTGGTATTTCTTTGTTTCGACCAGCTTCAAAGTTGATCAAAGCCAATTGTTAATTATAGATTGATGTAATATGACACAAGAAAGCATGTGTAGAAGTTTGAGACCAACAATGAGAGATTTGGTCCAAGAATGATCCAAGTTGACCAAGTTCGTCTTTTTTTGTCTTTTTTGGTTTTGACAAGCTTCAAAGTTGACCGTAGGCAATTGCCAAGCATAGATAGATGTAATATGACACAAGAAACCATGTGTAGAAGTTTGAGACAAACAAAGAGACATTTGGTCCAAGAATCATCCACCTTAACCAAGTTCATCCATTTTGGTCTTTCTTCATTTCAACTAGCTTCAAAGTTGACCGAAGGTAATTGTCAAGCATAGATTGATGTAATATGACACAAGAAACCATGTGTAGAAGTTTCAGACTAACGACGAGAGACTTGGTCCCACAATCATCTACCTTAACCATGTTTGTCCATTTTAGTCTTTCTTTGTTTCGACAAGCTTCAAAGTTTATCGAAGCCAATTCTCACGCATATATTAATGAAATATGACACAAGAAACCATGTGTCGAAGTTTGAGACCAACAAAGAGATATTTGGTCCAAGAATAATCCAAGTTGACCAAGTTCGTCTATTTTTGTCTTTTTTTCTTTTGACAAGATTCAAAGTTGACCGTAGCCAATTGCCAAGCATAGATAGATGTAATTTGACACAAGAAACCATGTGTAGAATTTTGAGACCAACAAATAGAGATTTGGTCCAAGAATTATCCACCTTAACCAACTTCGTCCCTTTTGGTCTTTCTTTGTTTCGACAAGCGTCAAACTTGATCGAAGCCAATTTTTAATTATAGATTGATGTAATATGACACAAGAAACCATGCGTATAAGTTTGAGACCAACGAATAGATATTTGGTCCCAAAATCATCCACCTTAACCAAGTTCGTCCATTTTGGTTTTTCTTCGTTTCGACTAGCTTCAAAGTTGACCGAAGTCAATTGTCAAGCATAGATTGATATAATATGACACAAGAAACCATGTGTAGAAGTTTGAGACCAACGAAGACAGATTTGGTCCCAAAATCATCCACCTTAACCAAGTTCGTCCATTTTGGTCTTTCTTCGTTTCGACTAGTTTCAAAGTTGACCGAAGGCAATTGTCAAGCATAGATTGATATAATATGACACAAGAAACCATGTGTAGAAGTTTGAGACCAACGAAGACAGATTTGGTCCCACAATCATCCACCTTAACCAAGTTCGACCATTTTGGTCTTTCTTTGTTTCGAGAAGTTTCAAAGTTGATCGAAGCCAATTGTCAAGCATAGATTGATGTAATATGACACAAGAAACAATGTGTAGAAGTTTGAGACCAACAAAGAGAGATTTGGTCGAAGCATCATCCACCTTAACCAAGTTCGTTCATTTTGGTCTTTCTTTGTTTTGACAAGCGTCAAAGTTGATTGAAGCCAATTTTTAATTATAGATTGATGTAATATGACACAAGAAAACATGTGTAGAAGTTTGAGACCAACGAGGAGATATTTGGTCCCAAAATCATCCACCTTAACCAAGATTCGTCCATTTTGGTCTTTCTTCGTTTCGACTAGCTTCAAAGTAGACCGAAGGCAATTGTCAAGCATAGATTGATGTAATATGACATAAGAAACCATGTGGAGAAGTTTAAGACCAACTAAGAGAGTTTTGGTCCAAGAATGATCCAAGTTGACCAAGTTCATCTATTTTGGTCTTTTTTTCTTTTGACAAGCTTCAAAGTTGACCGAAGCCAATTGCCAAGTATAGATTGATGTAATATGACACAAGAAACCATTTGGAGAAGTTTAAGACCAACTAAGAGAGATTTGGTCCAAGAATGATCCAAGTTGACAAAGTTCGTCTATTTTGGTCTTTCTTTGTTTTGACAAACTTCAAAGTTGACCGAAACCAGTTGCCACGCATAGATTGATGTAATATGACACAACAAACCATGTGTAGAAGTTTGAGACCAACGAAAAGAGATGTGGCCCAAGAATTATCCACCTTAACCAAGTTCGTCCATTATGGTCTTTCTTCGTTTCGACTAGGTTCAAAGTTGACCGAAGGCAATTGTCAAGCATAGATTGATATAATATGACAAGGAAACCATGTGTAGAAGTTTGAGACCAACAAAGAGACATTTGGTCCAAGAATCATCCAGCTTAACCAAGTTCATCCATTTTGGTCTTTCTTCATTTCCACTAGCTTCAAAGTTGACCGAAGGCAATTGTTAAGCATAGATTGATGTAATATGACACAAGAAACCATTTGGAGAAGTTTAAGACCAACTAAGAGACATTTGGTCCAAGAATGATCCAAGTTGACAAAGTTCTGTCTATTTTGGTCTTTCTTTGTTTTGACAAACTTCAAAGTTGACCGAAACCAATTGCCAGGCATAGATTGATGTAATATGACACAAGAAACCATGTGTAGAAGTTTGAGACCAACGAAAAGCGATGTGGCCCAAGAATTATCCACCTTAACCAAGTTTGTCCATTATGGTCTTTCTTCGTTTCGACTAGCTTCAAAGTTGACCGAATGCAATTGTCAAGCATAGATTGATATAATATGACACAAGAAACCATGTGTAGATGTTTGAGACCAACGAAGACAGATTTGGTCCCACAATCATCCACCTTAACCAAGTTCATCCATTTTGGTCTTTCTTTGTTTCGACAAGTTTCTAAGTTAATCGAAGCCAATTGTCAAGCATAGATTGATGTAATATGACATAAGAAACAATATGTAGAAGTTTCAGACCAACAAAGAGAGATTTGGTCGAAGAATCAACCACCTTAACCAAGTTCGTTCATTTTGGTCATTCTTTGTTTCGACAAGCGTCAAAGTTGATTGAAGCCAATTTTTAATTATAGATTGATGTAATATGACACAAGAAACCATGTGTAGAAGTTTGAGACAAACAAAGAGACATTTGGTCTAAGAATCATCCACCTTAACCAAGTTCGTCCATTTTTGTCTTTCTTCATTTCAACTAGCTACAAAATTGACGGAAGGCAATTGTCAAGCATAGATTGATGTAATATGACCCAAGAAACCATGTGTAGAAGTTTCAGACTAACGACGAGAGATTTGGTCCAAGAATCATCGACCTTAACCATGTTCGTCCATTTTGGTCTTTCTTTGTTTCGACAAGTTTCAAAGTTGATCGAAGCCAATTGTCAAGCATAGATTGATGTAATATGACACAAGAAACCATGTGTAGAAGTTTGAGACCAACAAAAAGAGATTTGGTCGAATAATCATCCACCTTAACCAAGTTCGTCCATTTTGGTCTTTCTTTGTTTCGACTAGCTTCAAAGTTGACCGAAGGCAATTGTCAAGCATAGATTGATGTAATATGACACAAGAAACCATGTGTAGAAGATTGAGACCAACGAAGAGAGATTTGGTCCAAGAATTATCCACCTTAACCAAGTTCGTCCATTTTGGTCTTTCTTTGTTTCGACTAGCTTCAAAGTTGACCGAAGGCAATTGTCAAGCATAGATTGATGTAATATGACACAAGAAACCATGTGTAGAAGATTGAGACCAACGAAGAGAGATTTGGTCCAAGAATTATCCACCTTAACCAAGTTCGTCCATTTTGGTCTTTCGTCGTTTCGACTAGCTTCAAAGTTAACCGAAGGCAATTGTCAAGCATAGATTGATGTAATATGACATAAGAAACCATGTGGAGAAATTTAAGACCAACTAAGAGAGTTTTGGTCCGACAATCATCTACCTTAACCAAGTGCGTCCATTTTGGTCTTTCTTTGTTTCGACAAGTTTCAAAGTTGATCGAAGCCAATTCTCAAGCATAGATTGATGTAATATGACATAAGAAACAATGTGTAGAAGTTTGAGACCAACAAAGAGAGATTTGGTCCAAGAATCATCCATCTAAACCAAGTTCGTTCATTATGGTCTTTCCTTGTTTCGACAAGCGTCAAAGTTGATCGAAGCCAATTTTTAATTCTAGATTGATGTAATATGACACAAGAAACCATGTGTAGAAGTTTGAGACCAACGAAGAGATATTTGGTCCCATAATCATCCACCTTAACCAAGTTCGTCCATTTTGGTCTTTCTTCGTTTCGACTAGCTTCAAAGTTGATCGAAGCCAATTGTCAAGCATAGATTGATGTAATATGACACAAGAAACCATGTGTAGAAGTTTGAGACAAACAAAGAGACATTTGGTCCAAGAATCATCCACCTTAACCAAGTTCATCCATTTTGGTCTTTCTTCATTTCCACTAGCTTCAAAGTTGACCAAAGGCAATTGTCAAGCATAGATTGATGTAATATGACACAAGAAACCATTTGGAGAAGTTTAAGACCAACTAAGAGAGATTTAGTCCAAGAATGATCCAAGTTGACAAAGTTCGTCTATTTTAGTCTTTCTTTGTTTTGACAAACTTCAAAGTTGACCGAAACCAATTGCCAGGCATAGATTGATGTAATATGACACAAGAAACCATGTGTACAAGTTTGAGACCAACGAAAAGAGATGTCGCCTAAGAATTATCCACCTTAACCAAGTTCGTCCATTATGGTCTTTGTTCGTTTCGACTAGCTTCAAAGTTGACCGAAGGCAATTGTCAAGCATAGATTGATGTAATATGACATAAGAAACCATGTGGAGAAATTTAAGACCAACTAAGAGAGTTTTGGTCCGACAATCATCTACCTTAACCAAGTGCGTCCATTTTGGTCTTTCTTTGTTTCGACAAGTTTCAAAGTTGATCGAAGCCAATTCTCAAGCATAGATTGATGTAATATGACATAAGAAACAATGTGTAGAAGTTTGAGACCAACAAAGAGAGATTTGGTCCAAGAATCATCCATCTAAACCAAGTTCGTTCATTATGGTCTTTCCTTGTTTCGACAAGCGTCAAAGTTGATCGAAGCCAATTTTTAATTCTAGATTGATGTAATATGACACAAGAAACCATGTGTAGAAGTTTGAGACCAACGAAGAGATATTTGGTCCCATAATCATCCACCTTAACCAAGTTCGTCCATTTTGGTCTTTCTTCGTTTCGACTAGCTTCAAAGTTGATCGAAGCCAATTGTCAAGCATAGATTGATGTAATATGACACAAGAAACCATGTGTAGAAGTTTGAGACAAACAAAGAGACATTTGTTCCAAGAATCATCCACCTTAACCAAGTTCATCCATTTTGGTCTTTCTTCATTTCCACTAGCTTCAAAGTTGACCAAAGGCAATTGTCAAGCATAGATTGATGTAATATGACACAAGAAACCATTTGGAGAAGTTTAAGACCAACTAAGAGAGATTTAGTCCAAGAATGATCCAAGTTGACAAAGTTCGTCTATTTTAGTCTTTCTTTGTTTTGACAAACTTCAAAGTTGACCGAAACCAATTGCCAGGCATAGATTGATGTAATATGACACAAGAAACCATGTGTACAAGTTTGAGACCAACGAAAAGAGATGTCGCCTAAGAATTATCCACCTTAACCAAGTTCGTCCATTATGGTCTTTGTTCGTTTCGACTAGCTTCAAAGTTGACCGAAGGCAATTGTCAAGCATAGATTGATGTAATATGACATAAGAAACCATGTGGAGAAATTTAAGACCAACTAAGAGAGTTTTGGTCCGACAATCATCTACCTTAACCAAGTGCGTCCATTTTGGTCTTTCTTTGTTTCGACAAGTTTCAAAGTTGATCGAAGCCAATTCTCAAGCATAGATTGATGTAATATGACATAAGAAACAATGTGTAGAAGTTTGAGACCAACAAAGAGAGATTTGGTCCAAGAATCATCCACCTAAACCAAGTTCGTTCATTATGGTCTTTCTTTGTTTCGACAAGCGTCAAAGTTGATCGAAGCCAATTTTTAATTATAGATTGATGTAATATGACACAAGAAACCATGTGTAGAAGTTTGAGACCAACGAAGAGATATTTGGTCCCAGAATCATCCACCTTAACCAAGTTCGTCCATTTTGGTCTTTCTTTGTTTCGACTAGCTTCAAAGTTGACCGAAGGCATTTGTGAAGCATAGATTGATGTAATATGACACAAGAAACCATGTGTAGAAGATTGAGACCAACGAAGAGATATTTGGTCCAAGAATTATCCACCTTAACCAAGTTTGTCCATTTTGGTCTTTCTTCGTTTCGACTAGCTTCAAAGTTGACCGAAGCCAATTGTCAAGCATAGATTGATGTAATATGACACAAGAAACCATTTGGAGAACTTTAAGGCCAACTAAGAGAGTTTTGGTCCGACAATCATCCACCTTAACCTAGTGCGTCCATTTTGGTTTTTCTTTGTTTCGACAAGTTTCAAAGTTGATCGAAGCCAATTGTCAAGCATAGATTGATGTAATATGACACAAGAAACCATGTGTAGAAGTTTGAGACCAACAAAGAGAGATTTGGTCGAAGAATCATCCACCTTAATCAAGTTCGTCCATTTTGGTCTTTCTTTGTTTCGACTAGCTTCAAAGTTGATCGAAGCCAATTTTTAATTATAGATTGATGTAATATGACACAAGAAACCATGTGTAGAAGTTTGAGACCAACGAAGAGATATTTGGTCCCAGAATCATCCACCTTAACCAAGTTTGTCCTTTTTGGTCTTTCTTCGTTTCGACTAGCTTCAAAGTTGACCGAAGGCAATTGTCAAGCGTAGATTGATGTAATATGACATAAGAAACCATGTGGAGAAGTTTAAGACCAACTATGAGAGTTTTGGTCCGAGAATGATCCAAGTTGACCAAGTTCATCTATTTTGGTCTTTTTTTCTTTTGACAGGCTTCAAAGTTGACCGAAGCCAATTCTCAAGCGTAGATTGATGTAATATGACACAAGAAACCATGTGTAGAAGTTTGAGACCAACGAAGACAGATTTGGTCCCACAATCTTCCACCTTAACCAAGTTTGTCCTTTTTGGTCTTTCTTTGTTTCGACAAGTTTCAAAGTTGATCTAAGGCAATTGTCAAGCATAGATTGATGTAATATGACATAAGAAACCATGTGGAGAAGTTTAAGACCAACTATGAGAGTTTTGGTCCGAGAATGATCCAAGTTGACCAAGTTCATCTATTTTGGTCTTTTTTTCTTTTGACAAGCTTCAAATTTGTCCGAAGCCAATTGCCAAGTATAGATTGATGTAATATGACACAAGAAACCATGTGTAGAAACGAAGAAACGAAGAAAGACCAAAATGGACGAACTTGGTTAAGGTGGATGATACTTGGACCAATTCTCTCTTCGTTAGTCTCAAACTTTTACACATGGTTTCTTGTGCCATATTACATCAATCTATGCTTGACAATTGGCTTCGGATAACTTTGAAGCTTGTCGAAACGAAAAAAGACCAAAATGGACAAACTTTGTTACGGTGGATGATTCTTGGACCAAATCTCTCTTTGTTGGTCTCAAACTTCTACATACGGTTTCCTGTGTCATATGACATCAATCTATGCTTGGCAATTCGCTTCGGTCAACTTTGAAGCTTGTCGAAACAAAAAAAGACCAAAATGGATGAACTTTGTTAAGGTGGATGATTCTTGGACCAAATCTCTCTTCATTGGTCTCAAACTTCTACACATGGTTTGTTGTGTCATATTACATCAATCTATGCTTGACAATGGTTCGGTCAACAATGAAGCTTGTCGAAACGAAGAAAGACCCAAATGGACGAACATGGTTATGGTGGATGATTCTTGGACCAAATCTCTCTTCGTTGGTCTCAAACTTCTACACATGGTTTCTTATGTCATATTACATCAATCTATGCTTGACAATGGTTCGGTCAACTTTGAAGCTTGTCGAAACGAAGAAAGACCAAAATGGATGATCTATTTTAAGGTGGATGATTCTTGGACCAAATCTCTCTTTGTTGATCTTAAACTTCTACACATGATTTCTTGTGTCATATTACATGAATCTATGCAAGACCATTGGCTTCTGTCAACTTTGAAGCTTGTCGAAACGATGAAAGACTAAAATGGATGAACTTGGTTAAGGTGGATGATTCTTGGACCAAATCTCTCTTCGTTGGTCTCAAACTTCTACACATGGTTTCTTGTGCCATATTACATCAATCTATGCTTGACAATTGGCTTTGGTAATCTTTGAAGCTTGTCGAAACGAAGAAAGACCAAAATGGACGAACTTTGTTAAGGTGGATGATTCTTGGACCAAATCTCTCTTCGTTGGTCTCAAACTTCTACACATGGTTTCTTATGCCATATTACATCAATCTATGCTTGACAATTGGCTTCGGTAAACTTTGAAGTTTGTCGAAACGAAGAAAGACCAAAATGGAGGAACTTTGTTAAGGTGGATGATTCTTGGACCAAATCTCTCTTCGTTGGTCTCAAACTTCTACACATGGTTTCTTGTGCCATATTACATCAATCTATGCTTGACAATTGGCTTCGGTAAACTTTGAAGTTTGTCGAAACGAAGAAAGACCAAAATGGAGGAACTTTGTTAAGGTGGATGATTCTTGGACCAAATCTCTCGTCGTTCGTCTCAAACTTCTACACATGGATTCTTGTGCCATAATACATCAATCTATGCTTGGCAATTGGCTTCGGTCAACTTTAAAGCTTGTCGAAACGAAATAAGACCAAAATGGATTAACTTTGTTAAGGTGGATCATTCTTGGACCAAATCTCTCGTCGTTGGTCTCAAACTTCTACACATGATTTCTTGTGTCATATTACATGAATCTATGCTAGACAATTGGCTTCAGTCAACTTTGAAGCTTGTCGAAATGATGAAAGACTAAAATGGATGAACTTGGTTAAGGTGGATGATTCTTGGACTAAATCTCTCTTCGTTGGTCTCAAACTTCTACACATGGTTTCTTGTGCCATATTACATCAATCTATGCTTGACAATTGGCTTTGGTAATTTTGAAGCTTGTCGAAATGAAGAAAGACCAAAATGGACGAACTTTGTTAAGGTGGATGATTCTTGGACCAAATCTCTCTTCGTAGGCCTCAAACCTCTGCACATGGTTTGTTGTGTCATATTACATCAATATATGTATGACAATGCTTCGGTCAACTTTGAAGGTTGTCGAAATGAAGAAAGACCCAAATGGACGAACTTGGTTAAGGTGCATGATTCTTGGACCAAATCTCTCTTCGTTGGTCTCAAACTTCTACACATGGTTTCTTATGCCATATTACATCAATCTATGCTTGACAATTGGCTTCAGTCAACTTTGAAGCTTGTCGAAACGATGAAAGACTAAAATGGATGAACTTGGTTAAGGTGGATGATTCTTGGACCAAATCTCTCTTCGTAGGCCTCAAACCTCTGCACATGGTTTGTTGTGTCATATTACATCAATATATGTATGACAATGCTTCGGTCAACTTTGAAGGTTGTCGAAATGAAGAAAGACCCAAATGGACGAACTTGGTTAAGGTGGATGATTCTCGGACCAAATCTCTCTTCATTCGTCTCAAACTTCTACACATGGATTCTTGTGCCATAATACATCAATCTATGCTTGGCAATTGGCTTCGGTCAACTTTAAAGCTTGTCGAAACGAAATAAGACCAAAATGGATTAACTTTGTTAAGGTGGATGATTCTTGGACCAAATCTCTCGTCGTTGGTCTCAAACTTCTACACATGATTTCTTGTGTCATATTACATGAATCTATGCTAGACAATTGGCTTCAGTCAACTTTGAAGCTTGTCGAAACGATGAAAGACTAAAATGGATGAACTTGGTTAAGGTGGATGATTCTTGGACTAAATCTCTCTTCGTTGGTCTCAAACTTCTACACATGGTTTCTTGTGCCATATTACATCAATCTATGCTTGACAATTGGCTTTGGTAATTTTGAAGCTTGTCGAAATGAAGAAAGACCAAAATGGACGAACTTTGTTAAGGTGGATGATTCTTGGACCAAATCTCTCTTCGTAGGCCTCAAACCTCTGCACATGGTTTGTTGTGTCATATTACATCAATATATGTATGACAATGCTTCGGTCAACTTTGAAGGTTGTCGAAATGAAGAAAGACCCAAATGGACGAACTTGGTTAAGGTGGATGATTCTCGGACCAAATCTCTCTTCGTTCGTCTCAAACTTCTACACATGGTTTCTTGTGTCATATTACATAAATTCTTGCTTGACAATTGGCTTAGGTCAACTTTGAAGCTAGTCGAAAGGAAGAAAGACCAAAATGAACGAACTTTGTTATGGTAGATGGTTCTTGGACCAAATCTCTCTTTGTTGGTCTCGAACTTCTACACATGGTTTCTTGTCATATTATATCAATCTATGCTTGGCAATTGGCTTCGGTCAACTTTCAAGCTTCGCGAAAAGAAGGAAGACCAAAATGGAAGAACTTTGTTCAGGTGGACGGTTCTTGGACCAAATCTCTCTTCGTTGGTCTCAAACTTCTACACATGATTTCTTGTGTCAAATTACATCAATCTATGCTTGACAATGCTTCGGTCAACTTTGAAGCTTGTCGAAATGAAGAAAGACCCAAATGGACAAACTTGGTTAAGGTGGATGATTCTTGGACTAAATCTCTCTACGTTGGTCCCAAACTTCTACACATGGTTTCTTGTGTCATATTACACCAATATATGCTTGACAATGCTTCAGTCAACTTTGAAGCTTGTCGAAACGAAGAAAGACCTAAATGGACGAACTTGGTTAAGGTGGATGATTCTTGGACCAAATCTCTCTTCGTTGGTCTTAAACTTCTACACATGGTTTGTTCTGTCAGATTACATCAATTCTTGCTTGACAATTGACTTCGGTTAACTTTGAAGATTGTCGAAATGAAGAAAGACCAAAATGGACGAACTTGGTTATGGTGGATGATTCATGGACCAAATCTCTCTTTGTTGGTCTCGAACTTCTACACATGGTTTCTTGTCATATTATATCAATCTATGCTTGGCAATTGGCTTCGGTCAACTTTCAAGCTTCGCGAAAAGAAGGAAGACTAAAATGGAAGAACTTTGTTCAGGTGGACGGTTCTTGGACCAAATCTCTCTTCGTTGGTCTCAAACTTCTACACATGATTTCTTGTGTCAAATTACATCAATCTATGCTTGACAATGCTTCGGTCAACTTTGAAGCTTGTCGAAATGAAGAAAGACCCAAATGGACAAACTTGGTTAAGGTAGATGATTCTTGGACCAAATCTCTCTACGTTGGTCTCAAACTTCTACACATGGTTCCTTGTGTCATATTATATCAATCTATGCTTGGCAATTGGCTTCGGTCATCTTTGAAGCTTGTCGAAACAACGATAGACCTAAATGGAGGAACTTTGTTAAGGTGGATCATTCTTGGACCAGATCTCTCTTTGTTGGTTTCAAACTTTTACACATGGTTTCTTGTGTCATATTATATCAATCTATGCTTGGCAATTGGCTTCGGTTAACTTTGAAGCTTGTCGAAACGAAGAAAGACCAAAATCGACGAACTTTGTTAAGGTGGATGATACTTTGACCAAATCTCTCTTCCTTTGTCTCAAACTTCTACACATGGTTTCTTGTGTCATATTATGTCAATCTATGCTTCGCAATTGGCTTCGGTCATCTTTGAAGCTTGTCGAAACGAAGAAAGACCTAAATGGAGGAACTTTGTTAAGGTGGATGATTCTTGGACCAAATCTCTCTTCGTTTGTCTCAAACTTCTACACATGGTTTCTTGTGTCATATTACATCAATCTATGGTTGACAATGCTTCAGTCAACATTGAACCTTGTCGAAACGAAGAAAGACCAAGAAGGACGAACTTGGTTAAGGTGGATGATTCTTGGACCAAATCTCTCTTCGTTGGTCTCAAGCTTCTGCACATGGTTTCTTGTGTCATATTATATCAATTCTTGCTTGACAATTGGCTTCGGTCAACTTTGAAGCTAGTCGAGACAAAGGAACACCAAAATGGACGAACTTGGTTATGGTGGATGATTCATGGACCAAATCACTCTTTGTGGGTCTCGAACTTCTACACATGGTTTCTTGTCATATTATATCAATCTATGCTTAGCAATTGGCTTCGGTCAACTTTAAAGCTTGTCGAATCGAAGGAAGACCAAAATGGAGGAACTTTGTTAAGGTGGATGATTCTTGGACCAAATCTCTCTTCGTTGGTCTCAAACTTGTACACATGGTTTCTTGTGTCATATTATATCAATCTATGCTTGACAATGCTTCGGTCAACTTTGACGCTTGTCGAAACGAAGAAAGACCCAAATGGACGAACTTGGTTAAGGTGGATGATTCTTGGACCAAATATCTACTCGTTGGTCTCAAACTTCTACACATGGTTCCTTGTGTCATATTATATCAATCTATGCTTGGCAATTGGCTTCGGTCATCTTTAAAGCTTGTCGAAACGACGAAAGACCTAAATGGAGGAACTTTGTTAAGGTGGATGATTCTTGGACTAAATCTCTCTTTGTTGGTCTCAAACTTCTACACATGGTTTCTTATGCCATATTACATCAATCTATGCTTGACAATTGGCTTCGGTCAACTCTGAAGCTAGTCGAAACGAAGAAAGATCAAAAAGGACGAACTTGGTTAAGGTGGATGATTCTTGGACCAAATCTCTCTTCGTTGGTCTATATAAATTCTTTCTTGACAATTGGCCTCGGTCAACTTTGAAGCTTGTCGAATCGAAGAAATACCCAAATGGATAAACTTGGTTAAGGCAGATGATTCTTGGACCAAATCTCTTTTCGTTGGTCTGAAACTTTTACACATGGTTTCTTGTATCATATTCCATCAATCTATGCTTGGCAATTGGCTTCGGTCGACTTCGAAGCTAGTCAAAACGACGAAATACCAAAATGGACAAAGTTTGTTAAGATGAATGATTCTTGGACCAAATCTCTCTTCGTTGGTCTCAACCTTCTACACACGGTTTCTTGTGTCATATTACATCAATCTATGCTTAAAATGCTTCGGTGAACTTTGAAGCTTGTCGAAACGAAGAAAGACCAAAATGGACAAACTTGGTTATGGTGGAAGATTCTTTGACCAAATCTCTCTTCGTTGGTCTCAAACTTCTACACATGGTTTCTTGTGTCATATTATATCAATCTATGTTTGACAATGCTTCGGTCAACTTTGAGGCTTGTCGAAACGAAGAAAGACCCAAATGGACATCTTGGTTAAGGTGGATGATTCTTGGACCACATCTCTCTTTGTTGGTCTCGAACTTCTACACATGGTTTCTTGTCATATTATATCACTCTATGCTTGGCAATTGGCTACGGTCAACTTTGAACCTTATCTAAACGAAGGAAGAACAAATGGAGGAACTTTGTTAAGGTGGATGATTCTTGGACCAAATCTCTCTTCGTTGGTCTCAAACTTCTACACATGGTTTCTTGTGTCATATTATATCAATCTATGCTTGACAATGCTTCGGTCAACTTTGAAGCTTGTCGAAACGAAGAAAGACCCAAATGGACGAGCTTGGTTAAGGTGGATGATTCAGGGACCAAATCTCTCTTCGTTGGTCTCAAACTTCTACACATGGTTTCTTGTGCCATATTACATCAATCTATGCTTGACAATTAGCTTCGATCAACTTTCAAGCTAGTTAAAACGAAGAAAGACCAAAATGGACGAACTTTGTTAAGGTAAATGATTCATGGACCAAATCTCTCTTTGTGGGCCTCAAATATCTACACATGGTTACTTGTGTCATATTACATCAATCTATGCTTGGCAATTGGCTTCGGTCAACGTTGAAGCTTGTCGACACGAAGAAAGACCAAAATGGACGAACTTAGTTATGGTGGATGATTCATGGACCAAATCTCTCTTTGTTGGTCTCAAACTTCTACACATGGTTTCTTGTGTCATATTACATCAATCTATGCTTGACAATTGGCTTCGGTCAACTTTGAAGCTAGTCGAAACGAAGAAAGACCTAAATGGACGAACTTGGTTAATGTGGATGATTCTTGGACCAAATCTCTCTTCGTTGGTCTATATCAATTCTTTCTTGACAATTGGCCTCGGTCAACTTTGAAGCTTGTCGAATCGAAGAAATACCCAAATGGATAAACTTGGTTAAGGCAGATGATTCTTGGACCAAATCTCTCTTCGTTGGTCTGAAACTTTTACACATGGTTTCTTGTATCATATTCCATCAATCTATGCTTGGCAATTGGCTTCGGTCGACTTCGAAGCTAGTCAAAACGACGAAATACCAAAATGGACAAAGTTTGTTAAGATGAATGATTCTTGGACCAAATCTCTCTTCGTTGGTCTCAACCTTCTACACACGGTTTCTTGTGTCATATTACATCAATCTATGCTTAAAATGCTTCGGTGAACTTTGAAGCTTGTCGAAACGAAGAAAGACCAAAATGGACAAACTTGGTTATGGTGGAATATTCTTTGACCAAATCACTCTTCGTTGGTCTCAAACTTCTACACATGGTTTCTTGTGTCATATTATATCAATCTATGTTTGACAATGCTTCGGTCAACTTTGAGGCTTGTCGAAACGAAGAAAGACCCAAATGGACATCTTGGTTAAGGTGGATGATTCTTGGACCACATCTCTCTTTGTTGGTCTCGAACTTCTACACATGGTTTCTTGTCATATTATATCAATCTATGCTTGGCAATTGGCTTCGGTCAACTTTGAACCTTATCTAAACGAAGGAAGAACAAATGGAGGAACTTTGTTAAGGTGGATGATTCTTGGACCAAATCTCTCTTCGTTGGTCTCAAACTTCTACACATGGTTTCTTGTGTCATATTATATCAATCTATGCTTGACAATGCTTCGGTCAACTTTGAAGCTTGTCGAAACGAAGAAAGACCCAAATGGACGAGCTTGGTTAAGGTGGATGATTCAGGGACCAAATCTCTCTTCGTTGGTCTCAAACTTCTACACATGGTTTCTTGTGCCATATTACATCAATCTATGCTTGACAATTAGCTTCGATCAACTTTCAAGCTAGTTAAAACGAAGAAAGACCAAAATGGACGAACTTTGTTAAGGTAAATGATTCATGGACCAAATCTCTCTTTGTGGGCCTCAAATATCTACACATGGTTACTTGTGTCATATTACATCAATCTATGCTTGGCAATTGGCTTCGGTCAACGTTGAAGCTTGTCGACACGAAGAAAGACCAAAATGGACGAACTTAGTTATGGTGGATGATTCATGGACCAAATCTCTCTTTGTTGGTCTCAAACTTCTACACATGGTTTCTTGTGTCATATTAGATCAATCTATGCTTGACAATGCTTGGGTCAACTTTGAAGCTTGTCCAAACGAAAAAAAGACCAAAATGGACGAACTTGGTTAAAGTGAATGATTCTTGGACCAAATCTCTCTTTGTTGGTCTCAAACTTCTACACATGGTTTCTTGTGTCATATTACATCAATCTATGCTTGACAATTGGCTTCGGTCAACTTTGAAGCTTGTCGAAACGAAGAAAGACCAAAATGGACGAACTTTCTTAAGGTGGATGATTCATGGACCAAATCTCTCTTCGTTCGTCTCAAACTTCTACACATGGTTTCTTGTGTCATATTATATCAATCTATGCTTGACAATGCTTGGGTCAACTTTGAAGCTTGTCCAAACGAAGAAAGACCAAAATGGACGAACTTGCTTAATGTGGATGATTCTTGGACCAAATCTCCCTTTCTTGGTCTCAAATTTCTCCACACGGTTTCTTCTGTCATATTACATCAATCTATCTAGACAATTGACTTCGGTCTACTTTGAAGCTTATCGAAATGAAGAAAGACCAAAATGGACGAACTTGCTTACGGTGGATGATTCTTGGGCCAAACCTCTCTTTGTTGGTCTCAAACTTCTGCACATGGTTTCTTGTGTCATATTACATCAATCTATGCTTGCCAGTTGGCTTCGGTTAACTTTCAAACTTATCGAAACGAAGAAAGACCAAAATGGACGAACTTGCTTACGGTGGATGATTCTTGGACCAAACCTCTCTTTGTTGGTCTCAAACTTCTGCACATAGTTTCTTGTGCCATATTACATCAATCTATGTTTCACAATTGGCTTCGGTCAACTTTGAAGCTTGTAGAAACGAAGAAAGACGAAAATGGACTACCTTGGTTAATGTGGATGATTCTCGGACCAAATCTCTCTTTGTTGGTCTCAAATTTCTCCACACGGTTACTTGTGTCATATTACATCAATCTATGCTACACAATTGGCTTCGGTCAACTTTGAAGCTTATCCAAACGAACAAAAGACCATAATGGACGAACTTGGTTAAAGTAAATGATTCTTGGACGAAATCTCTCTTCGTTGGTCTCAAACTTCTACACATGGTTTCTTGTGTCATATTATATTAATCTACGCTTGACAATGCTTCGGTCAACTTTATAACTTGTCGAAACGAAGAAAGACCAAAATTGACGAACCTGCTTACGGTGGATGATTCTTGGACCAAATCTCTCTTTGTTGGTCTCAACCTTCTACACATGGTTTCTTGTGTCATATTACATCAATTCTTGCTTGACAATTGGCTTCGGTCAACTTTGAAACTTGTCGAAACGAAGAAAGACCAAAACGGATGAACTTTGTTAATGTGGATGATTCTTGGACTAAATCTCTCTTAGTAGGTCTCAACCTTCTACACATGGTTTCTTAGGCCATATCTCAATTTGTTGGTCTCAAACTTCTACACATGGTTCCTGTGTCATATTACATTAATCTATGCTTGACAATGCTTCGGTCAAATTTATAACTTGTCGAAACGAAGAAAGACGAAAATGGACGAACTTTGTTAATGTGGATGATTCTTGGACCAAATCTCTCTTAGTAGGTCTCAAACTTCTACACATTGTTTCTTGTGTCATATTAGATCAATCTATGCTTGGCGATTGGCTTCGGTCAACTTTCAAGCTTGTCAAAACGAAGAAAGACCAAAATGGACGAACTTTGTTAAGGTGGATGATTCTTGAACAAATCTCTATTCGTTCGTCTCAAACTTCTACACATGGTTTGTTGTTTCATATTACATCAATCTATGCTTGACAATGCTTCAGTCAACTTTTAACCTTGTCGAAACGAAGAAAGACTAAAATGGACGAACTTGGTTAAGGTGGATGATTCTTGGACCAAATCTCTCTTGGTTGGTCGCAAACTTCTACACATGGTTGCTTGTGTCATATTACATCAATCTATGCTTGGCAATTGGCTTCGGTCAACTTTGAAGCTTGTCGAAACGAAGAAAGACCAAAATGGATGAACTTGGTTATGGTGGATGATTCATGGACCAAATCTCTCTTTGTTAGTCTCCAATTTCACCACATGGTTTCTTGTGTCATATTACATCAATCTATGCTAGACAATTGGCTTCGGTCAACTTTGAAGCTTGTCCAAACGAACAAAAGACCATAATGGAAGAACTTGGTTAAAGTAAATGATTCTTGGACCAAATCTCTCTTCGTTGGTCTCAAACTTCTACACATGGTTTTTTGTGTCATATTATATTAATATACGCTTGACAATGCTTCGGTCAACTTTATAACTTGTCGAAACGAAGAAAGACCAAAATGGACGAACTTTGTTAATGTGGATGATTCTTGGACCAAATCTCTCTTAGTAGGTCTCAAACTTCTACACATGGTTTCTTGTGTCATATTATATCAATCTATGCTTGGCAATTGGCTTCGGTCAACTTTGCAGCTTGTCGAAACGAAGAAAGACCAAAATTGACGAACTTGCTTACGGTGGATGATTCTTGGACCAAATCTCTGTTTGTTGGTCTCAACCTTCTACACATGGTTTCTTGTGTCATATTACATCAATTCTTGCTTGACAATTGGCTTCGGTCAACTTTGAAGCTTGTAGAAACGAAGAAAGACCAAAATGGACAAACTTTGTTAATGTGGATGATTCTTGGACCAAATCTCTCTTAGTAGGTCTAAACCTTCTACACATGGTTTCGTAGACCATATCTCAATTTGTTGGTCTCAAACTTCTACACATGGTTCCTGTATCATATTACATTAATCTATGCTTGACAATGCTTCGGTCAAATTTATAACTTGTTGAAACGAAGAACTACGAAAATGGACGAACTTTGTTAATGTGGATGATTCTTGGACCAAATCTCTCTTAGTAGGTCTCAAACTTCTACACATGGTTTCTTGTGTCATATTAGATCAATTTATGCTGGGCGATTGGCTTCGGTCAACTTTGAAGCTTGTCAAAACGAAGAAAGACCAAAATGGACGAACTTTGTTAAGGTGGATGATTCTTGAACAAATCTCTATTCGTTCGTCTCAAACTTCTACACATGGTTTGTTGTTTCATATTACATCAATCTATGCTTGACAATGCTTCAGTCAACTTTTAACCTTGTCGAAACGAAGAAAGACTAAAATGGACGAACTTGGTTAAGGTGGATGATTCTTGGACCAAATCTCTCTTGGTTGGTCGAAACCTTCTACACAAGGTTGCTTGTGTCATATTACATCAATCTATGCTTGGCAATTGGCTTCAGTCAACTTTGCAGCTTGTCGAAACGAAGAAAGACCAAAACTGACGAACTTGCTTACGGTGGATGATTCTTGGACCAAATCTCTCTTTGTAGGTCTCAACCTTCTACACATGGTTTCTTGTGTCATATTACATCAATTCTTGCTTGACAATTGGCTTCGGTCAACTTTGAAGCTTGTCGAAACGAAGAAAGACCAAAATGGACGAACTTTATTAATGTGGATGATTCTTGGACCAAATCTCTCTTTGTAGGTCTCAAAATTCTACACATGGTTTCTTGTGTCATATTAGATCAATCTATGCTTGGCAATTGGCTTCGGTCAACTTTGAAGCTTGTCAAAACGGAGAAAGACCAAAATCGACGAACTTTGTTAAGGTGGATGATTCTTGGACCAAATCTCTCTTCGTTTGTCTCAAACTTCTACACATGGTTTCTTGTTTCATATTACATCAATCTATGCTTGACAATGCTTCAGTCAACTTTTAAGCTTGTCGAAACGAAGAAAGACTAAAATGGACGAACATGGTTAAGGTGGATGATTCTTGGACCAAATCTCTTTTGGTTGGTCTCAAACTTCTACACATGGTTACTTGTGTCATATTACATCAATCTATGCTTGGCAATTGGCTTCCTTGTCGAAATGAAGAAAGACCAAAATGGATGAACTTCGTTATGGTGGATGATTCATGGACCAAATCTCTCTTTGATGGTCTCAAATTTCTCCACATGGTTTCTTGTGTCATATTACATCAATCTATGCTAGACAATTGGCTTCGGTGAACTTTGAAGCTTGTCGAAACGAAGAAAGACCAAAATGGACGAACTTGCTTACGGTAGATGATTCTTGGACCAAATCTCTATTTGTTGGTCTCAAACTTCTACACATGGTTTCTCGTGTCATATTACATCAATCTATGCTAGACAATTGGCGTCGGTTAACTTTGAAGCTTGTTGAAATGAAGAAAGACCAAAATGGATGAACTTGGTTATGGTGGATGATTCATGGACCAAATCTCTCTTTGTTGGTCTCAAATTTCTCCACATGGTTTCTTGTGTCATATTACATCAATCTATGCTAGACAATTGGCTTCGGTGAACTTTGAAGCTTGTCGAAACGAAGAAAGACCAAAATGGACGAACTTGCTTACGGTAGATGATTCTTGGACCAAATCTCTATTTGTTGGTCTCAAACTTCTACACATGGTTTCTCGTGTCATATTACATCAATCTATGCTAGACAATTGGCGTCGGTTAACTTTGAAGCTTGTTGAAATGAAGAAAGACCAAAATGGATGAACTTGGTTATGGTGGATGATTCATGGACCAAATCTCTCTTTGTTGGTCTCAAATTTCTCCACATGGTTTCTTGTGTCATATTACATCAATCTATGCTAGACAATTGGCTTCGGTTAACTTTGAAGATTGTTGAAACGAAGAAAGACCAAAATGGATGAACTTGGTTATGGTGGATGATTCATGGACCAAATCTCTCTTTGTTGGTCTCAAATTTCTCCACACAGTTACTTGTGTCATATTACATCAATCTATGCTAGACAATTGGCTTCGGTCAACTTTGAAGCTTGTCGAAACGAAAAAAAGACCAAAATGGACGAACTTGGTGAAAGCGAATGATTCTTGGACCAAATCTCTCTTCGTTGGTCTCAAACTTCTACACATAGTTTCTTGTGCCATATTACATCAATATATGCTTGGCAATTGGCTTCGGTTAACTTTGAAGCTTGTCGAAACGAAGAAAGACCAAAATCGATGAACTTGGTTATGGTGGATGATTCATGGACCAAATCTCTCTTTGTTGGTCTAAAATTTCTCCACATGGTTTCTTGTGTCATATTACATCAATCTATGCTAGACAATTGGCTTCGGTTTACTTTGAAGATTGTCGAAACGAAGAAAGACCAAAATGGACGAACTTGGTTATGGTGGATGATTCATGGACCAAATATCTCTTTGATGGTCTCAAATTTCTCCACATGGTTTCTTGTGTCATATTACATCAATCTATGCTAGACAATTGGCTTCGGTGAACTTTGAAGCTTGTCGAAACGAAGAAAGACCAAAATGGACGAACTTGCTTACGGTAGATGATTCTTGGACCAAATCTCTATTTGTTGGTCTCAAACTTCTACACATGGTTTCTCGTGGCATATTACATCAATCTATGCTAGACAATTGGCGTCGGTTAACTTTGAAGCTTGTTGAAATGAAGAAAGACCAAAATGGATGAACTTGGTTATGGTGGATGATTCATGGACCAAATCTCTCTTTGTTGGTCTCAAATTTCTCCACATGGTTTCTTGTGTCATATTACATCAATCTATGCTAGACAATTGGCTTCGGTTAACTTTGAAGATTGTTGAAACGAAGAAAGACCAAAATGGATGAACTTGGTTATGGTGCATGATTCATGGACCAAATCTCTCTTTGTTGGTCTCAAATTTCTCCACACAGTTACTTGTGTCATATTACATCAATCTATGCTAGACAATTGGCTTCGGTCAACTTTGAAGCTTGTCGAAACGAAGAAAGACCAAAATGGATGAACTTGGTTATGGTGGATGATTCATGGACCAAATCTCTCTTTGTTGGTCTCAAATTTCTCCACACGGTTACTTGTGTCATATTACATCAATCTATGCTAGACAATTGGCTTCTGTCAACTTTGAAGCTTGTCCAAATGAACAAAAGACCATAATGCACGAACTTGGTTAAAGTAAATGATTCTTGGACCAAATCTCTCTTCGTTGGTCTCAAACTTCTACACATGGTTTCTTGTGTCATATTATATTAATCTACGCTTGACAATGCTTCGGTCAACTTTATAACTTGTCGAAACGAAGAAAGACCAAAATGGATGAACTTTGTTAATGTGGATGATTCTTGGACCAAATCTCTCTTAGTAGGTCTCAAACTTCTACACATAGTTTCTTGTGTCATATTATATCAATCTATGCTTGGCAATTGGGTTCGGTCAACTTTGCAGCTTGTCAAAACGAATAAAGACCAAAATTGAGGAACTTGCTTACGGTGGATGATTCTTGGACCAAATCTCTCTTTGTTGGTCTCAACCTTCTACACATGGTTTCTTGTGTCATATTACATCAATTCTTGCTTGACAATTGGCTTCGGTCAACTTTGAAGCTTGTCGAAACGAAGAAAGACCAAACTGGACGAACTTTGTTAATGTGGATGAATCTTGGACCAAATCTCTCTTAGTAGGTCTCAACCTTCTACACATGGTTCCTGTGTCATATTACATTAATCTATGCTTGACAATGCTTCGGTCAAATTTATAACTTGTCGAAACGAAGAAAGACTAAAATGGACGAAGTTTGTTAAGGTGGATGATTCTTGGACCAAATGTCTCTTAGTAGGTCTAAAACTTCTAGACATGGTTTCTTGTGTCATATTATATCAATCTATGCTTGGCAATTGGCTTCGATCAACTTTGAAGCTTGTCGAAACGAAGAAAGACCAAAATGGACGAACTTGGTTATGGCGGATGATTCATGGACCAAATCTCTCTTTGTTGGTCTCAAACTTCTACACATGGTTTGTTGTTTCATATTACATCAATCTATGCTTGACAATGCTTCGATCAATTTTTAACCTTGTTGAAACGAAGAAAGACCAAAATGGACAAACTTTGTTAAGGTGGATGATTCTTGGACCAAATGTCTCTTAGTAGGTCTCAAACATCTAGACATGGTTTCTTGTGTCATATTATATCAATCTATGCTAGGCAATTGGCTTCGATCAAATTTGAAGCTTGTCGAAATGAAGAAAGACCAAAATGGACGAACTTGGTTAAGGTGGATGATTATTGGACCAAATCTCTCTTGGTTGGTCGCAAACTTCTACACATGGTTCCTTGTGTCATATTACATCAATCTATGCTTGGCAATTGGCTTCGGTGAACTTTGAAGCTTGTCGAAACGAAGAAAGACCAAAATGGCCGAATTTGGTTATGGTGGATGATTCATGGACCAAATCTCTCTTTGATGGTCTCAAATTTCTCCACATGGTTTCTTGTGTCATATTACATCAATCTATGCTAGACAATTGGCTTCGGTCAATTTTGAAGCTTGTCTAAACGAAGAAAGACCAAAATGGACGAACTTGCTTATGGTAGATGATTCTTGGACCAAATCTCTATTTGGTGGTCTCAAATTTCTCCACATGGTTGCTTGTGTCATATTACATCAATCTATGCTAGACAATTGGCTTCGGTTAACTTTGAAGCTTGTCGAAACGAAGAAAGACCAAAATGGACGAACTTGGTTAAGGTGGATGATTCTTGGACCAATTCTCTCTTGGTTGGTCGCAAACTTCTACACATGGTTCCTTGTGTCATATTACATCAATCTATGCTTGGCAATTGGCTTTGGTCAACTTTGAAGCTTGTCGAAACGAAGAAAGACCAAAATGGACGAACTTTGTTAATGTGGATGATTCTTGGACCAAATCTCTCTTAGTAGGTCTCAAACTTCTACACATGGTTTCTTGTGTCATATTACATCAATCTATTCTTGACAATGCTTCGATCAAATTTGAAGCTTGTGGAAATGAAGAAAGACAAAAATGGACGAACTTGGTTAAGGTGGATGATTATTGGACCAAATCTCTCTTGGTTGGTCGCAAACTTCTACACATGGTTCCTTGTGTCATATTACATCAATCTATGCTTGGCAATTGGCTTCGGTGAACTTTGAAGCTTGTCGAAACGAAGAAAGACCAAAATTGCCGAATTTGGTTATGGTGGATGATTCATGGACCAAATCTCTCTTTGATGGTCTCAAATTTCTCCACATGGTTTCTTGTGTCATATTATATCAATCTATGCTAGACAATTGGCTTCGGTTAACTTTGAAGCTTGTCTAAACGAAGAAAGACCAAAATGGACGAACTTGCTTATGGTAGATGATTCTTGGACCAAATCTCTGTTTGGTGGTCTGAAATTTCTCCACATGGTTGCTTGTGTCATATTACATCAATCTATGTTAGACAATTGGCTTCGGTTAACTTTGAAGCTTGTCGAAACGAAGAAAGACCAAAATGGACGAACTTGGTTAAGGTGGATGATTCTTGGACCAAATCTCTCTTGGTTGGTCGCAAACTTCTACACATGGTTCCTTGTGTCATATTACATCAATCTATGCTTGGCAATTGGCTTTGGTCAACTTTGAAGCTTGTCGAAACAAAGAAAGACCAAAATGGACGAACTTGCGTACAGTGGATGATTCTTAGACCAAATCTCTCTTTGTTGGTCTCAAACTTCTACACATGGTTTCCTGTATCATATTACATTAATCTATGCTAGACAATGCTTCGATCAAATTTATAACTTGTCGAAACGAAGAAAGACCAAAATGGACGAACTTTGTTAATGTGGATGATTCTTGGACCAAATCTCTCTTAGTAGGTCTCAAACTTCTACACATGGTTTCTTGTGTCATATTACATCAATCTATTCTTGACAATGCTTCGATCAAATTTGAAGCTTGTCGAATCGAAGAAAGACCAAAATGGATGAACTTAGTTATGGTGGATGATTTTTGGACCAAATCTCTCTTTGTTGGTCTCAAATTTCTCCACATGGTTTCTTGTGTCATATTACATCAATCTATGCTAGACAATTGGCTTCGGTTAACTTTGAAGCTTGTCGAAACGAAGAAAGACCAAAATGGATGAACTTGGTTATGGTGGATGATTCATGGACCAAATCTCTCTTTGTTGGTCTCAAATTTCTCCACACGGTTAATTGTGTCATATTACATCAATCTATGCTAGACAATTGGCTTCGGTCAACTTTGAAGCTTGTCGAAACGAAAAAAAGACCAAAATGGACGAACTTGGTGAAAGTGCATGATTCTTGGACCAAATCTCTCTTCGTTAGTCTCAAACTTCTACACATAGTTTCTTGTGCCATATTACATCAATATATGCTTGGCAATTGGCTTCGGTTAACTTTGAAGCTTGTCGAAACGAATAAAGACCAAAATGGATGAACTTGGTTATGGTGGATGATTCTTGGACCAAATCTCTCTTTGTTGGTCTCAAATTTCTACACATAGTTTCTTGTGCCATATTACATCAATATATGCTTGGCAATTGGCTTCGGTTAACTTTGAAGCTTGTCGAAACGAATAAAGACCAAAATGGATGAACTTGGTTATGGTGGATGATTCTTGGACCAAATCTCTCTTTGTTGGTCTCAAACTTCTACACATGGTTTCTTGTGTCATATTACATGAATTCTTGCTTGACAATTGGCTTCGGTCAACTTTGAAGCTTGTCGAAACGAAGAAAGACCAAAATGGATGAACTTGGTTATGGTGGATGATTCATGGACCAAATCTCTCTTTGTTGGTCTCAAATTTCTCCACATGGTTTCTTGTGTCATATTACATCAATCTATGCTAGACAATTGGCTTCGGTTAACTTTGAAGCTTGTCGAAACGAAGAAAGACCAAAATGGATGAACTTGGTTATGGTGGATGATTCATGGACCAAATCTCTCTTTGTTTTTCTCAAATTTCTCCACACGGTTACTTGTGTCATATTACATCAATCTATGCTAGACAATTGTCTTCGGTCAACTTTGAAGCTTGTCGAAACGAAAAAAAGACCAAAATGGACGAACTTGGTGAAAGTGAATGATTCTTGGACCAAATCTCTCATCGTTAGTCTAAAACTTCAACACATGGTTTCTTGTGTCATAGTATATTAATCTACGCCTGACAATGCTCCGGTCAACTTTATAACTTGTCAAAACGAAGAAAGACCAAAATGGACGAACTTTGTTAAGTGGATGATTCTTGGACCAAATCTCTCTTAGTAGGTCTCAAACTTCTACACATGGTTTCTTGTGTCATATTATATCAATATATGCTTGGCAATTGGCTTCGGTTAACTTTGAAGCTTGTCGAAACGAAGAAAGACCAAATGGAGGAACTTGGTTATGGTGGATGATTCTTGGACCAAATCTCTCTTTGTTGGTCTCAAACTTCTACACATGGTTTCTTGTGTCATATTACATCAACTCTTGCTTGACAATTGGCATCGGTCAACTTTGAAGCTTGTCGAAACGAAGAAACAGCAAAATGGACGAACTTTGTTAATGTGGATGATTCTTGGACCAAATCTCTATTTGTAGGTCTCAAACTTCTACACATGGTTTCTTGTGTCATATTACATCAATCTATGCTTGGCAATTGGCTTTGGTCAACTTTGAAGCTTGTCGAAACGAAGAAAGACCAAAATGGACGAACTTTGTTAATGTGGATGATTCTTGGACCAAATCTCTCTTAGTAGGTCTCAAACTTCTACACATGGTTTCTTGTGTCATATTACATCAATCTATGCTTGACAATTGGCTTCGGTTAACTTTGAAGCTTGTCGAAACAAAGAAAGACCAAAATGGATGAACTTGGTTATGATGGATAATTCATGGACCAAATCTCTCTTTGTTGGTCTCAAATTTCTCCACACGGTTACTTGTGTCATATTACATCAATCTATGCTAGACAACTGGCTTCGGTCAACTTTGAAGCTTGTCGAAACGAAAAAAAGACCAAAATGGTTGAACTTGGTGAAAGTGAATGATTCTTGGACCAAATCTCTCTTCGTTAGTCTCAAACTTCTACACATAGTTTCTTGTGCCATATTACATCAATATATGCTTGGCAATTGGCTTCGGTTAACTTTGAAGCTTGTCGAAACGAAGAAAGACCAAAATGGAGGAACTTGGTTATGGTGGATGATTCTTGGACCAAATCTCTCTTTGTTGGTCTCAAACTTCTACACATGGTTTCTTGTGTCATATTACATCAACTCTTGCTTGACAATTGGCATCGGTCAACTTCGAAGCTTGTCGAAACGAAGAAACAGCAAAATGGACGAACTTTGTTAATGTGGATGATTCTTGGACCAAATCTCTATTTGTAGGTCTCAAACTTCTACACATGGTTTCTTGTGTCATATTACATCAATCTATGCTTGGCAATTGGCTTTGGTCAACTTTGAAGCTTGTCGAAACGAAGAAATACAAAAATGGACGAACTTGGTTATGGCGGATGATTCATGGACCAAATCTCTCTTTGTTGGTCTCAAACTTCTACACATGGTTTCCTGTGTCATATTACATTAATCTATGCTAGACAATGCTTCGGTCAAATTTATAACTTGTCGAAACGAAGAAAGACCAAAATGGATGAACTTTGTTAATGTGGATGATTCTTGGACCAAATCTCTCTTAGTAGGTCTCAAACTTCTACACATGGTTTCTTGTGTCATATTACATCAATCTATTCTTGACAATGCTTCGATCAAATTTGAAGCTTGTCGAATCGAAGAAAGACCAAAATGGATGAACTTAGTTATGGTGGATGATTCATGGACCAAATCTCTCTTTGTTGGTCTCAAATTTCTCCACATGGTTTCTTGTGTCATATTACATCAATCTATGCTTGACAATTGGCTTCGGTTAACTTTGAAGCTTGTCGAAACGAAGAAAGACCAAAATGGATGAACTTGGTTATGGTGGATAATTCATGGACCAAATCTCTCTTTGTTGGTCTCAAATTTCTCCACACGGTTACTTGTGTCATATTACATCAATCTATGCTAGACAATTGGCTTAGGTCAACTTTGAAGCTTGTCGAAACGAAAAAAAGACCAAAATGGTTGAACTTGGTGAAAGTGAATGATTATTGGACCAAATCTCTCTTCGTTAGTCTCAAACTTCTACACATAGTTTCTTGTGCCATATTACATCAATATATGCTTGGCAATTGGCTTCGGTTAACTTTGAAGCTTGTCGAAACGAAGAAAGACCAAAATGGATGAACTTGGTTATGGTGGATGATTCTTGGACCAAATCTCTCATCGTTAGTCTAAAACTTCAACACATGGTTTCTTGTGTCATAGTATATTAATCTACGCCTGACAATGCTTCGGTCAACTTTATAACTAGTCGAAACGAAGAAAGACCAAAATGGACGAACTTTGTTAATGTGGATGATTCTTGGACCAAATCTCTCTTAGTAGGTCTCAAACTTCTACACATGGTTTCTTGTGTCATATTATATCAATCTATGCTTGGCAATTGGCTTCGGTGAACTTTGAAGCTTGTCAAAACGAAGAAAGACCAAAATGGACGAACTTTGTTAAGGTGGATGATTCTTAGACCAAATCTCTATTCGTTCGTCTCAAACTTCTACACATGGTTTGTTGTTTCATATTACATCAATCTATGCTTGACAATGCTTCGATCAATTTTTAACCTTGTCGAAACGAAGAAAGACCAAAATGGACGAACTTTGTTAAGGTGGTTGATTCTTGGACTAAATGTCTCTTAGTAGGTCTCAAACTTCTAGACATGGTTTCTTGTGTCATATTATATCAATCTATGCTTGGCAATTGGCTTCGATCAAATTTGAAGCTTGTCGAAACGAAGAAAGACCAAAATGGACGAACTTGGTTAAGGTGGATGATTATTGGATCAAATCTCTCTTGGTTGGTCGCAAACTTCTACACATGGTTCCTTGTGTCATATTACATCAATCTATGCTTGGCAATTGGCTTCGGTGAACTTTGAAGCTTGTCAAAACGAAGAAAGACCAAAATGGCCGAATTTGGTTATGGTGGATGATTCATGGACCAAATCTCTCTTTGATGGTCTCAAATTTCTCCACATGGTTTCTTGTGTCATATTACATCAATCTATGCTAGACAATTGGCTTCGGTCAACTTTGAAGCTTGTCTAAACGAAGAAAGACCAAAATGGCCGAATTTGGTTATGGTGGATGATTCATGGACCAAATCTCTCTTTGATGGTCTCAAATTTCTCCACATGGTTTCTTGTGTCATATTACATCAATCTATGCTAGACAATTGGCTTCGGTCAACTTTGAAGCTTGTCTAAACGAAGAAAGACCAAAATGGACGAACTTGCTTACGGTAGATGATTCTTGGACCAAATATTTGTTTGGTGGTCTCAAATTTCTCCACATGGTTTCTTGTGTCATATTACATCAATCTATGCTAGACAATTGGCTTCGGTTAACTTTGAAGCTTGTCGAAACGAAGAAAGACCAAAATGGACGAACTTGGTTAAGGTGGATGATTCTTAGACCAAATCTCTCTTGGTTGGTCGCAAACTTCTACACATGGTTCCTTGTGTCATATTACATCAATCTATGCTTGGCAATTGGCTTTGGTCAACTTTGAAGCTTGTCGAAATGAAGAAAGACCAAAATGGCCGAATTTGGTTATGGTGGATGATTCATGCAGCAAATCTCTCTTTGATGGTCTCAAATTTCTCCACATGGTTTCTTGTGTCATATTACATCAATCTATGCTAGACAATTGGCTTCGGTTAACTTTGAAGCTTGTCTAAACGAAGAAAGACCAAAATGGACGAACTTGCTTACGGTGGATGATTCTTAGACCAAATCTCTCTTTGTTGGTCTCAAACTTAAACACATGGTTTCTTTTGTCATATTACATCAGTCTATGCTTGGCAATTGGCTTTGGTCAACTTTGAAGCTTGTCGAAACGAAGAAATACAAAAATGGACGAACTTGGTTATGGCGGATGATTCATGGACCAAATCTCTCTTTGTTCGTCTCAAACTTCTACACATGGTTTCCTGTGTCATATTACATTAATCTATGCTAGACAATGCTTCGGTCAAATTTATAACTTGTCGAAACGAAGAAAGACCAAAATGGACGAACTTTGTTAATGTGGATGATTCTTGGACCAAATCTCTCTTAGTAGGTCTTAAACTTCTACACATGGTTTCTAGTGTCATATTACATCAATCTATGCTTGACAATGCTTCGATCAAATTTGAAGCTTGTCGAATCGAAGAAAGACCAAAATGGATGAACTTGGTTATGGTGGATGATTCATGGACCAAATCTCTCTTTGTTGGTCTCAAATTTCTCCACATGGTTTCTTGTGTCATATTACATCAATCTATGCTAGACAATTGGCTTCGGTTAACTTTGAAGCTTGTCGAAACGAAGAAAGACCAAAATGGATGAACTTGGTTATGGTGGATGATTCATGGACCAAATCTCTCTTTGTTGGTCTCAAACTTCTCCACACGGTTACTTGTGTCATATTACATCAATCTATGCTAGACAATTGGCTTCGGTCAACTTTGAAGTTTGTCGAAACAAAAAAAAGACCAAAATGGACGAACTTGGTGAAAGTGAATGATTCTTGGACCAAATCTCTCTTCGTTAGTCTCAAACTTCTACACATAGTTTCTTGTGCCATATTACATCAATATATGCTTGGCAATTGGCTTCGGTTAACTTTGAAGCTTGTCGAAACGAAGAAAGACCAAAATGGATGAACTTGGTTACGGTGGATGATTCTTGGACCAAATCTCTCTTTGTTGGTCTCAAATTTCTCCACATGGTTTCTTGTGTCATATTACATCAATCTATGCTAGACAATTGGCTTCGGTTAACTTTGAAGCTTGTCGAAACAAAGAAACACCAAAATGGACGAATTTGGTTATGGTGAATGATTCTTGGACCAAATGTTTCTTCTTTTGTCTCAAACTTCTACACATGGTTTCTTGTGCCATATTGCATCAATCTATGCTGGGCAATTGGCTTTGGTCAACTTTGAAGCTAGTTGACACAAAGAAACACCAAAATAGACGAACTTGGTCAACTTGGATGTTTCTTAGACCAAATCTCTCTTTGTTGGTCTCAAACTTCTACACATGGTTTCTTGTGTCATATTACATCAATCTATGCTTGGCAATTGGCTTCGGTCAACTTTGAAGCTAATCAAATCGAATAAAGACCAAAATGGACGAACTTGGTTACGGTGGATGATTTTTAGACCAAATCTCTCTTCGTTGGTCTCAAACTTCTACTCATGCTTTCTTGTGTCATATTACATCAATCTATGCTTGACAATTGGCTTCGGTCAACTTTGAAGCTTGTCGAATCGAAGAAAGAGCAAAATTGACGAACTTGGTTAAGGTGGATGATTCTTGGACCAAATCTCTCTTCGTTAGTCTCAAACTTCTACACATGGTTTCTTCTGTCATATTATATCGATCTATGTTTGGCAATTGGCTTCTGTCAACCTTGAAGCTTGTCCAAATGAAGAAGGACTAAAATGGATGAACTTTGTTTAGGTGGATGATTCTTGGACCAAATCTCTCTTCGTTAGTCTCAAACTTCTACACATGGTTTCTTCTGTCATATTATATCGATCTATGTTTGTCAATTGGCTTCTGTTAACCTTGAAGCTTGTCCAAATGAAGAAAGACAAAAATGGATGAACTTTGTTCAGGTGGATGATTCTTGGACTAAATCTCTCTTTGTTGGTCTCAAAGTTCTCCACATGGTTGCTTATGTCATATTCCATCAATCTATGCTTGACAATTGGCTTCGGTCAACTTTGAAGCTGGTCGAATCGAAGAAAGACACAAATGGACAAACTTTGTTAAGGTGGATGATTCTTGGACCAAATCTCTCTTCGTTAGTCTCAAAGTTCTACACATGGTTTCTTCTGTCATATTACATCAATCTATGCTTGGCAATTGGTTTCGGTCAACTTTGAAGCTAGCCGAAACGAAGAAAGACCAAAATGGACAAACTTTGTTAAGGTGGATGATTGTTGGACAAAATCTTTCTTTGTTGGTCTCAAACTTCTACACATGGTTTCTTGTGTCATATTATATCAATTTATGCTTGGCATTTGGCTTCGGTCAACTTTGAAGCTTGTCGAATCGAAGAAAGACCAAAATGGACAAACTTTGTTAAGGTGGATGATTGTTGGACCAAATCTTTCTTTGTTGGTCTCAAACTTCTACACATGGTTTCTTGTGTCATATTACATCAATCTATGCTTGATAATTGGCTTCGGTCAACTTTGAAGCTAGTCGAAAGGAAGAAAGACCGAAATGGACAAACTTTGTTAAGGTGGATGATTGTTGGTCTCAAACTTCTACACATGGTTTCTTGTGTCATATTACATCAATCTATGCTTGGCAATTGGCTTCGGTCAACATTGAAGCTAGTCGAAACGAAGAAAGACAAAAATGGACAAACTTTGTTAAGGTGGATGATTGTTAGACCACATCTTTCTTTGTTGGTCTCAAACTTCTACACATGGTTTCTTGTGTCATATTACATCAATCTATGCTTGACAATTGGCTTCGGTTAACTTTGAAGCTTGTCGTATCGAACAAAGACCAGAATGGACGAACTTGGTTACGGTGGATGATTCTTGGACCAAATCTCTCTTCGTTAGTCTCAAGCTTCTACACATGGTTTCTTCTGTCATATTACATCGATCTATGCTTGGCAATTGGCTTTCGTCAACTTTGAAGCTAGTCGAAACGAATAAAGACCAAAATGGACAAACTTTGTTAAGGTGGATGATTGTTGGACCAAATCTCTCTTTGTTGGTCTCAAATTTCTCCACACAGTTACTTGTGTCATATTACATCAATCTATGCTAGACAATTGTCTTCGGTCAACTTTGAAGCTTGTCGAAACGAAAAAAAGACCAAAATGGACGAACTTGGTGAAAGTGAATGATTCTTGGACCAAATCTCTCATCGTTAGTCTAACACTTCAACACATGGTTTCTTGTGTCATAGTATATTAATCTACGCCTGACAATGCTTCGGTCAACTTTATAACTTGTCAAAACGAAGAAAGACCAAAATGGACAAACTTTGTTAAGGTGGATGATTGTTGGACCAAATCTCTCTTAGTAGGTCTCAAACTTTTACACATGGCCTCTTGTGTCATATTACATCAATCTATGCTTGGCAATTGGCTTCTCTCAACCTTGAGGCTTGTCGAAATGAAGAAAGACTAAAATGGACGAACTTTGTTCAGGTAGATGATTCTTGGATCAAATCTCTTTTTGTTAGTCTCAAACTTCTAGACATGGTTTATTCTGTCATATTATATCGATATATGCTTGGCAATTCGCTTCTGGCAACCTTGAAGCTTGTCGAAATTAAGAAAGAGCAAAATGGACGAACTTGGTTAAGGTGAATGATTCTTGGACCAAATCTGTCTTCGTTTGTCTGAAACTTGTACACATGGCTTCTTGTGTCATATTACATCAATCTATGCTTGACAATTGGCTTCGGTCAACTTTGAAGCTTGTCGAAATGAACAAAGACCAAAATGGACGAACTTGGTTACGGTGGATGATTCTTGGACCAAATCTCTTTTCGTTAGTCTCAAACTTCTACACATTGTTTCCTCTGTCATATTATATCGATCTATGCTTGGCAATTGGCTTCGGTCAACTTTCAAGCTAGTCGAAACGAAGAAAGACCAAAATGGATAAACTTTGTTAAGGTGGATGATTGTTGGACCAAATCTTTCTTTGTTGGTCTCAAACTTTTACACATGGTTTCTTGTGTCATATTACATCAATCTATGCTTGGCTATTGGCTTCGGTCAACTTTGAAGCTTGTCGAAACGAAAAAAGACAAAAATTGACAAATTTTGTTGAGGTGGATAATTCTTGGACCAAATCTCTCTTCGTTGGTCTCAAACTTCTACACATGGTTTCTTGTGTCATATTATATCGATCTATGCTTGGCAATTGGCTTCTGGCAACCTTGAAGCTTGTCGAAATGAAGAAAGACTAAAATGGATGAACTTTGTTCAGGTGGATGATTCTTGGACCAAATCTCTTTTTGTTATTCTCAAACTTCTACACATTGTTTCTTCTGTCATATTATATCGATCTATGCTTAGCAATTGGCTTCGGTCAACTTTGAAGCTAGTCGAAACGAAGAAAGACCAAAATGGATAATCTTTGTTAAGGTGGATGATTGTTGGACCAAATCTTTCTTTGTTGGTCTCAAACTTTTACACATGGTTTCTTCTGTCATATTACATCAATCTATGCTTGGCAATTGGCTTCGGTCAACTTTGAAGCTTGTCGAAATGAAGAAAGACTAAAATGGACGAACTTTGTTCAGGTGGATGATTCTCGGACCAAATCTCTTTTCATTAGTCTCAAACTTCTACACATTCTTTCTTCTGTCATATTATATCGATCTATGCTTGGCAATTGGCTTCGGTCAACTTTCAAGCTTGTTGAAACGAAGAAAGACAAAAATGGACAAATTTTGTTAAGGTGGATGATTCTTGGACCAAATCTCTCCTCGTTTGTCTGAAACTTGTACACATGGCTTCTTGTGTCATATTACATCAATCTATGCTTGACAATTGGCTTCGGTCAACTTTGAAGCTTGTCGAAATGAACAAAGACCAAAATGGACGAACTTGGTTACGGTGGATGATTCTTAGACCAAATCTCTCTTCGTTGGTCTCAAACTTCTACACATGGTTTCTTGTGTCATATTATATCGATCTATGCTTGGCAATTGGCTTCTGGCAACCTTGAAGCTTGTCGAAATGAAGAAAGACTAAAATGGACGAACTTTGTTCAGGTGGATAATTCTTGGACCAAATCTCTCTTCGTTGGTCTCAAACTTCTACACATGGTTTCTTGTGTCATATTATATCGATGTATGCTTGGCAATTGGCTTCTGGCAACCTTGAATCTTGTCGAAATGAAGAAAGACTAAAATGGACGAACTTTGTTCAGGTGGATGATTCTTGGACCAAATCTCCTTTCGTTAGTCTCAAACTTCTAGACGTGGTTTCTTCTGTCATATTATATCGATCTATGCTTGGCAATTGGCTTCGGTCAACTTTGAAGCTAGTCGAAACGAAGAAAGACCAAAATGGACAAACTTTGTTAAGGTGGATGATTGTTGGACCAAATCTTTCTTTGTTGGTCTCAAACTTTTACACATGGCCTCTTGTGTCATATTACATCAATCTATGCTTGGCAATTGGCTTCGGTCAACTTTTTAGCTTGTCGAAACGAAGAAAGACAAAAATTGAAAAATTTTGTTAAGGTGGATGATTCTTGGACGAAATCTCTCTTCGTTGGTCTCAAACTTCTACACATGGTTTCTTGTGTCATATTATATCGATCTATGCTTGGCAATTGGCTTCTGGCAACCTTGAAGCTTGTCGAAATGAAGAAAGACTAAAATGGACAAACTTTGTTCAGGTGGATGATTCTTGGACCAAATCTCTCTTTGTTAGTCTCAAACTTCTACACATGGTTTCTTCTGTCATATTATACCGATCTATGTTTGGCAATTGGCTTCTGTAAACCTTGAAGCTTGTCGAAATGAAGAAAGACTAAAATAGACGAACTTTGTTCAGGTGGATGATTCTTGGACCAAATCTCTTTTCGTTAGTCTCAAACTTCTAGACATGGTTTCTTGTGTCATATTATATCGATCTATGCGTGGCAATTGGCTTCTGGCAACCTTGAAGCTTGTCGAAATGAAGAAAGACTAAAATAGACGAACTTTGTTCAGGTGGATGATTCTTGGACCAAATCTCTCTTCGTTAGTCTCAAAGTTCTCCTCATGGTTTCTTGTGTCATATTATATCGATCTATGCTTGACAATTGGCTTCGGTCAACTTTGAAGCTAGTCGAATCGAAGAAAGAGCAAAATGGACAAACTTTGTTAAGGTGGATGATTGTTGGACCAAATCTTTCTTTGTTGGTCTCAAACTTTTACACATGGCCTCTTGTGTCATATTACATCAATCTATGCTTGGCAATTGGCTTCGGTCAACTTTGAAGCTTGTCGAAACGAAAAAAGACAAAAATTGACAAATTTTGTTAAGGTGGATGATTCTTGGACCAAATGTCTCTTCGTTGGTCTCAAACTTCTACACATGGTTTCTTGTGTCATATTATATCAATCTATGCTTGCCAATTGGCTTGTGGCAACCTTGAAGCTTGTCGAAATGAAGAAAGACTAAAATGGACGAACTTTGTTCAGGTGGATGATTCTCGGACCAAATCTCTTTTCATTAGTCTCAAACTTCTACACATTCTTTCTTCTGTCATATTATATCGATCTATGCTTGGCAATTGGCTTCGGTCAACTTTCAAGCTTGTCGAAACGTAGAAAGACAAAAATGGACAAATTTTGTTAAGGTGGATGATTCTTGGACCAAATCTCTCCTCGTTTGTCTGAAACTTGTACACATGGCTTCTTGTGTCATATTACATCAATCTATGCTTGACAATTGGCTTCGGTCAACTTTGAAGCTTGTCGAAATGAACAAAGACCAAAATGGACGAACTTGGTTACGGTGGATGATTCTTAGACCAAATCTCTCTTCGTTGGTCTCAAACTTCTACACATGGTTTCTTGTGTCATATTATATCGATCTATGCTTGGCAATTGGCTTCTGGCAACCTTGAAGCTTGTCGAAATGAAGAAAGACTAAAATGGACGAACTTTGTTCAGGTGGATAATTCTTGGACCAAATCTCTCTTCGTTGGTCTCAAACTTCTACACATGGTTTCTTGTGTCATATTATATCGATGTATGCTTGGCAATTGGCTTCTGGCAACCTTGAATCTTGTCGAAATGAAGAAAGACTAAAATGGACGAACTTTGTTCAGGTGGATGATTCTTGGACCAAATCTCCTTTCGTTAGTCTCAAACTTCTAGACATGGTTTCTTCTGTCATATTATATCGATCTATGCTTGGCAATTGGCTTCGGTCAACTTTGAAGCTAGTCGAAACGAAGAAAGACCAAAATGGACAAACTTTGTTAAGGTGGATGATTGTTGGACCAAATCTTTCTTTGTTGGTCTCAAACTTTTACACATGGTTTCTTGTGTCATATTACATCAATCTATGCTTGGCAATTGGCTTCGGTCAACTTTTTAGCTTGTCGAAACGAAGAAAGACAAAAATTGAAAAATTTTGTTAAGGTGGATGATTCTTGGACGAAATCTCTCTTCGTTGGTCTCAAACTTCTACACATGGTTTCTTGTGTCATATTATATCGATCTATGCTTGGCAAATGGCTTCTGGCAACCTTGAAGCTTGTCGAAATGAAGAAAGACTAAAATGGACAAACTTTGTTCAGGTGGATGATTCTTGGACCAAATCTCTCTTCGTTGGTCTCAAACTTCTACACATGGTTTCTTGTGTCATATTATATCGATGTATGCTTGGCAATTGGCTTCTGGCAACCTTGAATCTTGTCGAAATGAAGAAAGACTAAAATGGACGAACTTTGTTCAGGTGGATGATTCTTGGACTAAATCTCCTTTCGTTAGTCTCAAACTTTTAGACATGGTTTCTTCTGTCATATTATATCGATCTATGCTTGGCAAATGGCTTCTGGCAACCTTGAAGCTTGTCGAAATGAAGAAAGACTAAAATGGACAAACTTTGTTCAGGTGGATGATTGTTGGACCAAATCTCTCTTCGTTGGTCTCAAACTTCTACACATGGTTTCTTGTGTCATATTATATCGATCTATGCTTGGCAAATGGCTTCTGGCAACCTTGAAGCTTGTCGAAATGAAGAAAGACTAAAATGGACAAACTTTGTTCAGGTGGATGATTCTTGGACCAAATCTCTCTTTGTTAGTCTCAAACTTCTACACATGGTTTCTTCTGTCATATTATACCGATCTATGTTTGGCAATTGGCTTCTGTAAACCTTGAAGCTTGTCGAAATGAAGAAAGACTAAAATAGACGAACTTTGTTCAGGTGGATGATTCTTGGACCAAATCTCTCTTCGTTGGTCTCAAACTTCTCCTCATGGTTTCTTGTGTCATATTACATCAATCTATGCTTGACAATTGGCTTCGGTCAACTTTGAAGTTTGTCGAATCGAAGAAAGAGCAAAATGGACGAACTTGGTTAAGGTGAATGATTGTTGGACCAAATCTCTCTTCGTTTGTCTCAAACTTTTACACATGGTTCTTTTGTCATATTACATCAATCTATGCTTGCCAATTGGCTTCGGTCAACTTTGAAGCTAGTCGAAACGAAGAAAGACCAAAATGGACAAACTTTGTTAACGTGGATGATTCTTGGACCAAATCTCTCTTCGTTGGTCTCAAACTTCTACACATGGTTTCTTGTGTCATATTATATCGATCTATGCTTGGCAATTGGCTTCTGGCAACCTTAAAGCTTGTCGAAATGAAGAAAGACTAAAATGAAAGAACTTTGTTCAGGTGGATGATTCTTGGACCAAATCTCTCTTCGTTGGTCTCAAACTTCTACACATGGTTTCTTGTGTCATATTACATCAATCTATGCTTGACAATTGGCTTCGGTCAACATTGAAATTAGTCGAAACGAAGAAAGACCAAAATGGACAAACTTTGTTAAGGTGGATGATTCTTGGACCAAATCTCTCTTCGTTGGTCTCAAACTTCTACACAGGGTTTCATGTGTCATATTACTTCAATCTTGCTTGACAATTACCTTCGGTCAACTTTGAAGCGTATCGAAATGAACAAAGACCAAAATGGATGAACTTGGTTACGGTGGATGATTCTTGGACCAAATCTCTCTTCGTTAGTCTCAAACTTCTACACATGGTTTCTTGTGTCATATTATATCGATCTATGCTTGGCAATTGGCTTCGGTCAACTTTGAAGCTAGTCGAAACGAAGAAAGACCAAAATGGACAAACTTTGTTAAGGTGGATGATTGTTGGACCAAATCTTTCTTTGTTGGTCTCAAACTTTTACACATGGTTTCTTGTGTCATATTACATCAATCTATGCTTGGCAATTGGCTTCGGTCAACTTTTTAGCTTGTCGAAACGAAGAAAGACAAAAATGAAAAATTTTGTTAAGGTGGATGATTCTTGGACCAAATCTCTCTTCGTTGGTCTCAAACTTCTACACATGGTTTCTTGTGTCATATTATATCAATCTATGCTTGGCAATTGGCTTCTGGCAACCTTGAAGCTTGTCGAAACGAAGAAAGACAAAAATGGACAAATTTTGTTAAGGTGGATGATTCTTGCACCAAATTCTCTTCGTTGGTCTCAAACTTCTACACATGGTTTCATGTGTCATATTATATCGATCTATGCTTTGCAATTGGCTTCTGTCAACTTTGAAGCTTGTCGAAATGAAGAAAGACTAAAATGGACGAACTTTGTTCAGGTGGATGATTCTTGGACCAAATCTCTCTTCGTTGGTCTCAAAGTTCTCCACATGGTTTCTTGTGTCATATTACATCATCTATGCTTGACAATTGGCTTCGGTCAACTTTGAAGCTTGTCGAATCGAAGAAAGAGCAAAATGGACGAACTTGGTTAAGGTGAATGATTCTTGACCAAATCTCTCTTCGTTTGTCTCAAACTTTTACACATGGTTTCTTGTGTCATATTACATCAATCTATGCTTGGCAATTGGCTTCGGTCAACTTTGAAGGTTGTCGAAACAAAGAAAGACTAAAATGGACAAACTTTGTTAAGGTGGATGATTCTTGGACCAAATCTCTCTTCGTTAGTCGTAACTTCTACACATGATTTCTTGTGTCATATTACATCGATCTATGCTTGGCATTTTGCTTCTGTCAACTTTGAAGCTTGTCGAAATGAAGAAAGACTAAAATGGATGAACTTTGTTCAGGTGGATGATTCTTGGACCAAATCTCTCTTCGTTGGTCTCAAAGTTCTCCACATGGTTTCTTGTGTCATATTACATCATCTATGCTTGACAATTGGCTTCGGTCAACTTTGAAGCTTGTCGAATCGAAGAAAGAGCAAAATGGATGAACTTGGTTAAAGTGAATGATTCTTGGACCAAATCTCTCTTCGTTTGTCTCAAACTTTTACACATGGTTCTTGTGTCATATTACATCAATCTATGCTTGGCAATTGGCTTCGGTCAACTTTGAAGCTTGTCGAAACAAAGAAAGACCAAAATGGACAAACTTTGTTAAGGTGGATGATTCTTGGACCAAATCTCTCTTCGTTAGTCGTAAACTTCTACACATGGTTTCTTGTGTCATATTATATCGATCTATGCTTGGCATTTTGCTTCTGTCAACTTTGAAGCTTGTCGAAATGAAGAAAGACTAAAATGGATGAACTTTGTTAAGGTGGATGATTCTTAGACCAAATCTTTCTTTGTTAGTCTCAAACTTCTCCACATGGTTTCTTGTGTCATATTAAATCAATTTATGCTTGGCATTTGGCTTCGATCAACTTTGAAGCTCGTCGAAACGAAAAAAGACCAAAATGGACGAACTTGGTTACGGTGGATGATTCTTTGACCAAATCTCTCTTCATTAGTCTCAAACTTCTACACATGGTTTCTTGTGTCATATTACATCAATTTATGCTTGGCATTTTGCTTCGGTTAACTTTGAAGCATATCGAAACAAAGAAAGATAAAAATGGACAAACTTTGTTAAGGTGGATGATTCTTGGACCAAATCTCTCTTTCTTGGTCTCAAACTTCTACCCATGGTTTCTTGTGTCATATATTACATCAATCTATGCTTGACAATTGGCTTCGGTTAACTTTGAAGCTTGTCGAATCGAAGAACGAGTAAAATGGACGAACTTGGTTAAGGTGAATGATTCTTGGGCCAAATCTCTCTTCGTTTGTCTCAAACTTTTACACATGGTTTCTTGTGTCATATTACATCAATCTATGCTTGGCAATTGGCTTCGGTCAACTTTGAAGCTTGTCGAAACGAAAAAAGACTAAAATGGACGAACTTGGTTAAGGTGGATGATTCTTAGACCAAATCTCTCTTTGTTAGTCTCAAACTTCTCCACATGGTTTCTTGTGTCATATTAAATCAATTTATGCTTGGCATTTGGCTTCGATCAACTTTGAAGCTCGTCGAAACGAAAAAAGACCAAAATGGACGAACTTGGTTACGGTGGATGATTCTTTGACCAAATCTCTCTTCATTAGTCTCAAACTTCTACACATGGTTTCTTGTGTCATATTACATCAATCTATGCTTGGCAATTGGCTTCGATCAACTTTGAAGCTTTTCGAAACGAAAAAAGACTAAAATGGACGAACTTGGTTAAGGTGGATGATTCTTACACCAAATATCTCTTTGTTAGTCTCAAACTTCTCCACATGGTTTCTTGTGTCATATTACATCAATTTATGCTTGGCATTTGGCTTCGGTCAACTTTGAAGCTTGTCGAAACGAAGAAAGACCAAAATGGACGAACTTTGTTAAGGTGGATGATTCTTAGACCAAATCTCTCTTTGTTAGTCTCAAACTTCTCCACATGGTTTCTTGTGTCATATTACATCAATTTATGCTTGGCATTTGGCTTCGATGAACTTTGAAGCTAGTCGAAACGAAAAAAGACCAAAATGGAAGAACTTGGTTACGGTGGATGATTCTTTGACCAAATCTCTCTTCATTAGTCTCAAACTTCTACACATGGTTTCTTGTGTCATATTATATCGATCTATGCTTGGCAATTGACTTCTGTCAACCTTGAAGCTTGTCGAAACGAAGAAAGACCGAAATGGACGAACTTGGTTAAGATGGATGATTCTTGGACCAAATTTCTCTTTCTTGGTCTCAAACTTCTATCCATGGTTCCTTGTGTCATATATTACATCAATCTATGCTTGGCAATTGGCTTCGGTCAACTTTGAAGCTTGTCGAAACGAAAAAAGACTAAAATGGACGAACTTGGTTACGGTGAATGATTCTTAGACCAAATCTCTCTTCGTTAGTCTCAAACTTCTCCACATAATTTCTTGTGTCATATTACATCAATCTATGCTTGACAATTGGCTTCGGTTAACTTTGAAGCTTGTCGAATCGAACAACGAGTAAAATGGACGAACTTGGCTAAGGTGAATGATTCTTGGGCCAAATCTCTCTTCGTTAGTCTCAAACTTGGCTTCGGTCAACTTTGAAGCCAGTCGAAATGGCGAAAGACCAAAATGGACAAACTTTGTTAAGGTGAATGATTCTTGGACCAAATCTCTCTTTGTTGGTCTCAAAGTTCTTCACATGGTTTCTTGTGTCATATTACATCAATCTATGCTTGGCAATTGGCTTCGGTCAATTTGAAGTTTGTCGAAACGAAAAAAGACTAAAATGGACGAACTTGGTTAAGGTGGATGATTCTTAGACCAAATCTCTCTTTGTTAGTGTCAAACTTCTCCACATGGTTTCTTGTGTCATATTACATCAATTTAGGTTGGCATTTGGCTTCGGTTAACTTTGAAGCATGTCGATACGAAGAAAGACCAAAATGGACAAACTTTGTTAAGGTGGATGATTCTTGGACCAAATCTCTCTTTGTTGGTCTCAAACTTCTACACATGGTTTCTTGTGTCATATTACATCAATCTATGCTTGGCAATTGGATTCGATCAACTTTGAAGCTTATCGAAACGAAAAAAGACTAAAATGCACGAACTTGGTTAAGGGGGATGATTCTTAGACCAAATCTTTCTTTGTTAGTCTCAAACTTCTCCGCATGGTTTCTTGTGTCATATTAAATCAATTTATGCTTGGCATTTGGCTTCGGTCAACTTTGAAGCTTGTCGAAACGAAGAAAGACCAAAATGAACGAACTTGGTTAAGGTGGATGATTCTTAGACCAAATCTCTCTTTGTTAGTCTCAAACTTCTCCACATGGTTTCTTGTGTCATATTACATCAATTTATGCTTGGCATTTGGCTTCGATGAACTTTGAAGCTAGTCGAAACGAAAAAAGACCAAAATGGAAGAACTTGGTTACGGTGGATGATTCTTTGACTAAATCTCTCTTCATTAGTCTCAAACTTCTACACATGGTTTCTTGTGTCATATTATATCGATCTAAGCTTGGCAATTGACTTCTGTCAACTTTGAAGCTTGTCGAAACGAAGAAAGACCGAAATGGACGAACTTGGTTAAGATGGATGATTCTTGGACCAAATCTCTCTTTCTTGGTCTCAAACTTCTACACATTGTTTCTTGTGTCATATTACATCAATCTATGCTTGGCAATTGGCTTCGGTCAACTTTGAAGCGTGTCGAAACAAAGAAAGACCAAAATGGTCGAACTTGGTTAAGATGGATGAATCTCAGACCAAATCTCTCTTTGTTAGTCTCAAACTTCTCCACATGGTTTCTTGTGTCATATTACATCAATATATGCTTGGCATTTGGCTTCGGTCAACTTTGAAGCTTGTCGAAACGAAGAAAGACCAAAATGGACGAACTTGGTTAAGATGGATGATTCTTGGACCAAATCTCTCTTTGTTGGTCTCAAACTTCTACACATTGTTTCTTGTGTCATATTACATCAATCTATGCTTGACAATTGGCTTCGGTCAACTTTGAAGCTTGTCGAAATGGCGAAAGACCAAAATGGACAAACTTTGTTAAGGTGAATGATTCTTGGACCAAATCTCTCTTTGTTGGTGTCAAACTTCTACACATTGTTTCTTGTGTCATATTACATCAATCTATGTTTGGCATTTGGCTTCGGTCAACTTTGAAGCTTGTCGAAATGAAGAAAGACCAAAATGGACGAACTTTGCTAAGGTTGATGATTCTTGGACCAAATCTCCTTCGTTAGTCTCAAACTTCTACACATGGTTTCTTGTGTCATATTACATCAATCTATGCTTGGCAATTAGCTTCTGTCAACTTTGAAGCTTGTCGAAATGAAGAAAGACAAAAATGGACGAACTTTGCTAAGGTTGATGATTCTTGGACCAAATCTCTCTTCGTTAGTCTCAAACTTCTACACATGGTTTCTTGTGTCATATTACATCAATCTATGCTTGGCAATTGGCTTCTGTCAACCTTGAAGCTAGTCGAAACTAAGAAAGGCGAAAATGGACCAACTTTGTTAAGGTGGATGATTCTTGGACCAAATCTCTTTTTGTTGTCTCAAACTTCTACACATGGTTTCTTGTGTCATATTACATCAATCTATGCTTGACAATTGGCTTCGGTCAACTTTGAAGCCAGTCGAAACGGCGAAAGACCAAAATGGACAAACTTTGTTAAGGTGAATGATTCTTGGACCAAATCTCTCTTTGTTGGTCTCAAACTTCTACACATGGTTTCTTGTGTCATATTACATCAATCTATGTTTGGCATTTGGCTTCGGTCAACTTTGAAGCTTGTCGAAACGAAGAAAGACCAAAATGGACGAACTTTGTTAAGGTGGATGATTCTTGGACCAAATCTCTCTTTGTTGGTCTCAAACTTCTACCCATGGTTTCTTGTGTCATATTACATCAATTTATGCTTGGCATTTTGCTTCGGTTAACTTTGAAGCATATCGAAACAAAGAAAGACAAAAATGGACAAACTTTCTTAAGGTGGATGATTCTTGGACCAAATCTCTCTTTCTTGGTCTCAAACTTCTACCATGGTTTCTTGTGTCATATTACATCAATCTATGCTTGGCAATTGGCTTCGATCAACTTTGAAGCTTGTTGAAACGAAAAAAGACGAAAATGGACGAACTTGGTTAAGGTGGATGATTCTTAGACCAAATCTCTCTTTGTTAGTCTCAAACTTCTCCACATGGTTTCTTGTGTCATATTACATCAATCTATGCTTGACAAATGGCTTCGGTTAACTTTGAAGCTTGTCGAAACGAAGAAAGACCAAAATGGACGAACTTGGTTAAGGGGGATGATTCTTAGACCAAATCTCTCTTTGTTAATCTCAAATTTCTCGACATGGTTTCTTGTGTCATATTACATCAATTTATGCTTGGCATTTGGCTTCGGTCAACTTTGAAGCTTGTCGAAACGAAAAAAGACAAAAATGGACGAACTTGGTTAAGGTGGATGATTCTTGGACCAAATCTCTCTTTGTTAGTCTCAAACTTCTCCACATGGTTTCTTGTGTCATATTACATCAATTTATGCTTGGCATTTGGCTTCGGTTAACTTTGAAGCTTGTCGAAACGAAGAAAGACCAAAATGGACGAACTTGGGTAAGCTGGATGATTCTTGGACCAAATCTCTCTTCGTTGGTCTCAAACTTCTCCACATGGTTTCTTGTGTCATATTACATCAATTTATGCTTGGCATTTGGCTTCGGTTAACTTTGAAGCATGTCAAAATGAAGAAAGACCAAAATGGACGAACTTGGGTAAGCTGGATGATTCTTGGACCAAATCTCTCTTCGTTGGTCTCAAACTTCTACACATGGTTTCTTGTGTCATATTACATCAATTTATGCTTGGCATTTGGCTTCGGTTAACTTTGAAGCTTGTCGAAACGAAGAAAGACCAAAATGGACGAACTTGGGTAAGCTGGATGATTCTTGGACCAAATCTCTCTTCGTTGGTCTCAAACTTCTCCACATGGTTTCTTGTGTCATATTACATCAATTTATGCTTGGCATTTGGCTTCGGTAACTTTGAAGCATGTGTCAAATGAAGAAAGACCAAAATGGACGAACTTGGTTAAGCTGGATGATTCTTGGACCAAATCTCTCTTCGTTGGTCTCAAACTTCTACACATGGTTTCTTGTGTCATATTACATCAATCTATGCTTGCCAATTGGCTTCGGTCAACTTTGAAGCCAGTCGAAACGAAGAAAGACCAAAATGGACGAACTTGGTTAAGGTGGATGATTCTTAGACCAAATCTCTCTTTGTTAGTCTCAAACTTCTACACATGGTTTCTTGTGTCATATTACATCAATCTATGCTTGCCAATTGGCTTCGGTCAACTTTGAAGCAGTCGAAACGAAGAAAGACCAAAATGGACGAACTTGGTTAAGGTGGATGATTCTTAGACCAAATCTCTCTTTGTTAGTCTCAAACTTCTCCACATGGTTTCTTGTGTCATATTACATCAATCTATGCTTGACAAATGGCTTCGGTTAACTTTGAAGCTTGTCGAAACGAAGAAAGACCAAAATGGACGAACTTGGTTAAGGTGGATGATTCTTAGACCAAATCTCTCTTTGTTAATCTCAAATTTCTCGACATGGTTTCTTGTGTCATATTACATCAATTTATGCTTGGCATTTGGCTTCGGTCAACTTTGAAGCTTGTCGAAACGAAAAAAGACTAAAATGGACGAACTTGGTTAAGGTGGATGATTCTTGGACCAAATCTCTCTTTGTTTGTCTCAAACTTCTACACATGGTTTGTTGTGTCATATTACATCAATCTATGCTTGGCATTTGGCTTCGGTCAACTTTGAAGCTTGTCGAAACGAAGAAAGACCAAAATGGACAAACTTGGTTAAGGTGGATGATTCTTGACCAAATCTCTCTTTGTTAGTCTCAAACTTCTACACATGGTTTCTTGTGTCATATTACATCAATCTATGCTTGGCAATTGGCTTCGGTCAACTTTGAAGCTTGTCGAAACGAAGAAAGACCAAAATGGACGAACTTGGTTAAGGTGGATGATTCTTAGACCAAATCTCTCTTTGTTAATCTCAAATTTCTCACATGGTTTCTTGTGTCATATTACATCAATTTATGCTTGGCATTTGGCTTCGGTCAACTTTGAAGCTTGTCGAAACGAAAAAGACCAAAATGGACGAACTTGGTTAAGGTGGATGATTCTTGGACCAAATCTCTCTTTGTTAGTCTCAAACTTCTCCACATGGTTTCTTGTGTCATATTACATCAATTTATGCTTGGCATTTGGCTTCGGTTAACTTTGAAGCATGTCGAAATGAAGAAAGACCAAAATGGACGAACTTGGTTAAGCTGGATGATTCTTGGACCAAATCTCTCTTCGTTGGTCTCAAACTTCTACACATGGTTTCTTGTGTCATATTACATCAATCTATGCTTGACAATTGGCTTCGGTCAACTTTGAAGCTGTCGAAACGAAGAAAGACCAAAATGGACAAACTTTGTTAAGGTGGATGATTCTTGGACCAAATCTCTCTTTGTTTGTCTCAACCTTCTACACATGGTTTCTTGTGTCATATTACATCAATCTATGCTTGGCATTTGGCTTCGGTCAACTTTGAAGCTTGTCGAAACCAAGAAAGACCAAAATGGACGAACTTGGTTAAGGTGGATGATTCTTAGACCAAATCTCTTTTTGTTAGTCTCAAACTTCTACACATGGTTTCTTGTGTCATATTACATCAATCTATGCTTGGTAATTCGCTTCGGTCAACTTTGAAGCTTGTCGAAACGAAGAAAGACCAAAATGGACGAACTTGGTTAAGGTGGATGATTCTTAGACCAAATCTCTCTTTGTTAATCTCAAATTTCTCGACATGGTTTCTTGTGTCATATTACATCAATTTATGCTTGGCATTTGGCTTCGGTCAACTTTGAAGCTTGTCGAAATGAAAAAGACCAAAATGGACGAACTTGGTTAAGGTGGATGATTCTTGGACCAAATCTCTCTTTGTTAATCTCAAATTTCTCGACATGGTTTCTTGTGTCATATTACATCAATTTATGCTTGGCATTTGGCTTCGGTCAACTTTGAAGCTTGTCGAAACGAAAAAAGACCAAAATGGACGAACTTGGTTAAGGTGGATGATTCTTAGACCAAATCTTCTTTGTTAGTCTCAAACTTCTACACATGGTTTCTTGTGTCATATTACATCAATCTATGCTTGGCAATTGCTTCGGTCAACTTTGAAGCTTGTCGAAACGAAAAAAGACTAAAATGGACGAACTTGGTTAAGGTGGATGATTCTTAGACCAAATCTCTCTTTGTTAGTCTCAAACTTCTCCACATGGTTTCTTGTGTCATATTACATCAATTTATGCTTGGCATTTGGCTTCGGTCAACTTTGAAGCTTGTCGAAACGAAAAAAGACCAAAATGGACGAACTTGGTTAAGGTGGATGATTCTTGGACCAAATCTCTCTTCGTTCGTCTCAAACTTCTACACATGGTTTCTTGTGTCATATTACATCAATCTATGCTTGGCAATTGCTTCTGTCAACTTTGAAGCTTGTCGAAACGAAGAAAGACCAAAATGGACGAACTTGGTTAAGGTGGATGATTCTTAGACCAAATCTCTTTTTGTTAGTCTCAAACTTCTCCACATGGTTTCTTGTGTCATATTACATCAATTTATGCTTGGCATTTGGCTTCGGTCAACTTTGAAGCTTGTCGAAACGAAGAAAGACCAAAATGAACGAACTTGGTTAAGATGGATGAATCTTGGACCAAATCTCTCTTCATTAGTCTCAAACTTCTACACATGGTTTCTTGTGTCATATTAATCAATCTATGCTTGGCAATTTTATCTTCGGTCAACTTTGAAGGTAGTCAAAACGAAGAAAGACCAAAATGGACAAACTTGTTAAGGTGGATGATTCTTGGACCAAATCTCTCTTTGTTGGTCTCAAACTTCTACACATGGTTTCTTGTGTCATATTACATCAATCTATGCTTGGAATTGGCTTCGGTCAACTTTGAAGCTTGTCGAAACGAAAAAAGACTAAAATGGACGAACTTGGTTAAGGTGGATGATTCTTAGACCAAATCTCTCTTTGTTAGTCTCAAACTTCTCCACATGGTTTCTTGTGTCATATTACATCAATTTATGCTTGGCATTTGGCTTCGGTCAACTTTGAAGCTTGTCGAAAGGAAAAAGACCAAAATGGACGAACTTGGTTAAGGTGGATGATTCTTAGACCAAATCTCTCTTCGTTAGTCTCAAACTTCTACACATGGTTTCTTGTGTCATATTACATCAATCTATGCTTGGCAATTGGCTTCGGTCAACTTTGAAGCTTGTCGAAACGAAAAAAGACAAAATGGACGAACTTGGTTAAGGTGGATGATTCTTAGACCAAATCTCTCTTTGTTAGTCTCAAACTTCTCCACATGGTTTCTTGTGTCATATTACATCAATTTATGCTTGGCATTTGGCTTCGGTCAACTTTGAAGCTTGTCGAAACAAAAAAAGACCAAAATGGACAAACTTGTTAAGGTGGATGATTCTTGGACCAAATCTCTCTTTGTTGGTCTCAAACTTCTACACATGGTTTCTTGTGTCATATTACATCAATTTATGCTTGGCATTTGGCTTCGGTCAACTTTGAAGCTTGTCGAAATGAAGAAAGACCAAAATGGACGAACTTGGGAAAGATGGATGATTCTTGGACCAAATCTCTCTTTGTTGGTCTCAAACTTCTACACATGGTTTCTTGTGTCATATTACATCAATCTATGCTTGGCATTTGGCTTCGGTCAACTTTGAAGCTAGTCGAAACGAAGAAAGACCAAAATGGTAAACTTTGTTAAGGTGGATGATTCTTGGACCAAATCTCTCTTTGTTGGTCTCAAACTTCTACACATGGTTTCTTGTGTCATATTACATCAATCTATGCTTGGCAATTGGCTTCGGTCAACTTTGAAGCTTGTCGAAATGAAAAAAGACTAAAATGGACGAACTTGGTTAAGATGGATGATTCTTAGACCAAATCTCTCTTTGTTAGTCTCAAACTTCTCCACATGGTTTCTTGTGTCATATTACATCAATTTATGCTTGGCATTTGGCTTCGGTCAACTTTAAAGCTTGTCAAAATGAAGAAAGACCAAAATGGATGAACTTGGTTAAGATGGATGATCTTGGACCAAATCTCTCTTCGTTGGTCTCAAACTTCTACACATGGTTTCTTGTGTCATATTACATCAATCTATGCTTGGCAATTGGCTTCGGTCAACTTTGAAGCTAGTCGAAACGAAGAAAGACCAAAATGGCAAACTTTGTTAAGGTGGATGATTCTTGGGCCAAATCTCTCTTCGTTTGTGTCGAACTTCTCAACATGGTTTCTTGTGTCATATTACATCATTCTATGCTTGGTAATTGGCTTCGGTCAACTTTGAAGCTAGTCGAAACGAAAAAAGACCAAAATGGTCAAACTTGTTAAGGTGGATGATTCTTGGACCAAATCTCTCTTCGTTTGTCCGAACTTCTCAACATGGTTTCTTGTGTCATATTACATCAATCTATGCTTGACAATTGGCTTCGGTCAACTTTGAAGCTTGTCGAAATGAAGAAAGACCAAAATGGACGAACTTGGTTAAGGTGGACCAAATCTCTCTTTGTTGGTCTCAAACTTCTACACATGGTTTCTTGGTCATATTACATCAATCTATGCTTGGCAATTGGCTTCGGTAAACTTTGAAGCTTGTCGAAACGAAAAAAGACCAAAATGGACGAACTTTGTTAAGGTGGATGATTCTTAGACCAAATCTCTCTTTGTTAGTCTCAAACTTCTCCACATGGTTTCTTGTGTCATATTACATCAATCTATGCTTGGCAATTGGCTTCGGTCAACTTTGAAGCTTGTCGAAACAAAAAAAGACTAAAATGGACGAACTTGGTTAAGGTGGATGATTCTTAGACCAAATCTCTCTTTGTTAGTCTCAAACTTCTCCACATGGTTTCTTGTGTCATATTACATCAATTTATGCTTGGCATTTGGCTTCGGTCAACTTTGAAGCTTGTTGAAACGAAGAAAGACCAAAATGGACGAACTTGGTTAAGATGGATGATTCTTGGACCAAATCTCTCTTCGTTGGTCTCAAACTTCTACACATGGTTTCTTTGTCATATTACATCAATCTATGCTTGGCAATTTGGCTTTGGTCAACTTTGAAGCTTGTCGAAACGAAGAAAGACCAAAATGGTCAAACTTTGTTAAGGTGGATGATTCTTGGCCCAAATTTCTCTTCGTTTGTGTCGAACTTCTCATCGTTTGTGTCGAACTTCTCAACATGGTTTCTTGTGTCATATTACATCAATCTATGCTTGACAATTGGCTTCGGTCAACTTTGAAGCTTGTCGAAACGAAGAAAGACCAAAATGGATGAACTTGGTTAAGATGATGATTCTTGGACCAAATCTCTCTTCGTTGGTCTCAAACTTCTACACATGGTTTCTTGTGTCATATTACATCATTCTATGCTTTGTAATTTGGCTTCGGTCAACTTTGAAGCTAGTCGAAACGAAGAAAGACCAAAATGGACAAACTTTGTTAAGGTGGATGATTCTTGGGCCAAATTCTCTTCGTTTGTCTCGAACTTCTCAACATGGTTTCTTGTGTCATATTACATCAATCTATGCTTGACAATTGGCTTCGGTCAACTTTGAAGCTTGTCGAAACGAAGAAAGACCAAAATGGACGAACTTGGTTAAGGTGGATGATTCTTCGACCAAATCTCTCTTTCTTGGTCTCAAACTTCTACACATGGTTTCTTGTGTCATATTACATCAATCTATGCTTGGCAATTGGCTTCGGTCAACTTTGAAGCTTGTCGAAATGCAGAAAGACCAAAATGGCAAACTTTGTTAAGGTGGATGATTCTTGGCCAAATTTCTCTTCGTTTGTGTCGAACTTCTCCACATGGTTTCTTGTGTCATATTACATCATTCTATGCTTGGTAATTTGGCTTCGGTCAACTTTGAAGCTAGTCGAAACGAAAAAAGACCAAAATGTCAAACTTTGTTAAGGTAGATGATTCTTGGGCCAAATCTCTCTTCGTTTGTCCCGAACTTGGCTAAGGTGGGAGATTCTTAGACCAAATCTCTCTTCGTTAGTCTCAAACTTGTCCACATGGTTTCTTGTGTCATATTACATCAATTTATGCTTGGCATTTGGCTTCGGTCAACTTTGAAGCTTCTTGAAACGATGAAAGACCAAAATGGACGAACTTGGTTAAGATGGATGATTCTTGGACCAAATCTCTCTTCGTTGGTCTCAAACTTCTACACATGGTTTCTTTTGTCATATTACATCAATCTATGCTTGGTAATTTGCTTTGGTCAACTTTGAAGCTAGTCGAAACGAAGAAAGACCAAAATGGACAAACTTTGTTAAGGTGGATGATTCTTGGGCCAAATTCTCTTCGTTTGTGTCGAACTTCTCATCGTTTGTGTCGAACTTCTCAACATGGTTTCATGTGTCATATTACATCAATCTATGCTTGACAATTGGCTTCGGTCAACTTTGAAGCTTGTCGAAACGAAGAAAGACCAAAATGGACGAACTTGGTTAAGATGGATGATTCTTGGACCAAATCTCTCTTCGTTGGTCTCAAACTTCTACACATGGTTTCTTGTGTCATATTACATCATTCTATGCTTTGTAATTTGCTTCGGTCAAATTTGAAGCTTGTCGAAACGAAGAAAGACCAAAATGGTCAAACTTTGTTAAGGTGGATGATTCTTGGGCCAAATCTCTCTTCGTTTGTCTCGAACTTCTCAACATGGTTTCTTGTGTCATATTACATCAATCTATGCTTGACAATTGGCTTCGGTCAACTTTGAAGCTTGTCGAAACGAAGAAAGGCCAAAATGGACGAACTTGGTTAAGGTGGATGATTCTTCGACCAAATCTCTCTTTCTTGGTCTCAACTTCTACACATGGTTTCTTGTGTCATATTACATCAATCTATGCTTGGCAATTGGCTTCGGTCAACTTTGAAGCAAGTCGAAACGAAGAAAGACCAAAATGGACAAACTTTGTTAAGGTGGATGATTCTTGGACCAAATCTCTCTTTGTTGGTCTCAAACTTTTACACATGGTTTCTTGTGTCATATTACATCAATCTATGCTTGGCAATTGGCTTCGGTAAACTTTGAAGCTTGTCGAAACGAAGAAAGACTAAAATGGACGAACTTGGTTAGGTGGATGATTCTTAGACCAAATCTCTCTTTGTTGGTCTCAAACTTCTACACATGGTTTCTTGTGTCATATTACATCAATTTATGTTGCAATTGGCTTCGGTCAACTTTGAAGCTTGTCAAAACGAAGAAAGACCAAAATGGACAAACTTTGTTATGGTGGATGATTCTTGGACCAAATCTCTCTTTGTTGGTCTCAAACTTTTACACATGGTTTCTTGTGTCATATTACATCAATCTATGCTTGGCAATTGGCTTCGGTCAACTTTGAAGCTTGTCGAAACGAAGAAAGACTAAAATGGACGAACTTGGTAAGGTGGATGATTCTTCAACCAAATCTCTCTCTGTTGGTCTCAAACTTCTACACATGGTTTCTTGGTCATATTACATCAATCTATGCTTGCAATTGGGTTCGGTCAACTTTGAAGCTTGTCAAAACGAAGAAAGACCAAAATGGACAAACTTTGTTAAGGTGGATGATTCTTGGACCAAATCTCTCTTTGTTGGTCTCAAACTTTTACACATGGTTTCTTGTGTCATATTACATCAATCTATGCTTGGCAATTGGCTTCGGTCAACTTTGAAGCTTGTCGAAACGAAGAAAGACTAAAATGGACGAACTTGGTTAAGGTGGATGATTCTTCGACCAAATCTCTCTCTGTTGGTCTCAAACTTCTACACATGGTTTCTTGTGTCATATTACATCAATCTATGCTTGGCAATTGGCTTCGGTCAACTTTGAAGCTTGTCGAAACGAAGAAAGACCAAAATGGACAACTTTGTTAAGGTGGATGATTCTTTGACCAAATCTCTCTTCCTGGGTCTCAAACTTTACACATGGTTTCTTGTGTCATATTACATCAATCTATGCTTGGCAATTGGCTTCGGTAAACTTTGAAGCTTGTCGAAAGAAAAAAGATGAAAATGGATGAACTTTGTTAAGGTGGATGATTCTTAGACCAAATCTCTCTTTGTTAGTCTCAAACTTCTCCACATGGTTTCTTGTACTATTACATCAATCTATGCTTGGCAATTGGCTTCGGTCAACTTTGAAGCTTGTCGAAACGAAAAAAGACTAAAATGGACGAACTTGGTTAAGGTGGATGATTCTTAGACCAAATCTCTCTTTGTTAGTCTCAAACTTCTCCACATGGTTTCTTGTGTCATATTACATCAATTTATGCTTGGCAATTGGCTTCGGTCAACTTTGAAGCTTGTCGAAACGAAGAAAGACCAAAATGGACGAACTTGGTTAAGGTGGATGATTCTTGGACCAAATCTCTCTTCGTTGGTCTCAAACTTCTACACATGGTTTCTTTGTCATATTACATCAATTTATGCTTGGCATTTGGCTTCGGTCAACTTTGAAGCTTGTCGAAACGAAGAAAGACCAAAATGGACGAACTTGGTTAAGGTGGATGATTCTTGGACCAAATCTCTCTCCGTTGGTCTCAAACTTCTACACATGGTTTCTTTGGTCATATTACATCAATCTATGCTTGGTAATTTGGCTTCGGTCAACTTTGAAGTTGTCGAAACGAAGAAAGACCAAAATGGACGAACTTTGTTAAGGTGGATGATTCTTGGACCAAATCTCTCTTTGTTTGTCTCGAACTTCTCAACATGGTTTCTTGTGTCATATTACATCAATCTATGCTTGACAATTGGCTTCGGTCAACTTTTAGCTTGTCGAAACGAAAAAAGACAAAATGGACGAACTTGGTTAAGGTGGATGATTCTTGGACCAAATCTCTCTTTGTTGTCTCAAACTTCTACACATGGTTTCTTGTGTCATATTACATCAATCTATGCTTGGCAATTGGCTTCGGTCAACTTTGAAGCTTAACGAAACGAAAAAAGACAAAATGGACAACCTTGGTTAAGGTGGATGATTCTTGGACCAAATCTCTCTTTGTTTGTCTCAAACTTCTCCACATGGTTTCTTGTGTCATATTACATCAATCTATGCTTGGCAATTGGCTTTGGTCAACTTTGAAGCTTATCGAAAGGAAAAAAGACTAAAATGGTCAAACTTTGTTAAGATGGATGATTTTTGGACCAAATCTCTCTTCGTTGGTCTCAAACTTCTACACATGGTTTCTGTGTCATATTACATCAATCTATGCTTGGCAATTGGCTTCGGTAAACTTTGAAGCTTATCGAAACGAAAAAAGACTAAAATGGACGAACTTGGTTAAGGTGGATGATTCTTGGACCAAATCTCTCTTTGTTAGTCTCAAACTTCTCCACATGGTTTCTTGTGTCATATTACATCAATTTATGCTTGGCATTTGGCTTCGGTTAACTTTGAAGCTTGTCGAAACGAAGAAAGACCAAATGGACGAACTTGGTTAAGATGGATTTTCTTGGACCAAATCTCTCTTCGTTGTCTCAAACTTCTACACATGGTTTCTTGTGTCATATTACATCAATCTATGCTTGGCAATTGGCTTCGGTCAACTTTGAAGCTTGTCGAAACGAAAAAAGACAAAAATGGACGAACTTGGTTAAGGTGGAATGATTCTTAGACCAAATCTCTCTTTGTTAGTCTCAAACTTCTCCACATGGTTTCTTGTGTCATATTACATCAATTTATGCTTGGCATTTGGCTTCGGTCAACTTTGAAGCTTGTCGAAACCAAGAAAGACCAAAATGGATGAACTTTTTTAAGGTGGATGATTCTTGGACCAAATCTCTCTTTGTTGGTCTAAAACTTCTACACATGGTTTCTTGTGTCATATTACATCAATCTATGCTTGGCAATTGGCTTCGGTAAACTTTGAAGCTTGTCGAAACGAAAAAAGACTAAAATGGACGAACTTGGTTAAGGTGGATGATTCTTGGACCAAATCTCTCTTTGTTTGTCTCAAACTTCTCCACATGGTTTCTTGTGTCATATTACATCAATCTATGCTTGACAATTGGCTTCGGTCAACTTTGAAGCTTGTCGAAACGAAGAAAGACCAAAATGGATGAACTTGGTTAAGATGGATGATTCTTGGACCAAATCTCTCTTCAATTGTCTCAAACTTCTACACATGGTTTCTTGTGTCATATTACATCAATCTATGCTTGGCAATTGGCTTCGGTCAACTTTGAAGCTTGTCGAAACGAAAAAAGACTAAAATGGACAAACTTGGTTAAGGTGGATGATTCTTGGACCAAATCTCTCTTTGTTAGTCTCAAACTTCTCCACATGGTTTCTTGTGTCATATTACATCAATTTATGCTTGGCATTTGGCTTCGGTAACTTTGAAGCTTGTCGAAACGAAGAAAGACCAAAATGGACGAACTTGGTTAAGATGGATGATTCTTGGACCAAATCTCTCTTCGTTGGTCTCAAACTTCTACACATGGTTTCTTGTGTCATATTACATCAATTTATGCTTGGCATTTGGCTTCGGTCAACTTTGAAACTTGTCGAAACGAAAAAAGACCAAAATGGACGAACTTTTTAAGATGGATGATTCTTGGACCAAATCTCTCTTTGTTGGTCTAAAACTTCTACACATGGTTTCTTGTGTCATATTACATCAATCTATGCTTGGCAATTGGCTTCGGTCAACTTTGAAGCTTATCGAAAGGAAAAAGACTAAAATGGACGAACTTGGTTAAGGTGGATGATTCTTGGACCAAATCTCTCTTTGTTAGTCTCAATTCTTCACATGGTTTTTTGTGTCATATTACATCAATCTATGCTTGACAATTGGCTTCGGTCAACTTTGAAGCTTGTCGAAACGAAAAAGACTAAATGGACAAACTTGGTTAAGGTGGATGATTCTTGGACCAAATCTCTCTTTGTTGGCGTAAAACTTCTACACATGGTTTCTTGTGTCATATTACATCAATCTATGCTTGGCAATTGGCTTCGGTAAACTTTGAAGCTTGTCGAAACGAAGAAAGACCAAAATGGACGAACTTGGTTAAGGTGGATGATTCTTAGACCAAATCTCTCTTTGTTAGTCTCAAACTTCTCCACATGGTTTCTTGTGTCATATTACATCAATTTATGCTTGGCATTTGGCTTCGGTCAACTTTGAAACTTGTCGAAATGAAGAAAGACCAAAATGGACGAACTTGGTTAAGGTGGATGATTCTTAGACCAAATCTCTCTTTGTTGGTCTCAAACTTCTACACATGGTTTCTTGTGTCATATTACATCAATTTATGCTTGGCAATTGGCTTCGGTCAACTTTGAAGCTTGTCGAAACGAAAAAAGACAAAATGGACGAACTTGGTTAAGGTGGATGATTCTTGGACCAAATCTCTCTTTGTTGGTCTCAAACTTCTCCACATGGTTTCTTGTGTCATATTACATCAATCTATGCTTGGCAATTGGCTTCGGTCAACTTTGAAGTTAGTCGAAACGAAGAAAGACCAAAATGGACAAACTTGTTAAGGTGGATGATTCTTGGCCAAATCTCTCTTCGTTTGTCTCGAACTTCTCAACATGGTTTCTTGTGTCATATTACATCAATCTATGCTTGACAATTGGCTTCGGTCAACTTTGAAGCTTGTCGAAACGAAGAAAGACCAAAATGGACGAACTTGGTTAAGGTGGATGATTCTTGGACCAAATCTCTCTTCGTTGGTCTCAAACTTCTACACATGGTTTCTTGTGTCATATTACATCAATCTATGCTTGGCAATTGGCTTGGTCAACTTTGAAGCTTGTCGAAACGAAGAAAGAGCAAAATGGACGAACTTGGTTAAGGTGGATGATTCTTGGACCAAATCTCTCTTCATTGGTCTCAAACTTCTACACATGGTTTCTTGTGTCATATTACATCAATCTATGCTTGGCAATTGGCTTCGGTAAACTTTGAAGCTTGTCGAAACGAAGAAAAACAAAATGGACGAACTTGGTTAAGGTGGATGATTCTTAGACCAAATCTCTCTTTGTTAGTCTCAACTTCTCCACATTGTTTCTTGTGTCATATTACATCAATTTATGCTTGGCATTTGGCTTCGGTCAACTTTGAAGCTTGTCGAAACGAAAAAAGATCAAAATGGACGAACTTTTTAAGTGGATGATTCTTGGACCAAATCTCTCTTTGTTGGTCTAAACTTCTACACATGGTTTCTTGTGTCATATTACATCAATCTATGCTTGGCAATTGGCTTTGGTAAACTTTGAAGCTTATCGAAACGAAGAAAGACCAAAATGGACGAACTTGGTTAAGATGGATGATTCTTGGACCAAATCTCTCTTCGTTGGTCTCAAACTTCTACACATGGTTTCTTGTGTCATATTACATCAATCTATGCTTGGCAATTGGCTTCGGTCAACTTTGAAGCTTGTCGAAACGAAGAAAGACCAAAATGGACGAATTTGGTTAAGGTGGATGATTCTTGGACCAAATCTCTCTTTGTTTGTCTCAAACTTCTACACATGGTTTCTTGTGTCATATTACATCAATCTATGCTTGACAATTGGCTTCGGTCAACTTTGAAGCTTGTCGAAACGAAGAAAGACCAAAATGGACGAACTTGGTTAAGGTGGATGATTCTTGGACCAAATCTCTCTTCGTTTGTCTCAAACTTCTCACATGGTTTCTTGTGTCATATTACATCAATCTATGCTTGCAATTGGCTTCGGTCAACTTTGAAGCTTGTCGAAAGAAGAAAGACTAAAATGGACGAACTTGGTTAAGGTGGATGATTCTTGGACCAAATCTCTCTTCGTTGGTCTCAAACTTCTCCACATGGTTTCTTGTGTCATATTACATCAATTTATGCTTGGCATTTGGCTTCGGTCAACTTTGAAGCTTGTCGAAACGAAAAAAGACCAAAATGGACGAACTTTTTAAGGTGGATGATTCTTGGACCAAATCTCTCTTTGTTGGTCTAAAACTTCTACACATGGTTTCTTGTGTCATATTACATCAATCTATGCTTGGCAATTGGCTTTGGTAACTTTGAAGCTTGTCGAAACGAAGAAAGACCAAAATGGACGAACTTGGTTAAGGTGGATGATTCTTGGACCAAATCTCTCTTCGTTAGTCTCAAACTTCTACACATGGTTTCTTGTGTCATATTACATCAATCTATGCTTGCAATTGGCTTCGGTCAACTTTGAAGCTTGTCGAAACGAAGAAAGACCAAAATGGACGAACTTTTTAAGGTGGATGATTCTTGGACCAAATCTCTCTTTGTTGGTCTCAAACTTCTACACATGGTTTCTTGTGTCATATTACATCAATCTATGCTTGGCAATTGGCTTCGGTAAACTTTGAAGCTTGTCGAATCGAAAAAAGACTAAAATGGACGAACTTGTTAAGGTGGATGATTCTTGGACCAAATCTCTCTTTGTTGGTCTCAAACTTCTACACATGGTTTCTTGTGTCATATTACATCAATCTATGCTTGGCAATTGGTTTCGGTCAACTTTGAAGCTTGTCGAAACGAAAAAAAGACCAAAATGGACGAACTTGGTTAAGGTGGATGATTCTTGGACCAAATCTCTCTTTGTTGGTCTCAAACTTCTCCACATGGTTTCTTGTGTCATATTACATCAATCTATGCTTGGCAATTGGCTTCGGTCAACTTTGAAGCTTGTCGAAACGAAAAAGACCAAAATGGACGAACTTGGTTAAGGTGGATGATTCTTGACCAAATCTCTCTTCGTTTGTCTCAAACTTCTCCACATGGTTTCTTGTGTCATATTACATCAATCTTGCTTGACATTGGCTTCGGTCAACTTTGAAGCTTGTCGAAACAAAGAAAGACCAAAATGGACGAACTTGGTTAAGATGGATGATTCTTGGACCAAATCTCTCTTCGTTGGTCTCAAACTTCTACACATGGTTTCTTGTGTCATATTACATCAATCTATGCTTGCAATTGGCTTCGGTCAACTTTGAAGCTTGTCGAAACGAAAAAAGACTAAAATGGACGAACTTGGTTAAGGTGGATGATTCTTAGACCAAATCTCTCTTTGTTGTCTCAAACTTCTCACATGGTTTCTTGTGTCATATTACATCAATTATGCTTGGCAATTTGGCTTCGGTCAACTTTGAAGCTTGTCGAAACGAAAAAGACCAAAATGGACGAACTTTTTAATGGAATGATTCTTGACCAAATCTCTCTTTGTTGGTCTAAACTTCTACACATGGTTTCTTGTGTCATATTACATCAATCTATGCTTGACAATTGGCTTCGGTCAACTTTGAAGCTTGTCGAAACGAAGAAAGACCAAAATGGACGAACTTGGTTAAGGTGGATGATTCTTGGACCAAATCTCTCTTTCGTTAGTCTCAAACTTCTACACATGGTTTCTTGTCCATATTACATCAATCTATGCTTAGCAATTGGCTTCGGTCAACTTGAAGCTTGTCGAAACGAAGAAAGACCAAAATGGATAACTTTGTAAGATGGATGATTCTTGGACCAAATCTCTCTTTGTTGGTCTAAAACTTCTCCACATGGTTTCTTGTGTCATATTACATCAATTATGCTTGGCAATTGGCTTCGGTCAACTTTGAAGCTTGTCGAAATGAAGAAAGACCAAAATGGACGAACTTGGTTAAGGTGGATGATTCTTGGACCAAATCTCTCTTTGTTGGTCTCAAACATCAACACATGGTTTCTTGTGTCATATTACATCAATTTATGCATGCAATTGGTTTCGATAAACATTGAAGCTTATCGAAACGAAAAAGACTAAAATGGACGAACTTGGTTAACTTGGACCAAATCTCTCTTCGTTTGTCTCAAACTTCTCAACATGGTTTCTTGTGTCATATTACATCAATCTATGCTTGACAATTGGCTTCGGTCAACTTTGAAGCTTGTCGAAACGAAGAAAGACCAAAATGGACGAACTTGGTTAAGGTGGATGATTCTTGGACCAAATCTCTCTTCGTTGGTCTCAAACTTCTACACATGGTTTCTTGTGTCATATTACATCAATCTATGCTTGGCAATTGGCTTCGGTCAACTTTGAAGCTTGTCGAAACGAAAAAGACTAAAATGGACGAACTTGGTTAAGGTGGATGATTCTTTGACCAAATCTCTCTTTGTTAGTCTCAAACTTCTCACATGGTTTCTTGTGTCATATTACATCAATCTATGCTTGGCAATTGTTTCGGTAACTTTGAAGCTTGTCGAAACGAAAAAAGACCAAAATGGACGAACTTGGTTAAGGTGGATGATTCTTTGACCAAATCTCTTTCTTTGTTGTCTCAAACTTCTACACATGGTTTCTTGTGTCATATTACATCAATTATGCTTGGCAATTTGGCTTCGGTCAACTTTGAAGCTTGTCGAAACGGAAGAAAGACCAAAATGGACGAATTTGGTTAAGGTGGATGATTCTTGGACCAAATCTCTCTTCGTTAGTCTCAAACTTCTACACATGGTTTCTTGTGTCATATTACATCAATCTATGCTTGGCATTGGCTTCGGTCAACTTTGAAGCTTGTCGAAACGAAAAAAGACCAAAATGATGAAACTTGGTTAAGGTGGATGATTCTTGGACCAAATCTCTCTTTGTTGGTCTCAAACTTCTACACATGGTTTCTTGTGTCATATTACATCAATCTATGCTTGGCAATTGGCTTCGGTAACTTTGAAGCTTGTCGAAACGAAAAAAGACCAAAATGGACGAACTTGGTTAAGGTGGATGATTCTTGGACCAAATCTCTCTTTGTTGGTCTCAAACTTCTACACATGGTTTCTTGTGTCATATTACATCAATCTATGCTTGGCAATTGGCTTCGGTCAACTTTGAAGCTTGTCGAAACGAAAAAAGACAAAATGGACGAACTTGGTTAAGGTGGATGATTCTTGGACCAAATCTCTCTTTGTTAGTCTCAAACTTCTCCACATGGTTTCTTGTGTCATATTACATCAATTTATGCTTGGCATTTGGCTTCGGTCAACTTTGAAGCTTGTCGAAACGAAGAAAGACCAAAATGGACGAACTTGGTTAAGGTGGATGATTCTTGGACCAAATCTCTCTTCGTTAGTCTCAAACTTCTACACATGGTTTCTTGTGTCATATTACATCAATCTATGCTTGGCATTTGGCTTCGGTCAACTTTGAAGCTTGTCGAAACGAAAAAAGACCAAAATGGACGAACTTTTTAAGGTGGATGATTCTTGGCCAAATCTCTCTTTGTTGGCTCAAACTTCTACACATGGTTTCTTGTGTCATATTACATCAATCTATGCTTGGCAATTGGCTTCGGTCAACTTTGAAGCTTATCGAAACGAAAAAAGACTAAAATGGACGAACTTGGTTAAGGTGGATGATTCTTGGACCAAATCTCTCTTTGTTAGTCTCAAACTTCTACACATGGTTTTTTGTGTCATATTACATCAATCTATGCTGGCAATTGGCTTCGGTCAACTTTGAAGCTTGTCGAAACAAAAAAGACAAAATGGACGAACTTGGTTAGGTGGATGATTCTTGGACCAAATCTCTCTTTGTTTGTTAGTCTCAAACTTCTCACATGGTTTCTTGTGTCATATTACATCAATTTATGCTTGGAATTTGGCTTCGGTCAACTTTGAAGCTTGTCGAAACGAAGAAAGACCAAAATGGACGAACTTGTTAAGGTGGATGATTCTTGGACCAAATCTCTCTTCGTTGGTCTCAAACTTCTACACATGGTTTCTTGTGTCATATTACATCAATCTATGCTTGACAATTGGCTTCGGTCAACTTTGAAGCTTGTCGAAACGAAAAAAGACCAAAATGGATGAACTTTTTAAGGTGGATGATTCTTGGACCAAATCTCTCTTTGTTGGCTCAAACTTCTACACATGGTTTCTTGTGTCATATTACATCAATCTATGCTTGGCAATTGGCTTCGGTCAACTTTGAAGCTTGTCGAAACGAAAAAAGACTAAAATGGACGAACTTGGTTAAGGTGGATGATTCTTAGACCAAATCTCTCTTTGTTAGTCTCAAACTTTTCCACATGGTTTCTTGTGTCATATTACATCAATTTATGCTTGGCATTTGGCTTCGGTCAACTTTGAAGCTTGTCGAAACGAAGAAAGACCAAAATGGACGAACTTGGTTAAGATGGATGATTCTTGGACCAAATCTCTCTTCGTTGGTCTCAAACTTCTACACATGGTTTCTTGTGTCATATTACATCAATCTATGCTTGGCATTTGGCTTCGGTCAACTTTGAAGTTAGTCGAAACGAAGAAAGACCAAAATGGACAACTTTGGTTAAGGTGGATGATTCTTGGACCAAATCTCTCTTCGTTTGTCTCAAACTTCTCAACATGGTTTCTTGTGTCATATTACATCAATCTATGCTTGACAATTGGCTTCGGTCAACTTTGAAGCTTGTCGAAACGAAAGAAAGACCAAAATGGACGAACTTTGTTAAGGTGGATGATTCTTGGACCAAATCTCTCTTCGTTGGTCTCAAACTTCTACACATGGTTTCTTGTGTCATATTACATCAATCTATGCTTGGCAATTGGCTTCGGTCAACTTTGAAGCTTGTCGAAACGAAAAAGACCAAAATGGACGAACTTGTTTTTAAGGTGGATGATTCTTGGACCAAATCTCTCTTTGTTGGTCTCAAACTTCTACACATGGTTTCTTGTGTCATATTACATCAATCTATGCTTGGCAATTGGCTTCGGTCAACTTTGAAGCTTGTCGAAACGAAAAAAGACTAAAATGGACGAACTTGGTTAAGGTGGATGATTCTTGGACCAAATCTCTCTTTGTTAGTCTCAAACTTCTCCACATGGTTTCTTGTGTCATATTACATCAATCTATGCTTGACAATTGGCTTCGGTCAACTTTGAAGCTTGTCGAAACGAAGAAAGACCAAAATGGACGAACTTGGTTAAGGTGGATGATTCTTGGACCAAATCTCTCTTCGTTGGTCTCAAACTTCTACACATGGTTTCTTGTGTCATATTACATCAATTTATGCTTGGCAATTGGCTTCGGTCAACTTTGAAGCTAGTCGAAACGAAAAAAGACCAAAATGGACGAACTTGGTTAAGGTGGATGATTCTTGGACCAAATCTCTCTTTTTAGTCTCAAACTTCTCCACATGGTTTCTTGTGTCATATTACATCAATTTATGCTTGGCATTTGGCTTCGGTCAACTTTGAAGCTTGTTGAAACGAAAAAAGACTAAAATCAACGAACTTTGAAGCTTGTTGAAACGAAAAAAGACTAAAATGGACGAACTTGGTTAGGTGGATGATTCTTGGACCAAATCTCTTTTGTTAGTCTCAAACTTCTCCACATGGTTTCTTGTGTCATATTACATCAATCTATGCTTGGCAATTGGCTTCGGTCAACTTTGAAGCATTGTCGAAACGAAGAAAGACCAAAATGGACGAACTTGGTTAAGGTGGATGATTCTTGGACCAAATCTCTCTTCGTTTGTCTCAAACTTCTCACATGGTTTCTTGTGTCATATTACATCAATCTATGCTTGGCAATTTGGCTTCGGTCAACTTTGAAGCTTGTCGAAACGAAGAAAGACCAAAATGGACGAACTTGGTTAAGGTGGATGATTCTTGGACCAAATCTCTCTTTGTTAGTCTCAAACTTCTCACATGGTTTCTTGTGTCATATTACATCAATTTATGCTTGGCATTTGGCTTCGGTCAACTTTGAAGCTTGTCGAAACGAAGAAAGACCAAAATGGACGAACTTGGTTAAGGTGGATGATTCTTGGACCAAATCTCTCTTTGTTGGTCTCAAACTTCTACACATGGTTTCTTGTGTCATATTACATCAATTTATTCGGTCAACTTTGAAGCTTGTCGAAACGAAAAAAGACCAAAATGGACGAACTTGGTTAAGGTGGATGATTCTTGGACCAAATCTCTCTTTGTTGGTCTCAAACTTCTCCACATGGTTTCTTGTGTCATATTACATCAATCTATGCTTGGCATTTGGCTTCGGTCAACTTTGAAGCTTGTCGAAACGAAGAAAGACCAAAATGGACGAACTTGGTTAAGGTGGATGATTCTTGGACCAAATCTCTCTTCGTTGGTCTCAAACTTCTACACATGGTTTCTTGTGTCATATTACATCAATTATGCTTGGCATTTGGCTTCGGTCAACTTTGAAGCTTGTCGAAACGAAAAAAGACCAAAATGGACGAACTTGGTTAAGGTGGATGATTCTTGGACCAAATCTCTCTTTGTTAGTCTCAAACTTCTCCACATGGTTTCTTGTGTCATATTACATCAATCTATGCTTGGACAATTGGCTTCGGTCAACTTTGAAGCATGTCGTCGAAACGAAGAAAGACCAAAATGGACGAACTTGGTTAAGGTGGATGATTCTTGGACCAAATCTCTCTTTGTTGGTCTCAAACTTCTACACATGGTTTCTTGTGTCATATTACATCAATCTTTTTAACGGTAAACTTTGAAGCTTGTCGAAACGAAAAAGACTAAAATGGACGAACTTGGTTAAGGTGGATGATTCTTGGACCAAATCTCTCTTCGTTGGTCTCAAACTTCTCACATGGTTTCTTGTGTCATATTACATCAATCTATGCTTGACAATTGGCTTCGGTCAACTTTGAAGCTTGTCGAAACGAAGAAAGACCAAAATGGACGAACTTGGTTAAGGTGGATGATTCTTGGACCAAATCTCTCTTTGTTGGTCTCAAACTTCTACACATGGTTTCTTGTGTCATATTACATCAATCTATGCTTGGCAATTGGCTTCGGTAACTTTGAAGCTTATCGAAACGAAAAAGACAAAATGGACGAACTTGGTTAAGGTGGATGATTCTTGGACCAAATCTCTCTTTGTTGGTCTCAAACTTCTACACATGGTTTCTTGTGTCATATTACATCAATTTATGCTTGGCAATTGGCTTCGGTCAACTTTGAAGCTTGTCGAAACGAAGAAAGACCAAAATGGACGAACTTGGTTAAGGTGGATGATTCTTGGACCAAATCTCTCTTTGTTGGTCTCAAACTTCTACACATGGTTTCTTGTGTCATATTACATCAATTATGCTTGGCAATTGGCTTCGGTCAACTTTGAAGCTTGTCGAAACGAAAAAAGACTAAAATGGACGAACTTGGTTAAGGTGGATGATTCTTGGACCAAATCTCTCTTTGTTAGTCTCAAACTTCTCCACATGGTTTCTTGTGTCATATTACATCAATTTATGTTTGCATTTGGCTTCGGTCAACTTTGAAGCTTGTCGAAACGAAGAAAGACCAAAATGGACGAACTTGGTTAAGGTGGATGATTCTTGGACCAAATCTCTCTTCGTTGGTCTCAAACTTCTACACATGGTTTCTTGTGTCATATTACATCAATCTATGCTTGGCAATTTGGCTTCGGTCAACTTTGAAGCTTAGTCGAAACGAAGAAAGACCAAAATGGACGAACTTTGTTAAGGTGGATGATTCTTGGACCAAATCTCTCTTCGTTTGTCTCAAACTTCTACATGGTTTCTTGTGTCATATTACATCAATCTATGCTTGACAATTGGCTTCGGTCAACTTTGAAGCTTGTCGAAACGAAGAAAGACCAAAATGGACGAACTTGGTTAAGATGGATGATTCTTGGACCAAATCTCTCTTCGTTGGTCTCAAACTTCTACACATGGTTTCTTGTGTCATATTACATCAATTTATGCTTGGCAATTGGCTTCGGTCAACTTTGAAGCTTGTCGAAACGAAAAAAGACCAAAATGGACGAACTTGGTTAAGGTGGATGATTCTTGGACCAAATCTCTCTTTGTTAGTCTCAAACTTCTCCACATGGTTTCTTGTGTCATATTACATCAATCTATGCTTGGCATTGGCTTCGGTCAACTTTGAAGCTTGTCGAAACGAAAAAAGACCAAAATGGACGAACTTGGTTAAGGTGGATGATTCTTGGACCAAATCTCTCTTTGTTAGTCTCAAACTTCTCACATGGTTTCTTGTGTCATATTACATCAATCTATGCTTGACAATTGGCTTCGGTCAACTTTGAAGCTTGTCGAAACGAAGAAAGACCAAAATGGACGAACTTGGTTAAGATGGATGATTCTTGGACCAAATCTCTCTTCGTTGGTCTCAAACTTCTACACATGGTTTCTTGTGTCATATTACATCAATCTATGCTTGCAATTGGCTTCGGTCAACTTTGAAGCTTGTCGAAACGAAGAAAGACCAAAATGGACGAACTTGGTTAAGGTGGATGATTCTTGGACCAAATCTCTCTTCGTTGGTCTCAAACTTCTACACATGGTTTCTTGTGTCATATTACATCAATCTATGCTTGGCAATTGGCTTCGGTCAACTTTGAAGCTAGTCGAAACGAAGAAAGACCAAAATGGACGAACTTGGTTAAGGTGGATGATTCTTGGACCAAATCTCTCTTTGTTGGTCTCAAACTTCTCCACATGGTTTCTTGTGTCATATTACATCAATCTATGCTTGACAATTGGCTTCGGTCAACTTTGAAGCTTGTCGAAACGAAGAAAGACCAAAATGGACGAACTTGGTTAAGGTGGATGATTCTTGGACCAAATCTCTCTTTGTTGGTCTCAAACTTCTACACATGGTTTCTTGTGTCATATTACATCAATCTATGCTTGGCAATTGGCTTCGGTCAACTTTGAAGCTTGTCGAAACGAAGAAAGACCAAAATGGACGAACTTTTAAGGTGGATGATTCTTGGACCAAATCTCTCTTTGTTGGTCTCAAACTTCTCCACATGGTTTCTTGTGTCATATTACATCAATCTATGCTTGACAATTGGCTTCGGTCAACTTTGAAGCTTGTCGAAACGAAGAAAGACCAAAATGGACGAACTTGGTTAAGGTGGATGATTCTTGGACCAAATCTCTCTTCGTTGGTCTCAAACTTCTACACATGGTTTCTTGTGTCATATTACATCAATCTATGCTTGCAATTGGCTTCGGTCAACTTTGAAGCTTGTCGAAACGAAGAAAGACCAAAATGGACGAACTTGGTTAAGGTGGATGATTCTTGGACCAAATCTCTCTTCGTTGGTCTCAAACTTCTACACATGGTTTCTTGTGTCATATTACATCAATCTATGCTTTGCAATTGGCTTCGGTCAACTTTGAAGCTTGTCGAAACGAAGAAAGACCAAAATGGACGAATTTGGTTAAGGTGGATGATTCTTGGACCAAATCTCTCTTGTTGTCTCAAACTTCTCCACATGGTTTCTTGTGTCATATTACATCAATCTATGCTTGACAATTGGCTTCGGTCAACTTTGAAGCTTGTCGAAACGAAGAAAGACCAAAATGGACGAACTTGGTTAAGGTGGATGATTCTTGGACCAAATCTCTCTTTGTTAGTCTCAAACTTCCCACATGGTTTCTTGTGTCATATTACATCAATTTATGCTTGGCATTTGCTTCGGTCAACTTTGAAGCTTGTCGAAACGAAGAAAGACCAAAATGGACGAACTTTTTAAGGTGGATGATTCTTGGACCAAATCTCTCTTTGTTGGTCTCAAACTTCTACACATGGTTTCTTGTGTCATATTACATCAATCTATGCTTGGCAATTGGCTTCGGTAAATTTGAAGCTTGTCGAAACGAAAAAGACCAAAATGGACGAACTTGGTTAAGGTGGATGATTCTTGGACCAAATCTCTCTTTGTTAGTCTCAAACTTCTCCACATGGTTTCTTGTGTCATATTACATCAATCTATGCTTGACAATTGGCTTCGGTCAACTTTGAAGCTTGTCGAAACGAAGAAAGACCAAAATGGACGAACTTGGTTAAGGTGGATGATTCTTGGACCAAATCTCTCTTCGTTTGTCTCAAACTTCTCAACATGGTTTCTTGTGTCATATTACATCAATCTATGCTTGGCATTTGGCTTCGGTCAACTTTGAAGCTTGTCGAAACGAAGAAAGACCAAAATGGACGAACTTGGTTAAGGTGGATGATTCTTGGACCAAATCTCTCTTTGTTGGTCTCAAACTTCTACACATGGTTTCTTGTGTCATATTACATCAATTTATGCTTGGCAATTGGCTTCGGTCAACTTTGAAGCTTGTCGAAACGAAGAAAGACCAAAATGGACGAACTTGGTTAAGGTGGATGATTCTTGGACCAAATCTCTCTTCGTTGGTCTCAAACTTCTCCACATGGTTTCTTGTGTCATATTACATCAATCTTGCTTGACAATTGGCTTTGGTCAACTTTGAAGCTTGTCGAAACGAAGAAAGACCAAAATGGACGAACTTGGTTAAGGTGGATGATTCTTGGACCAAATCTCTCTTCGTTTGTCTCAAACTTCTCCACATGGTTTCTTGTGTCATATTACATCAATCTATGCTTGACAATTGGCTTCGGTCAACTTTGAAGCTTGTCGAAACGAAGAAAGACCAAATGGACGAACTTGGTTAAGATGGATGATTCTTGGACCAAATCTCTCTTCGTTGGTCTCAAACTTCTACACATGGTTTCTTGTGTCATATTACATCAATTTATGCTTGGCATTTGGCTTCGGTCAACTTTGAAGCTTGTCGAAACGAAGAAAGACCAAAATGGACGAACTTTTTTAAGGTGGATGATTCTTGGACCAAATCTCTCTTTGTTGGTCTAAAACTTCTACACATGGTTTCTTGTGTCATATTACATCAATCTATGCTTGGCAATTGGCTTCGGTAAACTTTGAAGCTTGTCGAAACGAAAAAAGACTAAAATGGACGAACTTGGTTTAGGTGGATGATTCTTGGACCAAATCTCTCTTTGTTGTCTCAAACTTCTCCACATGGTTTCTTGTGTCATATTACATCAATTATGCTTGGCATTTGGCTTCGGTCAACTTTGAAGCTTGTCGAAATGAAGAAAGACAAAAATGGACAAACTTGTTAAGGTGGATGATTCTTGGACCAAATCTCTCTTCGTTTGTCTCAAACTTCTCAACATGGTTTCTTGTGTCATATTACATCAATCTATGCTTTGCAATTGGCTTCGGTAAACTTTGAAGCTTGTCGAAACGAAAAAAGACTAAAATGGACGAACTTGGTTAAGGTGGATGATTCTTGGACCAAATCTCTCTTTGTTAGTCTCAAACTTCTCCACATGGTTTCTTGTGTCATATTACATCAATCTTGCTTGACAATTGGCTTCGGTCAACTTTGAAGCTTGTCGAAACGAAGAAAGACCAAAATGGACGAACTTGGTTAAGATGGATGATTCTTGGACCAAATCTCTCTTCGTTTGTCTCAAACTTCTCACATGGTTTCTTGTGTCATATTACATCAATCTATGCTTGACAATTGGCTTCGGTCAACTTTGAAGCTTGTCGAAACGAAGAAAGACCAAAATGGACGAACTTGGTTAAGATGGATGATTCTTGGACCAAATCTCTCTTCGTTGGTCTCAAACTTCTACACATGGTTTCTTGTGTCATATTACATCAATTTATGCTTGGCATTTGGCTTCGGTCAACTTTGAAGCTTGTCAAAAGAAGAAAGACCAAAATGGACGAACTTTTTTAAGGTGGATGATTCTTGGACCAAATCTCTCTTTGTTGGTCTAAAACTTCTACACATGGTTTCTTGTGTCATATTACATCAATCTATGCTTGGCAATTGGCTTCGGTAAACTTTGAAGCTTTCGAAACGAAAAAAGACTAAAATGGACGAACTTGGTTTAGGTGGATGATTCTTAGACCAAATCTCTCTTTGTTAGTCTCAAACTTCTCCACATGGTTTCTTGTGTCATATTACATCAATTTATGCTTGGCATTTGGCTTCGGTCAACTTTGAAGCTTGTCGAAATGAAGAAAGACAAAAATGGACAAACTTGTTAAGGTGGATGATTCTTGGACCAAATCTCTCTTCGTTTGTCTCAAATTTCTCAACATGGTTTCTTGTGTCATATTACATCAATCTATGCTTTGCAATTGGCTTCGGTAAACTTTGAAGCTTATCGAAACGAAAAAAGACAAAAATGGACGAACTTGGTTAAGGTGGATGATTCTTGGACCAAATCTCTCTTCGTTGGTCTCAAACTTCTACACATGGTTTCTTGTGTCATATTACATCAATCTATGCTTGGCAATTGGCTTCGGTAAACTTTGAAGCTAGTCGAAACGAAGAAAGACCAAAATGGACAAACTTTGTTAAGGTGGATGATTCTTGGACCAAATCTCTCTTCGTTTTCTCAAACTTCTCCACATGGTTTTTTGTGTCATATTACATCAATCTATGCTTGACAATTGGCTTCGGTCAACTTTGAAGCTTGTCGAAACGAAAAAGACCAAAATGGACGAACTTGGTTAAGGTGGATGATTCTTGGACCAAATCTCTCTTTGTTGGTCTAAAACTTCTACACATGGTTTCTTGTGTCATATTACATCAATCTATGCTTGGCAATTGGCTTCGGTAAACTTTGAAGCTTGTCGAAACGAAAAAAGACTAAAATGGACGAACTTGGTTAAGGTGGATGATTCTTGGACCAAATCTCTCTTTGTTAGTCTCAAACTTCTCCACATGGTTTCTTGTGTCATATTACATCAATTTATGCTTGGCATTTGACTTCGGTCAACTTTGAAGCTTGTCGAAACGAAAAAGACCAAAATGGACGAACTTTTTAAGATGGATGATTCTTGGACCAAATCTCTCTTTGTTGGTCTCAAACTTCTACACATGGTTTCTTGTGTCATATTACATCAATCTATGCTTGGCAATTGGCTTCGGTCAACTTTGAAGCTTATCGAAACGAAAAAAGACTAAAATGGACGAACTTGGTTAAGGTGGATGATTCTTGGACCAAATCTCTCTTTGTTAGTCTCAAACTTCTGCACATGGTTTCTTGTGTCATATTACATCAATTTATGCTTGGAATTTGGCTTCGGTCAACTTTGAAGCTTGTCGAAACGAAGAAAGAACAAAATGGACGAACTTGGTTAAGATGGATGATTCTTGGACCAAATCTCTCTTCGTTTTAGTCTCAAACTTCTACACATGGTTTCTTGTGTCATATTACATCAATCTATGCTTTGCAATTGGCTTCGGTCAACTTTGAAGCTTGTCGAAACGAAGAAAGACCAAAATGGACGAACTTTGTTAAGGTGGATGATTCTTGGACCAAATCTCTCTTTGTTAGTCTCAAACTTCTGCACATGGTTTCTTGTGTCATATTACATCAATTTATGCTGGCATTTGGCTTTGGTCAACTTTGAAGCTTGTCGAAACGAAAAAAGACTAAAATGGACGAACTTGGTTAAGGTGGATGATTCTTGGACCAAATCTCTCTTTGTTAGTCTCAAACTTCTCCACATGGTTTCTTGTGTCATATTACATCAATCTATGCTTGGCAATTGGCTTCGGTCAACTTTGAAGCTTGTCGAAACGAAAAAGACCAAAATGGACGAACTTGGTTAAGATGGATGATTCTTGGACCAAATCTCTCTTTGTTAGTCTCAAACTTCTGCACATGGTTTCTTGTGTCATATTACATCAATTTATGCTGGCATTTGGCTTTGGTCAACTTTGAAGCTTGTCGAAACGAAGAAAGACCAAAATGGACGAACTTGGTTAAGATGGATGATTCTTGGACCAAATCTCTCTTCGTTGGTCTCAAACTTCTACACATGGTTTCTTGTGTCATATTACATCAATCTATGCTTGGCAATTGGCTTCGGTAAACTTTGAAGCTTGTCGAAACGAAAAAGACTAAAATGGACGAACTTGGTTAAGGTGGATGATTCTTAGACCAAATCTCTCTTTGTTAGTCTCAAATTCTCCCATGGTTTCTTGTGTCATATTACATCAATCTATGCTTGGCAATTGGCTTCGGTAAACTTTGAAGCTTTTCGAAACGAAAAAGACCAAAATGGACGAACTTGGTTAAGGTGGATGATTCTTGGACCAAATCTCTCTTTGTTAGTCTCAAACTTCTACACATGGTTTCTTGTGTCATATTACATCAATCTATGCTTGGCAATTGGCTTTGGTCAACTTTGAAGCTAGTCGAAACGACAAAAGACCAAAATGGACAAACTTTGTTAAGGTGGATGATTCTTGGACCAAATCTCTCTTTGTTGGTCTCAAACTTCTACACATGGTTTCTTGTGTCATATTACATCAATCTATGCTTGGCAATTGGCTTCGGTCAACTTTGAAGCTTGTCGAAACGAAGAAAGACGAAAATGGACGAACTTGGTAAAGGTGGATGATTCTTGGACCAATCTCTCTTTGTTAGTCTCAAATTCTCCCATGGTTTCTTGTGTCATATTACATCAATCTATGCTTGGCAATTGGCTTCGGTCAACTTTGAAGCTTGTCGAAACGAAAAAAGACCAAAATGGACGAACTTGGTTAAGGTGGATGATTCTTGGACCAAATCTCTCTTTGTTAGTCTCAAACTTCTGCACATGGTTTCTTGTGTCATATTACATCAATTTATGCTTGGCAATTTGGCTTCGGTCAACTTTGAAGCTTGTCGAAACGAAGAAAGACCAAAATGGACGAACTTGGTAAAGATGGATGATTCTTGGACCAAATCTCTCTTCGTTGGTCTCAAACTTCTACACATGGTTTCTTGTGTCATATTACATCAATCTATGCTTGGCAATTGGCTTCGGTAAACTTTGAAGCTTGTCGAAACGAAAAAAGACTAAAATGGACGAACTTGGTTAAGGTGGATGATTCTTAGACCAAATCTCTCTTTGTTAGTCTCAAACTTCTCCACATGGTTTCTTGTGTCATATTACATCAATCTATGCTTGGCAATTGGCTTCGGTCAACTTTGAAGCTTGTCGAAACGAAAAAAGACTAAAATGGACGAACTTGGTTAAGGTTGATGATTCTTGGACCAAATCTCTCTTTGTTAGTCTCAAACTTCTGCACATGGTTTCTTGTGTCATATTACATCAATTTATGCTGGAATTTGGCTTCGGTCAACTTTGAAGCTTGTCGAAACGAAGAAAGACAAAATGGACGAACTTGGTTAAGATGGATGATTCTTGGACCAAATCTCTCTTCGTTGGTCTCAAACTTCTACACATGGTTTCTTGTGTCATATTACATCAATCTATGCTTGGCAATTGGCTTCGGTCAACTTTGAAGGAAGTCAAAACGACAAAAGACTAAAATGGAAAAACTTTGTTAAGGTGGATGATTCTTGGACCAAATCTCTCTTTGTTGGTCTCAAACTTCTACACATGGTTTCTTGTGTCATATTACATCAATCTATGCTTGGCAATTGGCTTTGGTCAACTTTGAAGCTTGTCGAAACGAAGAAAGACCAAAATGGATGAACTTGGTTAAGGTGGATGATTCTTGGACCAAATCTCTGTTCGTTGGTCTCAAACTTCTACACATGGTTTCTTGTGTCATATTACATCAATCTATGCTTGGCAATTGGCTTCGGTCAACTTTGAAGCTTGTCGAAACGAAAAAAGACCAAATGGACGAACTTGGTTAAGGTGGATGATTCTTCGACCAAATCTCTCTTTGTTAGTCTCAAACTTCTACACATGGTTTCTTGTGTCATATTACATCAATTTATGCTTGGAATTTGGCTTCGGTCAACTTTGAAGCTTGTCGAAACGAAGAAAGACCAAAATGGACGAACTTGGTTAAGATGGATGATTCTTGGACCAAATCTCTCTTCGTTGGTCTCAAACTTCTACACATGGTTTCTTGTGTCATATTACATCAATCTATGCTTGGCAATTGGCTTCGGTAAACTTTGAAGCTTGTCGAAACGAAAAAAGACTAAAATGGACGAACTTGGTTAAGGTGGATGATTCTTAGACCAAATCTCTCTTTGTTAGTCTCAAACTTCTCCACATGGTTTCTTGTGTCATATTACATCAATCTATGCTTGGCAATTGGCTTCGGTCAACTTTGAAGCTTGTCGAAACGAAAAAAGACAAAAATGGACGAACTTGGTTAAGGTGGATGATTCTTCGACCAAATCTCTCTTTGTTAGTCTCAAACTTCTACACATGGTTTCTTGTGTCATATTACATCAATTTATGCTTGGAATTTGGCTTCGGTCAACTTTGAAGCTTGTCGAAACGAAGAAAGAACAAAATGGACGAACTTGGTTAAGATGGATGATTCTTGGACCAAATCTCTCTTCGTTTGTCTCAAACTTCTACACATGGTTTCTTGTGTCATATTACATCAATCTATGCTTGGCAATTGGCTTCGGTCAACTTTGAAGCTTGTCGAAACGAAGAAAGACCAAAATGGACGAACTTGGTTAAGGTGGATGATTCTTAGACCAAATCTCTCTTTGTTAGTCTCAAACTTCTCCACATGGTTTCTTGTGTCATATTACATCAATTTATGCTTGGCATTTGGCTTTGGTCAACTTTGAAGCTTGTCGAAACGAAGAAAGACGAAAATGGACGAACTTGGTAAAGATGGATGATTCTTGGACCAAATCTCTCTTTGTTAGTCTCAAATTCTCCACATGGTTTCTTGTGTCATATTACATCAATCTATGCTTGGCAATTGGCTTCGGTCAACTTTGAAGCTTGTCGAAACGAAAAAAGACCAAAATGGACGAACTTGGTTAAGGTGGATGATTCTTGGACCAAATCTCTCTTTGTTAGTCTCAAACTTCTGCACATGGTTTCTTGTGTCATATTACATCAATTTATGCTTGGAATTTGGCTTCGGTCAACTTTGAAGCTTGTCGAAACGAAGAAAGACCAAAATGGACGAACTTGGTTAAGATGGATGATTCTTGGACCAAATCTCTCTTCGTTGGTCTCAAACTTCTACACATGGTTTCTTGTGTCATATTACATCAATCTATGCTTGGCAATTGGCTTCGGTAAACTTTGAAGCTTGTCGAAACGAAAAAGACTAAAATGGACGAACTTGGTTAAGGTGGATGATTCTTAGACCAAATCTCTCTTTGTTAGTCTCAAACTTCCACATGGTTTCTTGTGTCATATTACATCAATTTATGCTTGGCATTTGGCTTCGGTCAACTTTGAAGCTTGTCGAAACGAAGAAAGACCAAAATGGACGAACTTGGTTAAGATGGATGATTCTTGGACCAAATCTCTCTTCGTAGGTCTCAAACTTCTCCACATGGTTTCTTGTGTCATATTACATCAATCTATGCTTGGCAATTGGCTTTGGTCAACTTTGAAGCTTGTCGAAACGAAGAAAGACTAAAATGGACAAACTTGGTTAAGCTGGATGATTCTTGGACCAAATCTCTCTTCGTTGGTCTCAAACTTCTACACATGGTTTCTTGTGTCATATTACATCAATCTATGCTTGGCAATTGGCTTCGGTCAACTTTGAAGCTTGTCAAAACGACAAAAGACCAAAATGGAAAAACTTTGTTAAGGTGGATGATTCTTGGACCAAATCTCTCTTTGTTGGTCTCAAACTTCTACACATGGTTTCTTGTGTCATATTACATCAATCTATGCTTGGCAATTGGCTTCGGTCAACTTTGAAGCTTGTCGAAACGAAAAAAGACCAAAATGGACGAACTTGGTTAAGGTGGATGATTCTTCGACCAAATCTCTCTTTGTTAGTCTCAAACTTCTGCACATGGTTTCTTGTGTCATATTACATCAATTTATGCTTGGAATTTGGCTTCGGTCAACTTTGAAGCTTGTCGAAACGAAGAAAGACGAAAATGGACGAACTTGGTAAAGATGGATGATTCTTGGACCAAATCTCTCTTCGTTGTTCTCAAACTTCTACACATGGTTTCTTGTGTCATATTACATCAATCTATGCTTGGCAATTGGCTTCGGTAAACTTTGAAGCTTGTCGAAACGAAAAAAGACTAAAATGGACGAACTTGGTTAAGGTGGATGATTCTTAGACCAAATCTCTCTTTGTTAGTCTCAAACTTCTCCACATGGTTTCTTGTGTCATATTACATCAATTATGCTTGGCATTTGGCTTCGGTCAATTTTGAAGCTTGTCGAAACGAAGAAAGACCAAATGGACGAACTTGGTTAACATGGATGATTCTTGGACCAAATCTCTCTTCGTTGGTCTCAAACTTCGCCACATGGTTTCTTGTGTCATATTACATCAATCTATGCTTGGCAATTGGCTTCGGTCAACTTTGAAGCTTGTCGAAACGAAGAAAGACTAAAATGGACGAACTTGGTTAAGGTGGATGATTCTTGGACCAAATCTCTCTTCGTTGGTCTCAAACTTCTACACATGGTTTCTTGTGTCATATTACATCAATCTATGCTTGGCAATTGGCTTCGGTCAACTTTGAAGCAAGTCAAAACGACAAAAGACTAAAATGGAAAAACTTTGTTAAGGTGGATGATTCTTGGCCCAAATCTCTCTTTGTTGGTCTCAAACTTCTACACATGGTTTCTTGTGTCATATTACATCAATCTATGCTTGGCAATTGGCTTCGGTCAACTTTGAAGCTTGTCGAAACGAAAAAAGACCAAAATGGACGAACTTGGTTAAGGTGGATGATTCTTCGACCAAATCTCTCTTTGTTAGTCTCAAACTTCTGCACATGGTTTCTTGTGTCATATTACATCAATTTATGCTTGGAATTTGGCTTCGGTCAACTTTGAAGCTTGTCGAAACGAAGAAAGACAAAATGGACGAACTTGGTAAAGATGGATGATTCTTGGACCAAATCTCTCTTCGTTGGTCTCAAACTTCTACACATGGTTTCTTGTGTCATATTACATCAATCTATGCTTAGCAATTGGCTTCGGTCAACTTTGAAGCTTGTCAAAACGAAGAAAGACCAAAATGGACGAACTTGGTTAAGGTGGATGATTCTTAGACCAAATCTCTCTTTGTTGGTCTCAAACTTCTCCACATGGTTTCTTGTGTCATATTACATCAATTTATGCTGGGCATTTGGCTTTAGTTAACTTTGAAGCTTGTCGAAACGAAGAAAGACGAAAATGGACGAACTTGGTTAAGATGGATGATTCTTGGACCAACTCTCTCTTCGTTGGTCTCAAACTTCTACACATGGTTTCTTGTGTCATATTACATCAATCTATGCTTGGCAATTGGCTTCGGTAAACTTTGAAGCTTGTCGAAACGAAAAAAGACTAAAATGGACGAACTTGGTTAAGGTGGATGATTCTTAGACCAAATCTCTCGTTGTTAGTCTCAAACTACTCCACATGGTTTCTTGTGTCATATTACATCAATCTATGCTTAGCAATTGGCTTCGGTGAACTTTGAAGCTTGTCAAAACGAAGAAAGACCAAAATGGACGAACTTGGTTAAGGTGGATGATTCTTAGACCAAATCTCTCTTTGTTAGTCTCAAAATTCTCCACATGGTTTCTTGTGTCATATTACATCAATTTATGCTTGGCATTTGGCTTTAGTCAACTTTGAAGCTTGTCGAAACGAAGAAAGACGAAAATGGACGAACTTGGTTAAGAAGGATGATTCTTGGACCAACTCTCTCTTTGTTAGTCTCAAATTCTCCCCATGGTTTCTTGTGTCATATTACATCAATCTATGCTTGGCAATTGGCTTCGGTCAACTTTGAAGCTTGTCGAAACGAAAAAAGACCAAAATGGACGAACTTGGTTAAGGTGGATGATTCTTCGACCAAATCTCTCTTTGTTAGTCTCAAACTTCTGCACATGGTTTCTTGTGTCATATTACATCAATTTATGCTTGGAATTTGGCTTCGGTCAACTTTGAAGCTTGTCGAAACGAAGAAAGACGAAAATGGACGAACTTGGTTAAAGATGGATGATTCTTGGACCAAATCTCTCTTCGTTGGTCTCAAACTTCTACACATGGTTTCTTGTGTCATATTACATCAATCTATGCTTGGCAATTGGCTTCGGTAAACTTTGAAGCTTGTCGAAACGAAAAAAGACTAAAATGGACGAACTTGGTTAAGGTGGATGATTCTTAGACCAAATCTCTCTTTGTTAGTCTCAACCTTCTCCCCATGGTTTCTTGTGTCATATTACATCAATTTATGCTTGGCATTTGGCTTCGGTCAACTTTGAAGCTTGTCGAAATGAAGAAAGACCAAAATGGACGAACTTGGTAAGCTGGATGATTCTTGGACCAAATCTCTCTTCGTTGGTCTGAAACTTCTACACATGGTTTCTTGTGTCATATTACATCAATCTATGCTTGGCAATTGGCTTCGGTCAACTTTGAAGCTTGTCGAAAAGAAGAAAAACCAAAATGGACGAACTTGGTTAAGATGGATGATTCTTGGACAAAATCTCTCTTCGTTTGTCTCAAACTTCTACACATGGTTTCTTGTGTCATATTACATCAATCTATGCTTTGCAATTGGCTTCGGTCAACTTTGAAGCTAGTCGAAACGAAGAAAGACCAAAATGGACAAACTTTGTTAAGGTGGATGATTCTTGGACCAAATCTCTCTTTGTTGGTCTCAAACTTCTACACATGGTTTCTTGTGTCATATTACATCAATCTATGCTTGGCAATTGGCTTCGGTCAACTTTGAAGCTTGTCGAAACGAAAAAGACCAAAATGGATGAACTTGGTTAAGGTGGATGATTCTTCGACCAAATCTCTCTTTGTTAGTCTCAAACTTCTGCACATGGTTTCTTGTGTCAAATTACATCAATTTATGCTTGGAATTTGGCTTCGGTCAACTTTGAAGCTTGTCGAAACGAAGAAAGACGAAAATGGACGAACTTGGTAAAGATGGATGATTCTTGGACCAAATCTCTCTTCGTTGGTCTCAAACTTCTACACATGGTTTCTTGTGTCATATTACATCAATCTATGCTTGGCAATTGGCTTCGGTAAACTTTGAAGCTTGTCGAAACGAAAAAAGACTAAAATGGACGAACTTGGTTAAGGTGGATGATTCTTAGACCAAATCTCTCTTTGTTAGTCTCAAACTACTCCCATGGTTTCTTGTGTCATATTACATCAATTTATGCTTGGCATTTGGCTTCGGTCAATTTTGAAGCTTGTCGAAACGAAGAAAGACCCAAATGGATGAACTTGGTTAAGATGGATGATTCTTGGACCAAATCTCTCTTCGTTGGTCTCAAACTTCTCCACATGGTTTCTTGTGTCATATTACATCAATCTATGCTTGGCAATTGGCTTTGGTCAACTTTGAAGCTTGTCGAAACGAAGAAAGACTAAAATGGACGAACTTGGTTAAGCTGGATGATTCTTGGACCAAATCTCTCTTCGTTGGTCTCAAACTTCTACACATGGTTTCTTGTGTCATATTACATCAATCTATGCTTGGCAATTGGCTTCGGTCAACTTTGAAGCAAGTCAAAACGACAAAAGACTAAAATGGAAAAACTTTGTTAAGGTGGATGATTCTTGGCCCAAATCTCTCTTTGTTGGTCTCAAACTTCTACACATGGTTTCTTGTGTCATATTACATCAATCTATGCTTGGCAATTGGCTTTGGTCAACTTTGAAGCTTGTCGAAATGAAGAAAGACCAAAATGGACGAACTTGGTTAAGCTGGATGATTCTTGGACAAACTCTCTGTTCGTTGGTCTGAAACTTCTACACATGGTTTCTTGTGTCATATTACATCAATCTATGCTTGGCAATTGGCTTCGGTCAACTTTGAAGCTTGTCGAAAAGAAGAAAAACCAAAATGGACGAACTTGGTTAAGATGGATGATTCTTGGACAAAATCTCTCTTCGTTTGTCTCAAACTTCTACACATGGTTTCTTGTGTCATATTACATCAATCTATGCTTTGCAATTGGCTTCGGTCAACTTTGAAGCTAGTCGAAACGAAGAAAGACCAAAATGGACAAACTTTGTTAAGGTGGATGATTCTTGGACCAAATCTCTCTTTGTTGGTCTCAAACTTCTACACATGGTTTCTTGTGTCATATTACATCAATCTATGCTTAGCAATTGGCTTCGGTGAACTTTGAAGCTTGTCGAAACGAAGAAAGACCAAAATGGACGAACTTGGTTAAGGTGGATGATTCTTAGACCAAATCTCTCTTTGTTGTTCTCAAATTCTCCACATGGTTTCTTGTGTCATATTACATCAATTTATGCTGGGCATTTGGCTTTAGTTAACTTTGAAGCTTGTCAAAACGAAGAAAGACAAAATGGACGAACTTGGTAAGATGGATGATTCTTGGACCAAATCTCTCTTTGTTAGTCTCAAATTCTCCCATGGTTTCTTGTGTCATATTACATCAATCTATGCTTGGCAATTGGCTTCGGTCAACTTTGAAGCTTGTCGAAACGAAAAAAGACTAAAATGGACGAACTTGGTTAAGGTTGATGATTCTTCTACCAAATCTCTCTTTGTTAGTCTCAAACTTCTGCACATGGTTTCTTGTGTCATATTACATCAATTTATGCTTGGAATTTGGCTTCGGTCAACTTTGAAGCTTGTCGAAACGAAGAAAGAACAAAATGGATGAACTTGGTTAAGATGATGATTCTTGGACCAAATCTCTCTTCGTTTGTCTCAAACTTCTACACATGGTTTCTTGTGTCATATTACATCAATCTATGCTTAGCAATTGGCTTCGGTCAACTTTGAAGCTTGTCAAAATGAAGAAAGACCAAAATGGACGAACTTGGTTAAGGTGGATGATTCTTAGACCAAATCTCTCTTTGTTTGTCTCAAATTCTCCACATGGTTTCTTGTGTCATATTACATCAATTTATGCTGGGCATTTGGCTTTGGTCAACTTTGAAGCTTGTCGAAACGAAGAAAGACGAAAATGGACGAACTTGGTAAGATGGATGATTCTTGGACCAACTCTCTCTTGTTAGTCTCAAATTACTCCCCATGGTTTCTTGTGTCATATTACATCAATCTATGCTTGGCAATTGGCTTCGGTCAACTTTGAAGCTTGTCGAAACGAAAAAAGACCAAAATGGACGAACTTGGTTAAGGTGGATGATTCTTCGACAAAATCTCTCTTTGTTAGTCTCAAACTTCTGCACATGGTTTCTTGTGTCAAATTACATCAATTTATGCTTGGAATTTGGCTTCGGTCAACTTTGAAGCTTGTCGAAACGAAAAAAGACTAAAATGGACGAACTTGGTAAAGATGGATGATTCTTGGACCAACTCTCTCTTTGTTAGTGTCAAATTACTCCCCATGGTTTCTTGTGTCATATTACATCAATCTATGCTTGGCAATGGCTTCGGTCAACTTTGAAGCTTGTCGAAACGAAAAAAGACCAAAATGGACGAACTTGGTTAAGGTGGATGATTCTTAGACCAAATCTCTCTTTGTTAGTCTCAAACTACTCCCCATGGTTTCTTGTGTCATATTACATCAATCTATGCTTGGCAATTGGCTTCGGTCAACTTTGAAGCTTGTCGAAACGAAAAAAGACTAAAATGGACGAACTTGGTAAAGATGGATGATTCTTGGACCAACTCTCTCTTCGTTGGTCTCAAACTTCTACACATGGTTTCTTGTGTCATATTACATCAATCTATGCTTGGCAATTGGCTTCGGTAAACTTTGAAGCTTGTCGAAACGAAAAAAGACTAAAATGGACGAACTTGGTTAAGGTGGATGATTCTTAGACCAAATCTCTCTTTGTTAGTCTCAAACTACTCCCCATGGTTTCTTGTGTCATATTACATCAATCTATGCTTGGCAATTGGCTTCGGTCAACTTTGAAGCTTGTCGAAACGAAAAAAGACTAAAATGGACGAACTTGGTTAAGGTGGATGATTCTTCGACCAAATCTTTCTTTGTTAGTCTCAAACTTCTGCACATGGTTTCTTGTGTCAAAATTACATCAATTTATGCTTGGAATTTGGCTTCGGTCAACTTTGAAGCTTGTCGAAACGAAGAAAGAACAAAATGGACGAACTTGGTTAAGATGGATGATTCTTGGACCAAATCTCTCTTCGTTTTAGTCAAACTTCTACACATGGTTTCTTGTGTCATATTACATCAATCTATGCTTGGCAATTGGCTTCGGTCAACTTTGAAGCTTGTCGAAACAAAAAAGACCAAAATGGACGAACTTGGTTAAGATGGATGATTCTTGGACCAAATCTCTCTTGTTAGTCTCAAACTTCTGCACATGGTTTCTTGTGTCAAATTACATCAATTTATGCTTGGAATTTGGCTTCGGTCAACTTTGAAGCTTGTCGAAACGAAGAAATATGAAAATGGACGAACTTGGTAAAGATGGATGATTCTTGGACCAACTCTCTCTTCGTTGGTCTCAAACTTCTACACATGGTTTTTTGTGTCATATTACATCAATTTATGCTGGGCATTTGGCTTTGGTCAACTTTGAAGCTTGTCGAAACCAAGAAAGACGAAAATGGACGAACTTGGTAAAGATGGATGATTCTTGAACCAACTCTCTCTTCGTTGGTCTCAAACTTCTACACATGGTTTCTTGTGTCATATTACATCAATCTATGCTTGGCAATTGGCTTCGGTAAACTTTGAAGCTTGTCGAAACGAAAAAAGACTAAAATGGACGAACTTGGTTAAGGTGGATGATTCTTAGACCAAATCTCTCTTTGTTAGTCTCAAACAACTCCCATGGTTTCTTTTGTCATATTACATCAATCTATGCTTGGCAATTGGCTTCGGTCAACTTTGAAGCTTGTCGAAACCAAGAAAGACGAAAATGGACGAACTTGGTAAGATGGATGATTCTTGGACCAAATCTCTCTTCGTTTGTCTCAAACTTCTACACATGGTTTCTTGTGTCATATTACATCAATCTATGCTTGGCAATTGGCTTCGGTAAACTTTGAAGCTTGTCGAAACGAAAAAAGACTAAAATGGACGAACTTGGTTAAGGTGGATGATTCTTAGACCAAATCTCTCTTTGTTAGTCTCAAACTACTCCCATGGTTTCTTGTGTCATATTACATCAATCTATGCTTCGCAAATGGCTTCGGTCAACTTTGAAGCTTGTCGAAACGAAAAAAGACTAAAATGGACGAACTTGGTTAAGGTGGATGATTCTTCGACCAAATCTCTCTTTGTTAGTCTCAAACTTCTGCACATGGTTTCTTGTGTCAAATTACATCAATTTATGCTTGGAATTTGGCTTCGGTCAACTTTGAAGCTTGTCGAAACGAAGAAAGAACAAAATGGACGAACTTGGTTAAGATGGATGATTCTTGGACCAAATCTCTCTTCGTTTGAGTCAAACTTCTACACATGGTTTCTTGTGTCATATTACATCAATTTATGCTGGGCATTTGGTTTGGTCAACTTTGAAGCTTGTCGAAACCAAGAAAGACGAAAATGGACTAACTTGGTAAAGATGGATGATTCTTGAACCAACTCTCTCTTCGTTGGTCTCAAACTTTACACATGGTTTCTTGTGTCATATTACATCAATCTATGCTTGGCAATTGGCTTCGGTCAACTTTGAAGCTTGTCGAAACGAAAAAAGACTAAAATGGACGAACTTGGTTAAGGTGGATGATTCTTCGACCAAATCTCTCTTTGTTAGTCTCAAACTTCTCCACATGGTTTCTTGTGTCATATTACATCAATTTATGCTTGGCATTTGGCTTCGGTCAACTTTGAATCTAGTCGAAACGAAAAAAGACTAAAATGGACGAACTTGGTTAAGGTGGATGATTCTTAGACCAAATCTCTATTTGTTAGTCTCAAACTACTCCCATGGTTTCTTGTGTCATATTACATCAATCTATGCTTGGCAATTAGCTTCAGTCAATTTTGAAGCTTGTCGAAACGAAGAAAGATCAAAATGGATGAACTTGGTTAAGATGAATGATTCTTGGACTAAATCTCTCTTCGTTTGTGTAAAACTTCTACACATGGTTTCTTGTGTCATATTACATCAATTTATGCTTGGCATTTGGCTTCGGTCAACTTTGAAGCTAGTCGAAACAACGAAAGACCAAAATGGACAAACTTTGTTAAGGTGGATGATTCTTGGCCCAAATCTCTCTTTGTTGGTCTCAAACTTCTACACATGGTTTCTTGTGTCATATTACATCAATCTATGCTTGGCAATTGGCTTCAGTCAACTTTGAAGCTTGTCGAAACGAAAAAAGACTAAAATGGACGAACTTGGTTAAGGTGGATGATTCTTAGACCAAATCTCTATTTGTTAGTCTCAAACTACTCCCCATGGTTTCTTGTGTTATATTACATCAATCTATGCTTGGCAATTGGCTTCGGTCAACTTTGAAGCTTGTCGAAACAGAAAAAGACCAAAATGGACGAACTTGGTTAAGATGGATGATTCTTGGACCAAATCTCTCTTCGTTTGTCTCAAACTTCTACACATGGTTTCTTGTGTCATATTACATCAATCTATGCTTGGTAATTTAGCTTCGGTCAACTTTGAAGCTAGTCGAAATGAAGAAAGACAAAAATGGTCAAACTTTGTTAAGGTGGATGATTCTTGGCACAAATCTCTCTTTGTTGGTCTCAAACTTCTACACATGGTTTCTTGTGTCATATTACATCAATCTATGCTTTGCAATTGGCTTCGGTAAACTTTGAAGCTTGTCGAAACGAAAGAAGACTAAAATGGACAAACTTGGTTAAGGTGGATGATTCTCAGACCAAATCTCTCTTTGTAGTCTCAAACTTCTCCACATGGTTTCTTGTGTAATATTACATCAATTTATGCTTGGCATTTGGCTTCGGTGAACTTTGAAGCTTGTCGAAACGAAGAAAGACCAAAATGGACGAACTTGGTTAAGGTGGATGATTCTTAGTCCAAATCTCTCTTTGTTTGTCTCAAAATTCTCCACATGGTTTCTTGTGTCATATTACATCAATTTATGCTGGGCATTTGGCTTTGGTCAACTTTGATGCTTGTCGAAATGAAGAAAGACTAAAATGGACGAACTTGGTAAAGATGGATGATTCTTGGACCAAATCTCTCTTCGTTGGTCTCAAACTTCTACACATGGTTTCTTGTGTCATATTACATCAATCTATGCTTGGCAATTGGCTTCGGTAAACTTTGAAGCTTGTCGAAACGAAAATAGACTAAAATGGACGAACTTGGTTAAGGTGGATGATTCTTAGACCAAATCTCTCTTTGTTAGTCTCAAACTTCTGCACATGGTTTCTTGTGTCAAATTACATCAATTTATGCTTGGCATTTGGCATCAGTCAACTTTGAAGCTTGTCGAAACAAAGAAAGACGAAAATGGACGAACTTGGTTAAGGTGGATGATTCTTAGACCAAATCTCTCTTTGTTAGTCTCAAACTTCTCCACATGGTTTTTTGTGTCATATTACATCAATTTATGCTTGGCATTTGGCTTCGGTCAACTTTGAAGCTTGTCGAAACGAAAAAAGACAAAAATGGACAAACTTGGTTAAGATGGATGATTCTCTGACCAAATCTCTCTTCGTTGGTCTCAAACTTCTACACATGGTTTCTTGTGTCATATTACATCAATCTATGTTTGGCAGTTGGCTTCGGTCAACTTTGAAGCTAGTCGACACGACGAAAGACCAAAATGGACAAACTTTGTTAACGTGGATGATTCTTGGACCAAATCTCACTTTGTTGGTGTCAAACCTCTACACATGGTCTCTTGTGTCATACTACATCAATCTATGCTTGGCAATTGGCTTCGGTCAACTTTGAAGCTAGTCAAAACAAAGAAAGACCAAAATGGACAAACTTTGTTAAGGTGGATGATTCTTGGTCCAAATCTCTCTTTGTTGGTCTCAAACTTCTACACATGGTTTCTTGTGTCATATTACATCAATCTATGCTTGGTAATTGGCTTCGGTCAACTTTGAAGCTTGTCGAAACGAAAAAGACCAAAATGCATGAACTTGGTTAAGATGGATGATTCTTTGACCAAATCTCTCTTCGTTGGTCTTAAACTTCTGCACATGGTTTCTTGTGTCATATTACATCAATCTATGCTTGGCATTTGCCTTCGGTCAACTTTGAAGCTTGTCGAAACAAAAAAAGACTACAATGGACGAACTTGGTTAAGGTGGATGATTCTTAGACCAAATCTCAACTTTGAAGCTTGTCGAAACATTGAAAGACCAAAATGGAAAAACTTTGTTAAGGTGGATGATTCTTGGTCCAAATCTATCTTTGTTGGTCTCAAACTTCTACACATGGTTTCTTGTGTCATATTACATCAATCTATGTTTTGCAGTTGGCTTCGGTCAACTTTGAAGCTAGTCGACACGACTAAAGACCAAAATGGACAAACTTTGTTAAGGTGGATGATTCTTAGACCAAATCTATCTTTGTTGGTCTCAAACTTCTACACATGGTTTCTTGTGTCATATTACATAAATCTATGCTTGGTAATTGGCTTCGGTAAACTTTGAAGCTTGACGAAACGAAAAAAGACTAAAATGGACGAACTTGGTTAAGGTGGATGATTTTTAGACCAAATCTCTATTTGTTAGTCTCAAACTTCTGCACATGGTTTCTTGTGTCAAATTACATCAATTTATGCTTGGCATTTGGCTTCTGTCAACTTTGAAGCTTGTCGAAACGAAGAAAGACCAAAATGGACGAACTTGCTTAAGATGGATGATTCTCTGACCAAATCTCTCTTCGTTGGTCTCAAACTTCTACACATGGTTTCTTGTGTCATATTACATCAATCTATGCTTGGCAATTGGCTTCGGTCAACTTTGAAGCTAGTCGAAACATAGAAAGACCAAAATGGACAAACTTTGTTAAGGTGGATGATTCTTGGTCCAAATCTATCTTTGTTGGTCTCAAACTTCTACACATGGTTTCTTGTGTCATATTACATCAATCTATGTTTGGCAGTTGGCTTCGGTCAACTTTGAAGCTAGTCGACACGACGAAAGACCAAAATGGACAAACTTTGTTAAGGTGGATGATTCTTAGACCAAATCTCTCCTTGTTAGTCTCAAACTTCTCCACATGGTTTCTTGTGTCATATTACATCAATTTAAGTTTGGCATTTGGCTTCGGTCAACTTTGAAGCTTGTCGAAACGAAGAAAGACTAAAATGGACGAATTGGTTAAGATGGATAATTCTTGACCAAATCTCTCTTCGTTGGTCTCAAACTTCTACACATGGTTTCTTGTGTCATATTACATCAATCTATGCTTGGCAATTGGCTTCGGTCAACTTTGAAGCTAGTCGAAACATAGAAAGACCAAAATGGACAAACTTTGTTAAGATGGATGATTCTTGGACCAAATCTCTCTTTGTTGGTCTCAAACTTCTACACATGGTTTCTTGTGTCATATTACATCAATCTATGCTTGGCAATTGGCTTCGGTCAACTTTGAAGCTAGTCGAACCATAGAAAGACCAAAATGGAAAAACTTTGTTAAGGTGGATGATTCTTGGTCCAAATCTATCTTTGTTGGTCTCAAACTTCTACACATGGTTTCTTGTGTCATATTACATCAATCTATGTTTGGCAGTTGGCTTCGGTCAACTTTGAAGCTAGTCGACACGACGAAAGACCAAAATGGACAAACTTTGTTAACGTGGATGATTCTTGGACCAAATCTCTCTTTGTTGGTGTCAAACCTCTACACATGGTTTCTTGTGTCATATTACATCAATCTATGCTTGGCAATTGGCTTCGGTCAACTTTGAAGCTAGTCAAAACAAAGAAAGACCAAAATGGACAAACTTTGTTAAGGTGGATGATTCTTGGTCCAAATCTCTCTTTGTTGGTCTCAAACTTCTACACATGGTTTCTTGTGTCATATTACATCAATTTATGCTTGGCATTTGGCTTCGGTTAACTTTGAAGCTTGCCGAAACGAAGAAAGACAAAAATGGATGAACTTTGTTAAGATGGATGATTCTTTGACAAAATCTCTCTTCGTTGGTCTCAAACTTCTACACATGGTTTATTGTGTCATATTACATCAATATATGCTTTGTAATTCGCTTCAGTCAACTTTGAAACTTGTTGAAACGAAAAAAGACTAAAATGGACGAACATAGTTTAGGTGGATGATTCTTAGACCAAATCTCTCTTTATTAGTCTCTAACTTCTCCACATGGTTTCTTGTGTCAAATTACATCAATTTATGCTTGGCATTTGGCTTCGGTCAACTTTGAAGCTTTTCGAAACGAAGAAAGACCAAAATGGACGAACTTGCTTAAGATGGATGATTCTCTGACCAAATCTCTCTTCGTTGGTCTCAAACTTCTACACATGGTTTCTTGTGTCATATTACATCAATCTATGCTTGGCAATTGGCTTCGGTCAACTTTGAAGCTAGTCGAAACATAGAAAGACCAAAATGGACAAACTTTGTTAAGGGGGATGATTCTTGGTCCAAATCTATCTTTTTTGGTCTCAAACTTCTACACATGGTTTCTTGTGTCATATTACATCAATCTATGCTTGGTAATTGGCTTCGGTAAACTTTGAAGCTTGTCGAAATGAAAAAAGACTAAAATGGACGAACTTGGTTAAGGTGGATGATTTTTAGACCAAATCTCTCTTCGTTGGTCTCAAACTTCTACACATGGTTTCTTGTGTCAGTTAGTCGAAACATAGAAAGACCAAAATGGACAAACTTTGTTAAGGTGGATGATTGTTGGTCCAAATCTATCTTTGTTGGCCTCAAACTTCTACGCATGGTTTCTTGTGTCATATTACATCAATCTATGTTTGGCAGTTGGCTTCGGTAAACTTTGAAGCTAGTCGACACGACGAAAGACCAAAATGGACAAACTTTGTTAACGTGGATGATTCTTGGACCAAATCTCACTTTGTTGGTGTCAAACCTCTACACATGGTTTCTTGTGTCATATTACATCAATCTATGCTTGGCAATTGGCTTCGGTCAACTTTGAAACTTGTCGAAACGAAAAAAAACTAAAATGGAGGAACATGGTTTAGGTGGATGATTCTTAGACCAAATCTCTCTTTGTTGCTCTCAAACTTCTCCACAGGGTTTCTTGTGTCATATTACATCAATATATGCTTTGCAATTCGATTTAGTCAACTTTGAAACTTGTCGAAACGAAAAAAGACTAAAATGGACGAACATGGTTTAGGTGGATGATTCTTAGACCAAATCTCTCTTTGTTAGTCTCAAACTTCTCCACATGGTTTCTTGTGTCATATTACATCAATTTATGCTTGGCATTTGGCTTCGGTCAACTTTGAAGCTTGTCGAAACGAAGAAAGACAAAAATGGATGAACTTTGTTAAGATGGATGATTCTTGGACCAAATCTCTCTTCGTTTGTGTAAAACTTCTACACATGGTTTCTTGTGTCATATTACATCAATTTATGCTTGGCATTTGACTTAGGTCAACTTTGAAGCTAGTCGAAACAACGAAAGACCAAAATGGACAAACTTTGTTAAGGTGGATGATTCTTGGCCCAAATCTCTCTTTGTTAGTCTCAAACTACTCCCCATGGTTTCTTGTGTCATATTACATCAATCTATGCTTGGCAATTGGCTTCGGTCAACTTTGAAGCTTGTCGAAACGAAAAAAGACTAAAATGGACGAACTTGGTTAAGGTGGATGATTCTTAGACCAAATCTCTCTTTGTTAGTCTCAAACTACTCCCCATGGTTTCTTGTGTCATATTACATCAATCTATGCTTGGTAATTGGCTTCGGTAAACTTTGAAGCTTGTCGAAACGAAAAAAGACTAAAATGGACGAACTTGGTTAAGGTGGATGATTTTTAGACCAAATCTCTCTTCGTTGGTCTCAAACTTCTACACATGGTTTCTTGTGTCAGTTAGTCGAAACATAGAAAGACCAAAATGGACAAACTTTGTTAAGGTGGATGATTGTTGGTCCAAATCTATCTTTGTTGGTCTCAAACTTCTACAGATGGTTTCTTGTGTCATATTACATCAATCTATGCTTGGCAATTGGCTTCGGTAAACTTTGAAGCTTGTCGAAACGAAAAAAGACTAAAATGGACGAACTTGGTTAAGGTGGATGATTCTTAGACCAAATCTCTCTTTGTTAGTCTCAAACTACTCCCCATGGTTTCTTGTGTCATATTACATCAATCTATGCTTGGCAATTGGCTTCGGTCAACTTTGAAGCTTGTCGAAACGAAAAAAGACTAAAATGGACGAACTTGGTTAAGGTGGATGATTCTTAGACCAAATCTCTCTTTGTTAGTCTCAAACTACTACCCATGGTTTCTTGTGTCATATTACATCAATCTATGCTTGGCAATTGGCTTCGGTCAACTTTGAAGCTTCTCGAAACGAAAAAAGACTAAAATGGACGAACTTGGTTAAGGTGGATGATTCTTCGACCAAATCTTTCTTTGTTTTTCTCAAACTTCTGCACATGGTTTCTTGTGTCAAATTACATCAATTTATGCTTGGAATTTGGCTTCGGTCAACTTTGAAGCTTGTCGAAACGAAGAAAGAACAAAATGGACGAACTTGGTTAAGATGGATGATTCTTGGACCAAATCTCTCTTCGTTTTAGTCAAACTTCTACACATGGTTTCTTGTGTCATATTACATCAATCTATGCTTGGCAATTGGCTTCGGTCAACTTTGAAGCTTGTCGAAACAAAAAAGACCAAAATGGACGAACTTGGTTAAGATGGATGATTCTTGGACCAAACCTCTCTTTGTTAGTCTCAAACTTCTGCACATGGTTTCTTGTGTCAAATTACATCAATTTATGCTTGGAATTTGGCTTCGGTCAACTTTGAAGCTTGTCGAAACGAATAAATATGAAAATGGACGAACTTGGTAAAGATGGATGATTCTTGGACCAATCTTTCTTCGTTGGTCTCAAACTTCTACACATGGTTTCTTGTGTCATATTACATCAATTTATGCTGGCATTTGGCTTTGGTCAACTTTGAAGCTTGTCGAAACCAAGAAAGACGAAAATGGACGAACTTGGTAAAGATGGATGATTCTTGAACCAACTCTCTCTTCGTTGGTCTCAAACTTCTACACATGGTTTCTTGTGTCATATTACATCAATCTATGCTTGGCAATTGGCTTCGGTAAACTTTGAAGCTTGTCGAAACGAAAAAAGACTAAAATGGACGAACTTGGTTAAGGTGGATGATTCTTAGACCAAATCTCTCTTTGTTAGTCTCAAACAACTCCCATGGTTTCTTGTGTCATATTACATCAATCTATGCTTGGCAATTGGCTTCGGTGAACTTTGAAGCTTGTCGAAACGAAAAAAGACTAAAATGGATGAACTTGGTTAAGGTGGATGATTCTTCGACCAAATCTCTCTTTGTTAGTCTCAAACTTCTGCACATGGTTTCTTGTGTCAAATTACATCAATTTATGCTTGGAATTTGGCTTCGGTCAACTTTGAAGCTTGTCGAAACGAAGAAAGAACAAAATGGACGAACTTGGTTAAGATGAATGATTCTTGGACCAAATCTCTCTTCGTTTGTGTCAAACTTCTACACATGGTTTCTTGTGTCATATTACATCAATGTATGCTTAGCAATTGGCTTCGGTGAAATTTGAAGCTTGTCGAAACGAAGAAAGACCAAAATGGACGAACTTGGTTAAGGTGGATGATTCTTAGACCAAATCTCTCTTTGTTGGTCTCAAAATTCTCCACATGGTTTCTTGTGTCATATTACATCAATTTATGCTGGGCATTTGGCTTTGGTCAACTTTGAAGCTTGTCGAAACCAAGAAAGACGAAAATGGACGAACTTGGTAAAGATGGATGATTCTTGAACTAACTCTCTCTTCGTTGGTCTCAAACTTCTACACATGGTTTCTTGTGTCATATTACATCAATCTATGCTTGGCAATTGGCTTCGGTAAACTTTGAAGCTTGTCGAAATGAAAAAAGACTAAAATGGACGAACTTGGTTAAGGTGGATGATTCTTAGACCAAATCTCTCTTTGTCAGTCTCAAACTCTCCCATGGTTTCTTGTGTCATATTACATCAATCTATGCTTGGCAATTGGCTTCGGTCAACTTTGAAGCTTGTCGAAACCAAAAAGACTAAAATGGACGAACTTGGTTAAGGTGGATGATTCTTCGACCAAATCTCTCTTTGTTAGTCTCAAACTTCTGCACATGGTTTCTTGTGTCAATTACATCAATTTATGCTTGGAATTTGGCTTCGGTCAACTTTGAAGCTTGTCGAAACGAAGAAAGAACAAAATGGACAAACTTGGTTAAGATGGATGATTCTTGGACCAAATCTCTCTTCGTTTGTCTCAAACTTCTACACATGGTTTCTTGTGTCATATTACATCAATCTATGCTTGGCAATTGGCTTCGGTCAACTTTGAAGCTTGTCGAAACGAAAAAGACTAAAATGGACGAACTTGGTTAAGGTGGATGATTCTTAGACCAAATCTCTCTTTGTTAGTCTCAAACTGCTCCCCATGGTTTCTTGTGTCATATTACATCAATCTATGCTTCGCAAATGGCTTCGGTCAACTTTGAAGCTTGTCGAAACGAAAAAAGACTAAAATGGACGAACTTGGTTAAGGTGGATGATTCTTCGACCAAATCTCTCTTTGTTAGTCTCAAACTTCTGCACATGGTTTCTTGTGTCAAATTACATCAATTATGCTTGGAATTTGGCTTCGGTCAACTTTGAAGCTTGTCGAAACGAAGAAAGAACAAAATGGACAAACTTGGTTAAGATGATGATTCTTGGACCAAATCTCTCTTCGTTTGTCTCAAACTTCTACACATGGTTTCTTGTGTCATATTACATCAATCTATGCTTGGCAATTGGCTTCGGTAAACTTTGAAGCTTGTCGAAACGAAAAAAGACTAAAATGGACGAACTTGGTTAAGGTGGATGATTCTTAGACCAAATCTCTCTTTGTTAGTCTCAAACTTCTCCCCATGGTTTCTTGTGTCATATTACATCAATCTATGCTTCGCAATTGGCTTCGGTCAACTTTGAAGCTTGTCGAAACGAAAAAAGACTAAAATGGACGAACTTGGTTAAGGTGGACGATTCTTGACCAAATCTCTCTTTGTTAGTCTCAAACTTCTGCACATGGTTTCTTGTGTCAAATTACATCAATTTATGCTTGGAATTTGGCTTCGGTCAACTTTGAAGCTTGTCGAAACGAAGAAAGAACAAAATGGACGAACTTGGTTAAGATGGATGATTCTTGCACCAAATCTCTCTTCGTTTGAGTCAAACTTCTACACATGGTTTCTTGTGTCATATTACATCAATTTATGCTGGGCATTTGGTTTTGGTCAACTTTGAAGCTTGTCGAAACCAAGAAAGATGAAAATGGACGAACTTGGTAAAGATGGATGATTCTTGAACCAACTCTCTCTTCGTTGGTCTCAAACTTCTGCACATGGTTTCTTGTGTCATATTACATCAATTTATGCTTGGAATTTGGCTTCGGTCAACTTTGAAGCTTGTCGAAACGAAGAAAGAACAAAATGGACGAACTTGGTTAAGATGGATGATTCTTGCACCAAATCTCTCTTCGTTTGTCTCAAACTTCTACACATGGTTTCTTGTGTCATATTACATCAATTTATGCTGGGCATTTGGTTTTGGTCAACTTTGAAGCTTGTCGAAACAAGAAAGATGAAATGGACGAACTTGGTAAAGATGGATGATTCTTGAACCAACTCTCTCTTCGTTGGTCTCAAACTTCTGCACATGGTTTCTTGTGTCATATTACATCAATTTATGCTTGGAATTTGGCTTCGGTCAACTTTGAAGCTTGTCGAAACGAAGAAAGATGAAAATGGACGAACTTGGTAAGATGGATGATTCTTGGACCAACTCTCTCTTCGTTGGTCTCAAACTTCTACACATGGTTTCTTGTGTCATATTACATCAATTTATGCTTGGCATTTGGCTTTGGTCAACTTTGAAGCTTGTCGAAACGAAGAAAGATGAAAATGGACGAACTTGGTAAAGATGGATGATTCTTGAACCAAATCTCTCTTCGTTGGTCTCAAACTTCTGCACATGGTTTCTTGTGTCATATTACATCAATTTATGCTTGGAATTTGGCTTCGGTCAACTTTGAAGCTTGTCGAAACGAAGAAATATGAAAATGGACGAACTTGGTAAAGATGGATGATTCTTGGACCAAATCTCTCTTCGTTGGTCTCAAACTTCTACACATGGTTTCTTGTGTCATATTACATCAATTTATGCTTGGCATTTGGCTTTGGTCAACTTTGAAGCTTGTCGAAACCAAGAAAGACGAAAATGGACGAACTTGGTAAAGATGGATGATTCTTGAACCAACTCTCTCTTCGTTGGTCTCAAAATTCTACACATGGTTTCTTGTGTCATATTACATCAATCTATGCTTGGCAATTGGCTTCGGTAAACTTTGAAGCTTGTCGAAACGAAAAAAGACTAAAATGGACGAACTTGGTTAAGGTGGATAATTCTTAGACCAAATCTCTCTTTGTCAGTCTCAAACTTCTCCCATGGTTTCTTGTGTCATATTACATCAATCTATGCTTGGCAATTGGCTTCGGTCAACTTTGAAGCTTGTCGAAACCAAAAAAGACTAAAATGGACGAACTTGGTTAAGGTGGATGATTCTTCGACCAAATCTCTCTTTGTTAGTCTCAAACTTCTGCACATGGTTTCTTGTGTCAAATTACATCAATTTATGCTTGGAATTTGGCTTCGGTCAACTTTGAAGCTTGTCGAAATGAAGAAAGAACAAAATGGACAAACTTGGTTAAGATGAATGATTCTTGGACCAAATCTCTCTTCGTTTGTCTCAAACTTCTACACATGGTTTCTTGTGTCATATTACATCAATCTATGCTTGGCAATTGGCTTCGGTAAACTTTGAAGCTTGTCGAAACGAAAAAAGACTAAAATGGACGAACTTGGTTAAGGTGGATGATTCTTAGACCAAATCTCTCTTTGTTAGTCTCAAACTACTCCCATGGTTTCTTGTGTCATATTACATCAATCTATGCTTGGCAATTGGCTTCGGTCAACTTTGAAGCTTGTCGAAACGAAAAAAGACTAAAATGGACGAACTTGGTTAAGGTGGATGATTCTTCGACCAAATCTCTCTTTGTTAGTCTCAAACTTCTCCACATGGTTTCTTGTGTCATATTACATCAATTTATGCTTGGCATTTGGCTTCGGTCAACTTTGAAGCTAGTCGAAACGAAAAAAGACTAAAATGGACGAACTTGGTTAAGGTGGATGATTCTTAGACCAAATCTCTATTTGTTAGTCTCAAACTACTCCCATGGTTTCTTGTGTTATATTACATCAATCTATGCTTGGCAATTGGCTTCGGTCAATTTGAAGCTTGTCGAAACGAAGAAAGATCAAAATGGATGAACTTGGTTAAGATGGATGATTCTTGGACTAAATCTCTCTTCGTTTGTCTAAAACTTCTACACATGGTTTCTTGTGTCATATTACATCAATTTATGCTTGGCATTTGGCTTAGGTCAACTTTGAAGCTAGTCGAAACAACGAAAGACCAAAATGGACAAACTTTGTTAAGGTGGATGATTCTTGGCCAAATCTCTCTTTGTTGGTCTCAAACTTCTACACATGGTTTCTTGTGTCATATTACATCAATCTATGCTTGGCAATTGGCTTCGGTCAACTTTGAAGCTTGTCGAAACGAAAAATGACTAAAATGGACGAACTTGGTTAAGGTGGATGATTCTTAGACCAAATCTCTCTTTGTTAGTCTCAAACTACTCCCATGGTTTCTTGTGTTATATTACATCAATCTATGCTTGGCAATTGGCTTCGGTCAACTTTGAAGCTTGTCGAAACAGAAAAAGACCAAAATGGACGAACTTGGTTAAGATGGATGATTCTTGGACCAAATCTCTCTTCGTTTGTCTCAAACTTCTACACATGGTTTCTTGTGTCATATTACATCAATCTATGCTTGGTAATTTAGCTTCGGTCAACTTAGAAGCTAGTCGAAATGAAGAAAGACAAAAATGGACAAACTTTGTTAAGGTGGATGATTCTTGGCCCAAATCTCTCTTTGTTGGTCTCAAACTTCTACACATGGTTTCTTGTGTCATATTACATCAATCTATGCTTTGCAATTGGCTTCGGTAAACTTTGAAGCTTGTCGAAACGAAAGAAGACTAAAATGGACAAACTTGGTTAAGGTGGATGATTCTCAGACCAAATCTCTCTTTGTTAGTCTCAAACTTCTCCACATGGTTTCTTGTGTCATATTACATCAATTTATGCTTGGCATTTGGCTTCGGTCAACTTTGAAGCTTGTCGAAACGAAGAAAGACCAAAATGGACGAACTTGGTAAAGATGGATGATTCTTGGACCAAATCTCTCTTCGTTGGTCTCAAACTTCTACACATGGTTTCTTGTGTCATATTACATCAATTTATGCTGGCATTTGGCTTTGGTCAACTTTGAAGCTTGTCGAAACGAAAAAAGACAAAAATGAACAAACTTGGTTAAGATGGATGATTCTCTGACCAAATCTCTCTTCGTTGGTCTCAAACTTCTACACATGGTTTCTTGTGTCATATTACATCAATCTATGTTTGGCAGTTGGCTTCGGTCAACTTTGAAGCTAGTCGACACGACGAAAGACCAAAATGGACAAACTTTGTTAAGGTGGATGATTCTTGGACCAAATCTCACTTTGTTGGTGTCAAACCTCTACACATGGTCTCTTGTGTCATATTACATCAATCTATGCTTGGCAATTGGCTTCGGTCAACTTTGAAGCTAGTCAAAACAAAGAAAGACCAAAATGGACAAACTTTGTTAAGGTGGATGATTCTTGGTCCAAATCTCTCTTTGTTGGTCTCAAACTTCTACACATGGTTTCTTGTGTCATATTACATCAATCTATGCTTGGTAATTGGCTTCGGTCAACTTTGAAGCTTGTCGAAACGAAAAAGACCAAAATGCATGAACTTGGTTAAGATGGATGATTCTTGACCAAATCTCTCTTCGTTGGTCTTAAACTTTTGCACATGGTTTCTTGTGTCATATTACATCAATCTATGCTTGGCATTTGCCTTCGGTCAACTTTGAAGCTTGTCGAAATGAAAAAAGACTACAATGGACGAACTTGGTTAAGGTGGATGATTCTTAGACCAAATCTCAACTTTGAAGCTTGTCGAAACATTGAAAGACCAAAATGGAAAAACTTTGTTAAGGTGGATGATTCTTGGTCCAAATCTATCTTTGTTGGTCTCAAACTTCTACACATGGTTTCTTGTGTCATATTACATCAATCTATGTTTTGCAGTTGGCTTCGGTCAACTTTGAAGCTAGTCGACACGACTAAAGACCAAAATGGACAAACTTTGTTAAGGTGGATGATTCTTAGACCAAATCTATCTTTGTTGGTCTCAAACTTCTACACATGGTTTCTTGTGTCATATTACATAAATCTATGCTTGGTAATTGGCTTCGGTAAACTTTGAAGCTTGACGAAACGAAAAAAGACTAAAATGGACGAACTTGGTTAAGGTGGATGATTTTTAGACCAAATCTCTATTTGTTAGTCTCAAACTCTCCACATGGTTTCTTGTGTCATATTACATCAATCTATGCTTGGCAATTGGCTTCGGTCAACTTTGAAGCTTGTCGAAACAGAAAAAGACCAAAATGGACGAACTTGGTTAAGGTGGATGATTCTTAGACCAAATCTCTCTTTGTTAGTCTCAAACTACTCCCATGGTTTCTTGTGTTATATTACATCAATCTATGCTTGGCAATTGGCTTCGGTCAACTTTGAAGCTTGTCGAAACGAAGAAAGATCAAAATGGATGAACTTGGTTAAGATGGATGATTCTTGGACCAAATCTCTCTTCGTTTGTGTCAAACTTCTACACATGGTTTCTTGTGTCATATTACATCAATTTATGCTTGGCATTTGGCTTCGGTCAACTTTGAAGCTAGTCGAAACAACGAAAGACCAAAATGGACAAACTTTGTTAAGGTGGATGATTCTTGGCCCAAATCTCTCTTTGTTGGTCTCAAACTTCTACACATGGTTTCTTGTGTCATATTACATCAATCTATGCTTGGCAATTGGCTTCGGTCAACTTTGAAGCTTGTCGAAACGAAAAAGACTAAAATGGACGAACTTGGTTAAGGTGGATGATTCTTAGACCAAATCTCTCTTTGTTAGTCTCAAACTTCTCCCATGGTTTCTTGTGTCATATTACATCAATCTATGCTTGGCAATTGGCTTCGGTCAACTTTGAAGCTTGTCGAAACAGAAAAAGACCAAAATGGACGAACTTGGTTAAGATGGATGATTCTTGGACCAAATCTCTCTTCGTTTGTCTCAAACTTCTACACATGGTTTCTTGTGTCATATTACATCAATCTATGCTTGGCAATTTAGCTTCGGTCAACTTTGAAGCTAGTCGAAATGAAGAAAGACAAAAATGGACAAACTTTGTTAAGGTGGATGATTCTTGGACCAAATCTCTCTTTGTTGGTCTCAAACTTCTACACATGGTTTCTTGTGTCATATTACATCAATCTATGCTTTGCAATTGGCTTCGGTCAACTTTGAAGCTTGTCGAAACGAAAGAAGACTAAAATGGACAAACTTGGTTAAGGTGGATGATTCTTAGACCAAATCTCTCTTTGTTAGTCTCAAACTTCTCCACATGGTTTCTTGTGTCATATTACATCAATTTATGCTTGGCATTTGGCTTCGGTCAACTTTGAAGCTTGTCGAAACGAAGAAAGACCAAAATGGACGAACTTGGTTAAGATGGATGATTCTTGGACCAAATCTCTCTTCGTTGGTCTCAAACTTCTACACATGGTTTCTTGTGTCATATTACATCAATTTATGCTTGGCATTTGGCTTCGGTCAACTTTGAAGCTTGTCGAAACGAAAAAGACAAAAATGAACAAACTTGGTTAAGATGGATGATTCTCTCTCTCTCTTCGTTGGTCTCAAACTTCTACACATGGTTTCTTGTGTCATATTACATCAATCTATGCTTGGCAGTTGGCTTCGGTCAACTTTGAAGCTAGTCGAAACGAAGAAAGACCAAAATGGACAAACTTTGTTAAGGTGGATGATTCTTGGACCAAATCTCTCTTTGTTGGTGTCAAACTTCTACACATGGTTTCTTGTGTCATATTACATCAATCTATGCTTGGCAATTGGCTTCGGTCAACTTTGAAGCTAGTCAAAACAAAGAAAGACCAAAATGGACAAACTTTGTTAAGGTGGATGATTCTTGGTCCAAATCTCTCTTTGTTGGTCTCAAACTTCTACACATGGTTTCTTGTGTCATATTACATCAATCTATGCTTGGTAATTGGCTTCGGTCAACTTTGAAGCTTGTCGAAACGAAAAAGACCAAAATGCATGAACTTGGTTAAGATGGATGATTCTTGACCAAATCTCTCTTCGTTGGTCTTAAACTTCTGCACATGGTTTCTTGTGTCATATTACATCAATCTATGCTTGGCATTTGCCTTCGGTCAACTTTGAAGCTTGTCGAAACGAAAAAAGACTACAATGGACGAACTTGGTTAAGGTGGATGATTCTTAGACCAAATCTCAACTTTGAAGCTTGTCGAAACATTGAAAGACCAAAATGGAAAAACTTTGTTAAGGTGGATGATTCTTGGTCCAAATCTATCTTTGTTGGTCTCAAACTTCTACACATGGTTTCTTGTGTCATATTACATCAATCTATGTTTTGCAGTTGGCTTCGGTCAACTTTGAAGCTAGTCGACACGACTAAAGACCAAAATGGACAAACTTTGTTAAGGTGGATGATTCTTAGACCAAATCTCTCTTTGTTGGTCTCAAACTTCTACACATGGTTTCTTGTGTCATATTACATAAATCTATGCTTGGTAATTGGCTTCGGTAAACTTTGAAGCTTGTCGAAACGAAAAAAGACTAAAATGGACGAACTTGGTTAAGGTGGATGATTTTTAGACCAAATCTCTCTTTGTTAGTCTCAAACTTCTGCACATGGTTTCTTGTGTCATATTACATCAATTTATGCTTGGCATTTGGCTTCTGTCAACTTTGAAGCTTGTCGAAATAAGAAAGACCAAAATGGACGAACTTGCTTAAGATGGATGATTCTCTGACCAAATCTCTCTTCGTTGGTCTCAAACTTCTACACATGGTTTCTTGTGTCATATTACATCAATCTATGCTTGGCAATTGGCTTCGGTCAACTTTGAAGCTAGTCGAAACATAGAAAGACCAAAATGGACAAACTTTGTTAAGGTGGATGATTCTTGGTCCAAATCTCTCTTTGTTGGTCTCAAACTTCTGCACATGGTTTCTTGTGTCATATTACATCAATCTATGTTTGGCAGTTGGCTTCGGTCAACTTTGAAGCTAGTCGACACGACGAAAGACCAAAATGGACAAACTTTGTTAAGGTGGATGATTCTTAGACCAAATCTCTCCTTGTTAGTCTCAAACTTCTCCACATGGTTTCTTGTGTCATATTACATCAATTTAAGTTTGGCATTTGGCTTCGGTCAACTTTGAAGCTTGTCGAAACGAAGAAAGACTAAAATGGACGAATTGGTTAAGATGGATGATTCTTGACCAAATCTCTCTTCGTTGGTCTCAAACTTCTACACATGGTTTCTTGTGTCATATTACATCAATTTATGCTTGGCATTTGGCTTCGGTCAACTTTGAAGCTTGTCGAAACGAAGAAAGACAAAAATGGATGAACTTTGTTAAGATGGATGATTCTTTGACCAAATCTCTCTTCGTTGGTCTCAAACTTCTACACATGGTTTCTTGTGTCATATTACATCAATATATGCTTTGTAATTGGCTTCGGTCAACTTTGAAGCTTGTTGAAACGAAAAAGACTAAAATGGACGAACATAGTTTAGGTGGATGATTCTTAGACCAAATCTCTCTTTGTTAGTCTCTAACTTCTCCACATGGTTTCTTGTGTCATATTACATCAATTTATGCTTGGCATTTGGCTTCGGTCAACTTTGAAGCTTTTCGAAACGAAGAAAGACCAAAATGGACGAACTTGCTTAAGATGGATGATTCTTGACCAAATCTCTCTTCGTTGGTCTCAAACTTCTACACATGGTTTCTTGTGTCATATTACATCAATCTATGCTTGGCAATTGGCTTTGGTCAACTTTGAAGCTAGTCGAAACATAGAAAGACCAAAATGGACAAACTTTGTTAAGGGGGATGATTCTTGGCCCAAATCTCTCTTTTTTGGTCTCAAACTTCTACACATGGTTTCTTGTGTCATATTACATCAATCTATGCTTGCAATTGGCTTCGTTAAACTTTGAAGCTTGTCGAAACGAAAAAAGACTAAAATGGACGAACTTGGTTAAGGTGGATGATTTTAGACCAAATCTCTCTTCGTTGGTCTCAAACTTCTACACATGGTTTCTTGTGTCAGTTAGTCGAAACATAGAAAGACCAAAATGGACAAACTTTGTTAAGGTGGATGATTCTTGGACCAAATCTCTCTTTGTTGGCCTCAAACTTCTACACATGGTTTCTTGTGTCATATTACATCAATCTATGTTTGGCAGTTGGCTTCGGTCAACTTTGAAGCTAGTCGAAACGAAGAAAGACCAAAATGGACAAACTTTGTTAACGTGGATGATTCTTGGACCAAATCTCTCTTTGTTGGTGTCAAACCTCTACACATGGTTTCTTGTGTCATATTACATCAATCTATGCTTGGCAATTGGCTTCGGTCAACTTTGAAGCTTGTCGAAACGAAAAAAGACTAAAATTGAGGAACATGGTTTAGGTGGATGATTCTTAGACCAAATCTCTCTTTGTTACTCTCAAACTTCTCCACATGTTTCTTGTGTCATATTACATCAATATATGCTTTGCAATTCGCTTTAGTCAACTTTGAAGCTTGTCGAAACGAAAAAAGACTAAAATGGACGAACTTGGTTTAGGTGGATGATTCTTAAACCAAATCTCTCTTTGTTATTCTCAAACTTCTCCACATGGTTTCTTGTGTCATATTACATCAATTTATGCTTGGCATTTGGCTTTGGTCAACTTTGAAGCTTGTCGAAACGAAAAAGACCAAAATGGACGAACTTGGTTAAGATGGATGATTTCTGACCAAATCTCTCTTCGTTGGTCTCAAACTTCTACACATGGTTTCTTGTGTCATATTACATCAATCTATGCTTGGCAATTGGCTTCGGTCAACTTTGAAGCTAGTCGAAACATAGAAAGACCAAAATGGACAAACTTTGTTAAGGGGGATGATTCTTGGTCCAAATCTCTCTTTTTTGGTCTCAAACTTCTACACATGGTTTCTTGTGTCATATTACATCAATCTATGCTTGGCAATTGGCTTCGGTCAACTTTGAAGCCTGTCAAAATGAAAAAAGACTAAAATGGACGAACTTGGTTTAGGTGGATGATTCTTAAACCAAATCTCTCTTTGTTATTCTCAAACTTCTCCACATGGTTTCTTGTGTCATATTACATCAATTTATGCTTGGCATTTGGCTTTGGTCAACTTTGAAGCTTGTCGAAACGAAGAAAGACAAAAATGGACGAACTTTGTTAAGATGGATGATTCTTAACCCAATATCTCTTCTTCGTTGGTCTCAAACTTCTACACATGGTTTCTTGTGTCATATTACTTCAATCTATGCTTGGCAATTGGCTTCGGTCAACTTTGAAGCTAGTCGAAAAGAAGAAAGACCAAAATGGACAAACTTTGTTAAGGTGGATGATTCTTGGTCCAAATCTCTCTTTGTTCGTCTCAAACTTCTACACATGGTTTCTTGTGTCATATTACATCAATTTATGCTTGGCATTTGGCTTTGGTCAACTTTGAAGCTTGTCGAAACGAAAAAGACCAAAATGGACGAACTTGGTTAAGGTGGATGATTCTTAGACCAAATCTCTCTTTGTTAGTCTCAAACTTCTCCACATGGTTTCTTGTGTCCTATTACATCAATTTATGCTTGGCATTTGGCTTTGGTCAACTTTGAAGCTTGTCGAAACGAAGAAAGACTAAAATGGACGAACTTGGTTAAGGTGGATGATTCTTAGACCAAATCTCTCTTTTTTATTCTCAAACTTCTCCACATGGTTTCTTGTGTCATATTACATCAATTTATGCTTGGCATTTGGCTTCGGTCAACTTTGAAGCTTGTCGAAACGAAGAAAGACAAAAATGGACGAACTTTGTTAAGGTGGATGATTCTTGACCAAATCTCTCTTCGTTGGTCTCAAACTTCTACACATGGTTTCTTGTGTCATATTACATCAATCTATGCTTGGCAATTGGCTTCGGTCAACTTTGAAGCTAGTCGAAACATAGAAAGACCAAAATGGACAAACTTTGTTAAGGTGGATGATTCTTGGTCCAAATCTCTCATTGTTGGTCTCAAACTTCTACACATGGTTTCTTGTGTCATATTACATCAATCTATGCTTGGCAATTGGCTTCGGTCAACTTTGAAGCTAGTCGAAACGAAGAAAGACCAAAATGGACAAACTTTGTTAAGGTGGATGATTCTTGGACAAATCTCTCTTTGTTGGTCTTAAACCTCTACACATGGTTTCTTGTTTCATATTACATCAATCTATGCTTGGCAATTGGCTTCGGTCAACTTTGAAGCCTGTCAAAATGAAAAAAAACTAAAATGGACGAACTTGGTTTATGTGGATGATTCTTAAACCAAATCTCTCTTTGTTATTCTCAAACTTCTCCACATGGTTTCTTGTGTCATATTACATCAATTTATGCTTGGCATTTGGCTTTGGTCAACTTTGAAGCTTGTCGAAACGAAGAAAGACAAAAATGGACGAACTTTGTTAAGAAGGATGATTCTTAACCAAATCTCTCTTTGTTGGTCTCAAACTTCTACACATGGTTTCTTGTGTCATATTACATCAATCTATGCTTGGCAATTGGCTTCGGTCAACTTTGAAGCTAGTCAAAAAGAAGAAAGACCAAAATGGACAAACTTTGTTAAGGTGGATGATTCTTGGTCCAAATCTCTCTTTGTTGGTCTCAAACTTCTACACATGGTTTCTTGTGTCATATTACATCAATTTATGCTTGGCATTTGGCTTTGGTCAACTTTGAAGCTTGTCGAAACGAAAAAGACCAAAATGGACGAACTTGGTTAAGGTGGATGATTCTTAGACCAAATCTCTCTTTGTTAGTCTCAAACTTCTCCACATGGTTTCTTGTGTCATATTACATCAATTTATGCTTGGCATTTGGCTTTGGTCAACTTTGAAGCTTGTCGAAACGAAGAAAGACTAAAATGGACGAACTTGGTTAAGGTGGATGATTCTTAGACCAAATCTCTCTTTGTTAGTCTTAAACTTCTCCACATGGTTTCTTGTGTCATATTACATCAATTTATGCTTGGCATTTGGCTTCGGTCAACTTTGAAGCTTGTCGAAACGAAGAAAGACAAAAATGGACGAACTTTGTTAAGATGGATGATTCTTGACCAAATCTCTCTTCGTTGGTCTCAAACTTCTACACATGGTTTCTTGTGTCATATTACATCAATCTATGCTTGGCAATTGGCTTCGGTTAACTTTGAAGCTAGTCGAAACATAGAAAGACCAAAATGGACAAACTTTATTAAGGTGGATGATTCTTGGACCAAATCTCTCATTGTTGGTCTCAAACTTCTACACATGGTTTCTTGTGTCATATTACATCAATCTATGCTTGGCAATTGGCTTCGGTCAACTTTGAAGCTAGTCGACATGACGAAAGAACAAAAGGGACAAACTTTGTTAAGGTGGATGATTCTTGGTAAAATCTCTCTTTGTTGGTCTTAAACCTCTACACATGGTTTCTTGTTCATATTACATCAATCTATGCTTGGCAATTGGCTTCGGTCAACTTTGAAGCTGTCAAAATGAAAAAAGACTAAAATGGACGAACTTGGTTTAGGTGGATGATTCTTAGACCAAATCTCTCTTTGTTAGTCTCAAACTTCTCCACATGGTTTCTTGTGTCATATTACATCAATCTATGCTTGGCAATTGGGTTCGGTCAACTTTGAAGCTAGTCGAAACATAGAAAGACCAAAATGGACAAACTTTGTTAAGGTGGATGATTCTTGGTCCAAATCTCTCATTGTTGGTCTCAAACTTCTACACATGGTTTCTTGTGTCATATTACATCAATCTATGCTTGGCAATTGGCTTCGGTCAACTTTGAAGCTAGTCGAAACATAGAAAGACCAAAATGGACGAACTTGGTTAAGGTGGATGATTCTTGGACCAAATCTCTCTTCGTTTGTCTCGAACTTTTACACATGGTTTCTTGTGTCATATTACATCAATCTATGCTTGGCAATTGGCTTCGGTCAACTTTGAAGCTTGTCGAAACGAAGAAAGACAAAAATGGACGAACTTTGTTAAGATGGATGATTCTTAGACCAAATCTCTTTTTGTTAGTCTCAAACTTCTCCACATGGTTTCTTGTGTCATATTACATCAATTTATGCTTGGCATTTGGCTTCGGTCAACTTTGAAGCTTGTCGAAACGAAGAAAGACAAAAATGGACGAACTTTGTAAAGATGGATGATTCTTGACCAAATCTCTCTTCGTTGGTCTCAAACTTCTACACATGGTTTCTTGTGTCATATTACATCAATCTATGCTTGGCAATTGGCTTCGGTCAACTTTGAAGCTAGTCGAAACATAGAAAGACCAAAATGGACAAACTTTGTTAAGGTGGATGATTCTTGGTCCAAATCTCTCATTGTTGGTCTCAAACTTCTACACATGGTTTCTTGTGTCATATTACATCAATCTATGCTTGGCAATTGGCTTCGGTCAACTTTGAAGCTAGTCGAAACAAGAAAGACCAAAATGGACGAACTTGGTTAAGGTGGATGATTCTTGGACCAAATCTCTCTTCGTTGCTCTTAAACTTCTACACATGGTTTCTTGTGTCATATTACATCAATCTATGCTTGGCATTTGGCTTCGGTCAACTTTGAAGCTTGTCGAAACAAAAAAAGAATAAAATGGACGAACTTTGTTAAGGTGGATGATTATGAGACCAAATCTCTCTTTGTTAGTCTCAAACTTCTCCACATGGTTTCTTGTGTCATATTACATCAATCTATGCTTGGCAATTGGCTTCGGTCAACTTTGAAGCTTGTCGAAATGAAGAAAGACCCAAATGGACGAACTTGGTTAAGGTGGATGATTCTTAGACCAAATCTCTCTTTGTTAGTCTCAAACTTCTCCACATGGTTTCTTGTGTCATATTACATCAATCTATGCTTGGCAATTGGCTTCGGTCAACTTTGAAGCTTGTCAAACGAAGAAAGACTAAAATGGATGAACTTGGTTAAGGTGGATGATTCTTAGACCAAATCTCTCTTTGTTAGTCTCAAACTTCTCCACATGGTTTCTTGTGTCATATTACATCAATTTATGCTTGGCATTTGGCTTCGGTCAACTTTGAAGCTTGTCGAAACAAAGAAAGACAAAAATGGACGAACATTGTTAAGATGGATGATTCTTGACCAAATCTCTCTTCGTTGGTCTCAAACTTCTACACATGGTTTCTTGTGTCATATTACATCAATATATGCTTTGCAATTCGCTTCGGTCAACTTTGAAGCTTGTCGAAATGAAAAAAGACTAAAATGGACGAACTTGGTTAAGGTGGATGATTCTTAGACCAAATCTCTCTTTGTTAGTCTCAAACTTCTCCACATGGTTTCTTGTGTCATATTACATCAATTTATGCTTGGCATTTGGCTTTGGTCAACTTTGAAGCTTGTCGAAACGAAGAAAGACTAAAATGGACGAACTTGGTTAAGGTGGATGATTCTTAGACCAAATCTCTCTTTGTTAGTCTCAAACTTCTCCACATGGTTTCTTGTGTCATATTACATCAATTTATGCTTGGCATTTGGCTTCGGTCAACTTTGAAGCTTGTCGAAACGAAGAAAGACAAAAATGGACGAACTTTGTTAAGATGGATGATTCTTGACCAAATCTCTCTTCGTTGGTCTCAAACTTCTACACATGGTTTCTTGTGTCATATTACATCAATCTATGCTTGGCAATTGGCTTCGGTCAATTTGACTTCGGTCAAATTTGAAGCTAGTCGAAACAAGAAAGACCAAAATGGACAAACTTTGTTAAGGTGGATGATTCTTGGTCCAAATCTCTCTTGTTAGTCTCAAACTTCTACACATGGTTTCTTGTGTCATATTACATCAATCTATGCTTGGCAATTGGCTTCGGTCAACTTTGAAGCTAGTCGAAACGAAGAAAGACCAAAATGGACAAACTTTGTTAAGGTGGATGATTCTTGGTCCAAATCTCTCTTTGTTAGTCTCAAACTTCTACACATGGTTTCTTGTGTCATATTACATCAATCTATGCTTGGCAATTGGCTTCGGTCAACTTTGAAGCTTGTCAAAATGAAAAAAGACTAAAATGGACGAACTTGGTTTAGGTGGATGATTCTTAGACCAAATCTCTCTTTGTTAGTCTCAAACTTCTCCACATGGTTTCTTGTGTCATATTACATCAATTTATGCTTGGCATTTGGCTTCGGTCAACTTTGAAGCTTGTCGAAACGAAAAAAAGACAAAAATGGACGAACTTGGTTAAGGTGGATGATTCTTAGACCCAATTCTTTCTTTGTTAGTCTCAAACTTCTCCACATGGTTTCTTGTGTCATATTACATCAATCTATGCTTGGCAATTGGCTTCGGTCAACTTTGAAGCTAGTCGAAACAAAGAAAGACCAAAATGGACAAACTTTGTTAAGGTGGATGATTCTTGGTCCAAATCTTTCTTTGTTGGTCTCAAACTTCTACACATGGTTTCTTGTGTCATATTACATCAATTTATGCTTGGCATTTGGCTTCGGTCAACTTTGAAGCTTGTCGAAACGAAGAAAGACCAAAATGGATGAACTTGGTTAAGATGGATGATTCTTGGACCAAATTCTCTTCGTTGGTCTCAAACTTCTACACATGGTTTCTTGTGTCATATTACATCAATTTATGCTTGGCATTTGGCTTCGGTCAACTTTGAAGCTTGTCGAAACGAAGAAAGACCAAAATGGACGAACTTGGTTAAGATGGATGATTCTTGGACCAAATCTCTCTTCGTTGGTCTTAAACTTCTACACATGGTTTCTTGTGTCATATTACATCAATCTATGCTTGGCATTTGGCTTCGGTCAACTTTGAAGCTTGTCGAAATGAAAAAAGACTAAAATGGACGAACTTGGTTAAGGTGGATGATTCTTAGACCCAATCTCTCTTTGTTAGTCTCAAACTTCTCCACATGGTTTCTTGTGTCATATTACATCAATTTATGCTTGGCATTTGGCTTCGGTCAACTTTGAAGCTAGTCGAAACGAAAAAAGACCAAAATGGACAAACTTTGTTAAGGTGGATGATTCTTGGACCAAATCTCTCTTTTTGGTCTCAAACTTCTCACATGGTTTCTTGTGTCATATTACATCAATTTATGCTTGGCATTTGGCTTCGGTCAACTTTGAAGCTTGTCGAAACGAAGAAAGACCAAAATGGACGAACTTGGTTAAGATGGATGATTCTTGGACCAAATCTCTCTTTGTTGGTCTCAAACTTCTACACATGGTTTCTTGTGTCATATTACATCAATCTATGCTTGGCAATTGGCTTCGGTCAACTTTGAAGCTTGTCGAAACGAAGAAAGACCAAAATGGACGAACTTGGTTAAGATGGATGATTCTTGGACCAAATCTCTCTTTGTTTGTCTCAAACTTCTACACATGGTTTCTTGTGTCATATTACATCATTCTATGCTTGGCAATTGGCTTCGGTCAACTTTGAAGCTTGTCGAAACGAAGAAAGACCAAAATGGACAAACTTTGTTAAGGTGGATGATTCTTGGACCAAATCTCTCTTCGTTTGTCTCGAACTTCTACACATGGTTTCTTGTGTCATATTACATCAATCTATGCTTGGCAATTGGCTTCGGTCAACTTTGAAGCTTGTCGAAACGAAGAAAGACTAAAATGGACGAACTTGGTTAAGGTGGATGATTCTTGGACCAAATCTCTCTTCGTTTGGCTCGAACTTCTCCACATGGTTTCTTGTGTCATATTACATCAATTTATGCTTGGCATTTGGCTTCGGTCAACTTTGAAGCTTGTCGAAACGAAGAAAGACCAATATGGATGAACTTGGTTAAGGTGGATGATTCTTGGACCAAATCTCTCTTCGTTTGTCTCGAACTTCTCCACATGGTTTCTTGTGTCATATTACATCAATCCTGCTTGACAATTGGCTTCGGTCAACTTTGAAGCTTGTCGAAATGAAGAAAGACCAAAATGGACGAACTTGGTTAAGTTGGATGATTCTTGGACCAAATCTCTCTTAGTTGGTCTCAACTTCTACACATGGTTTCTTGTGTCATATTACATCAATCTATGCTTGGCAATTGGCTTCGGTCAACTTTGAAGCTTTGAAACGAAGAAAGACTAAAATGGACGAACTTGGTTAAGGTGGATGATTCTTAGACCAAATCTCTCTTTGTTAGTCTCAAACTTCTCCACATGGTTTCTTGTGTCATATTACATCAATTTATGCTTGGCATTTGGCTTCGGTCAACTTTGAAGCTTGTCGAAACGAAGAAAGACCAAAATGGACGAACTTGGTTAAGGTGGATGATTCTTGGTCCAAATCTCTCTTCGTTTGTCTCGAACTTCTACACATGGTTTCTTGTGTCATATTACATCAATCCTTGCTTGACAATTGGCTTCGGTCAACTTTGAAGCTTGTCGAAACGAAGAAAGACCAAAATGGACGAACTTGGTTTAGGTGGATGATTCTTGGTCCAAATCTCTCTTCGTTTGTCTCGAACTTCTCCACATGGTTTCTTGTGTCATATTACATCAATCCTTGCTTCACAATTGGCTTCGGTCAACTTTGAAGCTTGTCGAAACGAAGAAAGACCAAAATGGACGAACTTGGTTAAGATGGATGATTCTTGGACCAAATCTCTCTTTGGTGGTCTCAAACTTCTACACATGGTTTCTTGTGTCATATTACATCAATCTATGCTTCGTAATTGGCTTCGGTCAACTTTGAAGCTAGTCGAAACGAAGAAAGACCAAAATGGATAAACTTTGTTAAGGTGGATGATTCTTGGACCAAATCTCTCTTCGTTTGTCTCGAACTTCTACACATGGTTTCTTGTGTCATATTACATCAATCTATGCTTGGCAATTGGCTTCGGTCAACTTTGAAGCTTGTCGAAACGAAGAAAGACTAAAATGGACGAACTTGGTTAAGGTGGATGATTCTTGGACCAAATCTCTCTTCGTTTGTCTCGAACTTCTCCACATGGTTTCTTGTGTCATATTACATCAATTTATGCTTGGCATTTGGCTTCGGTAAACTTTGAAGCTTGTCAAAACGAAGAAAGACCAATATGGACGAACTTGGTTAAGGTGGATGATTCTTGGTCCAAATCTCTCTTCGTTTGTCTCGAACTTCTACACATGGTTTCTTGTGTCATATTACATCAATCCTTGCTTGACAATTGGCTTCGGTCAACTTTGAAGCTTGTCGAAACGAAGAAAGACCAAAATGGACGAACTTGGTTAAGGTGGATGATTCTTGGTCCAAATCTCCTTCGTTTGTCTCGAACTTCTCCACATGGTTTCTTGTGTCATATTACATCAATCTTGCTTCACAATTGGCTTCGGTCAACTTTGAAGCTTGTCGAAACGAAGAAAGACCAAAATGGACGAACTTGGTTAAGTGGATGATTTTTGGACCAAATCTCTCTTTGTTGGTCTCAAACTTCTACACATGGTTTCTTGTGTCATATTACATCAATCCTTGCTTGACAATTGGCTTCGGTCAACTTTGAAGCTTGTCGAAATAAGAAAGACCAAAATGGACAAACTTTGTTAAGGTGGATGATTCTTGGACCAAATCTCTCTTCGTTTGTCTCGAACTTCTACACATGGTTTCTTGTGTCATATTACATCAATCTATGCTTGGCAATTGGCTTCGGTCAACTTTGAAGCTTGTCGAAACGAAGAAAGACTAAAATGGACGAACTTGGTTAAGGTGGATGATTCTTGGACCAAATCTCTCTTCGTTTGGCTCGAACTTCTCCACATGGTTTCTTGTGTCATATTACATCAATTTATGCTTGGCATTTGGCTTCGGTCAACTTTGAAGCTTGTCGAAACGAAGAAAGAACAATATGGACGAACTTGGTTAAGGTGGATGATTCTTGGTCCAAATCTCTCTTCGTTTGTCTCGAACTTCTCCACATGGTTTCTTGTGTCATATTACATCAATCCTTGCTTGACAATTGGCTTCGGTCAACTTTGAAGCTTGTCGAAACGAAGAAAGAACAAAATGGACAAACTTGTTAAGGTGGATGATTCTTGGACCAAATCTCTCTTCGTTTGGCTCAAACTTCTCCACATGGTTTCTTGTGTCATATTACATCAATTTATGCTTGACATTTGGCTTCGGTCAACTTTGAAGCTTGTCGAAACGAAGAAAGACCAATATGGACGAACTTGGTTAAGGTGGATGATTCTTGGACCAAATCTCTCTTCGTTTGTCTCGAACTTCTCCACATGGTTTCTTGTGTCATATTACATCAATCTTGCTTGAGATTTGGCTTCGGTCAACTTTGAAGCTTGTCGAAACGAAGAAAGACCAAAATGGACAAACTTTGTTAAGGTGGATGATTCTTGGACCAAATCTCTCTTTGTTGGTCTCAAACTTCTACACATGGTTTATTGTGTCATATTACATCAATTTATGCTTGGCAATTGGCTTCGGTTCACTTTGAAGCTTGTCGAAACGAAGAAAGACTAAAATGGACGAACTTGGTTAAAGTGGATGATTCTTAGACCAAATCTCTCTTTGTTAGTCTCAAACTTCTCCACATGGTTTCTTGTGTCATATTACATCAATTTATGCTTGGCATTTGGCTTCGGTCAACTTTGAAGCTAGTCGAAACGAAGAAAGACAAAAATGGATAAACTTTGTTAAGGTGGATGATTCTTGGACCAAATCTCTCTTCGTTTGTCTCGAACTTTACACATGGTTTCTTGTGTCATATTACATCAATCTATGCTTGGCAATTGGCTTCGGTCAACTTTGAAGCTTGTCAAAAAGAAGAAAGACTAAAATGGACGAACTTGGTTAAGGTGGATGATTCTTGGACCAAATCTCTCTTTGTTAGTCTCAAACTTCTCAACATGGTTTCTTGTGTCATATTACATCAATTTATGCTTGGCATTTGGCTTCGGTCAACTTTGAAGCTTGTCGAAACAAAGAAAGACCAAAATGGACGAACTTGGTTAAGGTGGATGATTCTTGGACCAAATCTCTCTTCGTTTGTCTCGAACTTCTCCACATGGTTTCTTTTGTCATATTACATCAATCCTTGCTTGACAATTGGCTTCGGTCAACTTTGAAGCTTGTCGAAACGAAGAAAGACCAATATGGACGAACTTGGTTAAGGTGGATGATTCTTGGACCAAATCTCTCTTCGTTTGTCTCAAACTTCTCCACATGGTTTCTTGTGTCATATTACATCAATCCTTGCTTGACAATTGGCTTCGGTCAACTTTGAAGCTTGTCGAAACGAAGAAAGACCAAAATGGACAAACTTTGTTAAGATGGATGATTCTTGGACCAAATCTCTCTTCGTTGGTCTCAAACTTCTACACATGGTTTCTTGTGTCATATTACATCAATCTATGCTTGGCAATTGGCTTCGGTCAACTTTGAAGCTTGTCGAAACGAAGAAAGACTAAAATGGATGAACTTGGTTAAGGTGGATGATTCTTAGACCAAATCTCTCTTTGTTTGTCTCAAACTTCTCCACATGGTTTCTTGTGTCATATTACATCAATTTATGCTTGGCATTTGGCTTCGGTCAACTTTGAAGCTAGTCGAAACGAAGAAAGACAAAAATGGACAAACTTTGTTAAGGTGGATGATTCTTGGACCAAATCTCTCTTTGTTGGTCTCAAACTTCTACACATGGTTTCTTGTGTCATATTACATCAATCTATGCTTGGCAATTGGCTTCGGTCAACTTTGAAGCTAGTCGAAACGAAAAAAGACCAAATGGATAAACTTTGTTAAGGTGGATGATTCTTGGACCAAATCTCTCTTCGTTTGTCTCGAACTTTTACACATGGTTTCTTGTGTCATATTACATCAATCTATGCTTGGCAATTGGCTTCGGTCAACTTTGAAGCTTGTCGAAACGAAGAAAGACCAAAATGGACGAACTTGGTTAAGGTGGATGATTCTTGGTCCAAATCTCTCTTCGTTTTCTCCAACTTCTCCACATGGTTTCTTGTGTCATATTACATCAATCCTTGCTTGAGAATTGGCTTCGGTCAACTTTGAAGCTTGTCGAAACGAAGAAAGACCAATATGGACGAACTTGGTTAAGGTGGATGATTCTTGGACCAAATCTCTCTTCGTTTGTCTCGAACTTCTCAACATGGTTTCTTGTGTCATATTACATCAATCCTTGCTTGACAATTGGCTTCGGTCAACTTTGAAGCTAGTCGAAACGAAAAAAGACCAAAATGGATAACTTTGTTAAGGTGGATGATTCTTGGTCCAAATCTCTCTTCGTTTTTCTCAACTTCTCCACATGGTTTCTTGTGTCATATTACATCAATCCTTGCTTGAGAATTGGCTTCGGTCAACTTTGAAGCTTGTCGAAACGAAGAAAGACTAAAATGGACGAACTTGGTTAAGGTGGATGATTCTTGGACCAAATCTCTCTTCGTTTGTCTCGAACTTCTCCACATGGTTTCTTGTGTCATATTACATCAATTTATGCTTGGCATTTGGCTTCGGTCAACTTTGAAGCTTGTCGAAACGAAGAAAGACTAAAATGGATGAACTTGGTTAAGGTGGATGATTCTTGGACCAAATCTCTCTTTGTTGGTCTCAAACTTCTCCACATGGTTTCTTGTGTCATATTACATCAATCTATGCTTGGCAATTGGCTTCGGTCAACTTTGAAGCTAGTCGAAACGAAAAAAGACCAAAATGGATAAACTTTGTTAAGGTGGATGATTCTTGGTCCAAATCTCTTTTCGTTTGTCTCGAACTTCTCCACATGGTTTCTTGTGTCATATTACATCAATCTTGCTTGACAATTGGCTTCGGTCACTTTGAAGCTTGTCGAAACGAAGAAAGACCAAAATGGACGAACTTGGTTAAGGTGGATGATTCTTGGTCCAAATCTCTCTTCGTTTGTCTCGAACTTCTCAACATGGTTTCTTGTGTCATATTACATCAATCTTGCTTGACAATTGGCTTCGGTCAACTTTGAAGCTTGTCGAAACGAAAGAAAGACTAAAATGGACGAACTTGGTTAAGGTGGATGATTCTTGGACCAAATCTCTCTTTGTTGGTCTCAAACTTCTCTACATGGTTTCTTGTGTCATATTACATCAATTTATGCTTGGCATTTGGCTTCGGTCAACTTTGAAGCTAGTCGAAACGAAGAAAGACCAAAATGGACAAACTTTGTTAAGGTGGATGATTCTTGGACCAATCTCTCTTGTTGGTCTCAAACTTCTACACATGGTTTCTTGTGTCATATTACATCAATCTATGCTTGGCAATTGGCTTCGGTCAACTTTGAAGCTAGTCGAAACGAAGAAAGACCAAAATGGACAAACTTTGTTAAGGTGGATGATTCTTGGACCAAATCTCTCTTCGTTTGTCTCAAACTTCTACACATGGTTTCTTGTGTCATATTACATCAATTTATGCTTGGCATTTGGCTTCGGTCAACTTTGAAGCTTGTCGAAACAAAGAAAGACCAAAATGGATGAACTTGGTTAAGGTGGATGATTCTTGGACCAAATCTCTCTTTGTTGGTCTCAAACTTCTCCACATGGTTTCTTGTGTCATATTACATCAATTTATGCTTGGCATTTGGCTTCGGTCAACTTTGAAGCTTGTCGAAACGAAGAAAGACTAAAATGGATGAACTTGGTTAAGGTGGATGATTCTTGGTCCAAATCTCTCTTCGTTTGTCTCGAACTTCTCCACATGGTTTCTTGTGTCATATTACATCAATCCTTGCTTGACAATTGGCTTCGGTCAACTTTGAAGCTTGTCGAAATGAAGAAAGACTAAAATGGACGAACTTGGTTAAGGTGGATGATTCTTGGACCAAATCTCTCTTTGTTAGTCTCAAACTTCTCCACATGGTTTCTTGTGTCATATTACATCAATTTATGCTTGGCATTTGGCTTCGGTCAACTTTGAAGCTAGTCGAAACGAAGAAAGACCAAAATGGACAAACTTTGTTAAGGTGGATGATTCTTGGACCAAATCTCTCTTTGTTGGTCTCAAACTTCTACACATGGTTTCTTGTGTCATATTACATCAATCTATGCTTGGCAATTGGCTTCGGTCAACTTTGAAGCTAGTCGAAACGAAGAAAGACCAAAATGGATAAACTTTGTTAAGGTGGATGATTCTTGGACCAAATCTCTCTTCGTTTGTCTTGAACTTCTACACATGGTTTCTTGTGTCATATTACATCAATCTATGCTTGCAATTGGCTTCGGTCAACTTTGAAGCTTGTCGAAACGAAGAAAGACTAAAATGGACGAACTTGGTTAAGGTGGATGATTCTTGGACCAAATCTCTCTTCGTTTGTCTCGAACTTCTCCACATGGTTTCTTGTGTCATATTACATCAATTTATGCTTGGCATTTGGCTTCGGTCAACTTTGAAGCTTGTCGAAACGAAGAAAGACTAAAATGGACGAACTTGGTTAAGGTGGATGATTCTTGGACCAAATCTCTCTTTGTTGTCTCAAACTTCTCCACATGGTTTCTTGTGTCATATTACATCAATCTATGCTTGGCAATTGGCTTCGGTCAACTTTGAAGCTTGTCGAAACGAAGAAAGACCAATATGGACGAACTTGGTTAAGGTGGATGATTCTTGGTCCAAATCTCTCTTCGTTTGTCTCGAACTTCTCAACATGGTTTCTTGTGTCATATTACATCAATCCTTGCTTGACAATTGGCTTCGGTCAACTTTGAAGCTTGTCGAATCGAAAGAAAGACCAAAATGGATGAACTTGGTTAAGGTGGATGATTCTTGGACCAACTCTCTCTTTGTTAGTCTCAAACTTCTCCACATGGTTTCTTGTGTCATATTACATCAATTTATGCTTGGCATTGGCTTCGGTCAACTTTGAAGCTAGTCGAAACGAAGAAAGATAAAAATGGACAAACTTTGTTAAGGTGGATGATTCTTGGACCAAATCTCTCTTTGTTGGTCTCAAACTTCTACACATGGTTTCTTGTGTCATATTACATCAATCTATGCTTGGCAATTGGCTTCGGTCAACTTTGAAGCTAGTCGAAACGAAGAAAGACCAAAATGGACAAACTTTGTTAAGGTGGATGATTCTTGGACCAAATCTCTCTTCGTTTGTCTCAAACTTCTCCACATGGTTTCTTGTGTCATATTACATCAATTTATGCTTGGCATTTGGCTTCGGTCAACTTTGAAGCTTGTCGAAACAAAGAAAGACTAAAATGGACGAACTTGGTTAAGGTGGATGATTCTTAGACCAAATCTCTCTTTGTTGGTCTCAAACTTCTCCACATGGTTTCTTGTGTCATATTACATCAATCTATGCTTGGCATTTGGCTTCGGTCAACTTTGAAGCTTGTCGAAACGAAGAAAGACCAAAATGGACGAACTTGGTTAAGGTGGATGATTCTTGGTCCAAATCTCTCTTCGTTTGTCTCGAACTTCTCCACATGGTTTCTTGTGTCATATTACATCAATCCTTGCTTGACAATTGGCTTCGGTCAACTTTGAAGCTTGTCGAAATGAAGAAAGACCAAAATGGACGAACTTGGTTAAGGTGGATGATTCTTGGACCAAATCTCTCTTTGTTAGTCTCAAACTTCTCCACATGGTTTCTTGTGTCATATTACATCAATTTATGCTTGGCATTTGGCTTCGGTCAACTTTGAAGCTAGTCGAAACGAAGAAAGACCAAAATGGACGAACTTGGTTAAGGTGGATGATTCTTGGACCAAATCTCTCTTTGTTGGTCTCAAACTTCTCCACATGGTTTCTTGTGTCATATTACATCAATTTATGCTTGGCATTTGGCTTCGGTCAACTTTGAAGCTTGTCGAAACGAAGAAAGACCAAAATGGACGAACTTGGTTAAGGTGGATGATTCTTGGACCAAATCTCTCTTCGTTTGTCTCAAACTTCTACACATGGTTTCTTGTGTCATATTACATCAATTTATGCTTGGCATTGGCTTCGGTCAACTTTGAAGCTTGTCGAAACGAAGAAAGACTAAAATGGACGAACTTGGTTAAGGTGGATGATTCTTAGACCAAATCTCTCTTTGTCAGTCTCAAACTTCTCCACATGGTTTCTTGTGTCATATTACATCAATTTATGCTTGGCATTTGGCTTCGGTCAACTTTGAAGCTTGTCGAAACGAAGAAAGACTAAAATGGACGAACTTGGTTAAGGTGGATGATTCTTGGACCAAATCTCTCTTCGTTTGTCTCAAACTTCTACACATGGTTTCTTGTGTCATATTACATCAATTTATGCTTGGCATTTGGCTTCGGTCAACTTTGAAGCTTGTCGAAACGAAGAAAGACCAAAATGGATGAACTTGGTTAAGGTGGATGATTCTTGGACCAAATCTCTCTTTGTTGGTCTCAAACTTCTCCACATGGTTTCTTGTGTCATATTACATCAATTTATGCTTGGCATTTGGCTTCGGTCAACTTTGAAGCTTGTCGAAACGAAGAAAGACAAAAATGGACGAACTTGGTTAAGGTGGATGATTCTTGGACCAAATCTCTCTTCGTTTGTCTCGAACTTCTCCACATGGTTTCTTGTGTCATATTACATCAATTTATGCTTGGCATTTGGCTTCGGTCAACTTTGAAGCTTGTCGAAACGAAGAAAGACTAAAATGGATGAACTTGGTTAAGGTGGATGATTCTTGGACCAAATCTCTCTTTGTTGTCTCAAACTTCTCCACATGGTTTCTTGTGTCATATTACATCAATCTATGCTTGGCATTTGGCTTCGGTCAACTTTGAAGCTTGTCGAAACGAAGAAAGACCAAAATGGACGAACTTGGTTTAGGTGGATGATTCTTGGACCAAATCTCTCTTCGTTTGTCTCGAACTTCTCCACATGGTTTCTTGTGTCATATTACATCAATCTTGCTTGGCAATTGGCTTCGGTCAACTTTGAAGCTTGTCGAAACGAAGAAAGACCAAATGGACGAACTTGGTTAAGGTGGATGATTCTTGGTCCAAATCTCTCTTCGTTTGTCTCAAACTTCTCCACATGGTTTCTTGTGTCATATTACATCAATCCTTGCTTGACAATTGGCTTCGGTCAACTTTGAAGCTTGTCGAAACGAAGAAAGACCAAAATGGACGAACTTGGTTAAGGTGGATGATTCTTGGACCAAATCTCTCTTCGTTTGTCTCAAACTTCTCCACATGGTTTCTTGTGTCATATTACATCAATCTTGCTTGACAATTGGCTTCGGTCAACTTTGAAGCTTGTCGAAACGAAGAAAGACCAAAATGGACGAACTTGGTTAAGGTGGATGATTCTTGGACCAAATCTCTCTTTGTTTGTCTCAAACTTCTCCACATGGTTTCTTGTGTCATATTACATCAATCCTTGCTTGACAATTGGCTTCGGTCAACTTTGAAGCTTGTCGAAACGAAGAAAGACCAAAATGGACGAACTTGGTTAAGGTGGATGATTCTTGGACCAAATCTCTCTTCGTTTGTCTCGAACTTCTCCACATGGTTTCTTGTGTCATATTACATCAATTATGCTTGGCATTTGGCTTCGGTCAACTTTGAAGCTTGTCGAAACGAAGAAAGACAAAATGGACAAACTTTGTTAAGGTGGATGATTCTTGGACCAAATCTCTCTTCGTTTGTCTCAAACTTCTACACATGGTTTCTTGTGTCATATTACATCAATCTATGCTTGGCAATTGGCTTCGGTCAACTTTGAAGCTTGTCGAAACGAAGAAAGACCAAAATGGACGAACTTGGTTAAGGTGGATGATTCTTGGACCAAATCTCTCTTTGTTGGTCTCAAACTTCTCCACATGGTTTCTTGTGTCATATTACATCAATTTATGCTTGGCATTTGGCTTCGGTCAACTTTGAAGCTTGTCGAAACGAAGAAAGACAAAATGGACGAACTTGGTTAAGGTGGATGATTCTTGGACCAAATCTCTCTTTGTTTGTCTCGAACTTCTCCACATGGTTTCTTGTGTCATATTACATCAATCTTGCTTGACAATTGGCTTCGGTCAACTTTGAAGCTTGTCGAAACGAAGAAAGACCAAAATGGACGAACTTGGTTAAGGTGGATGATTCTTGGCCAAATCTCTCTTCGTTTGTCTCGAACTTCTCCACATGGTTTCTTGTGTCATATTACATCAATTTATGCTTGGCATTTGGCTTCGGTCAACTTTGAAGCTTGTCGAAACGAAGAAAGACTAAAATGGACGAACTTGGTTAAAGTGGATGATTCTTGGACCAAATCTCTCTTTGTTGGTCTCAAACTTCTCCACATGGTTTCTTGTGTCATATTACATCAATTTATGCTTGGCATTTGGCTTCGGTCAACTTTGAAGCTTGTCGAAACGAAGAAAGACCAAAATGGACGAACTTGGTTAAGGTGGATGATTCTTGGACCAAATCTCTCTTCGTTGGTCTCAAACTTCTACACATGGTTTCTTGTGTCATATTACATTAATTTATGCTTAGCAATTGGCTTCGGTCAACTTTGAAGCTTGTCGAAACGAAGAAAGACCAAAATGGACGAACTTGGTTAAGTTGGATGATTCTTGGACCAAATCTCTCTTTGTTGGTCTCAAACTTCTACACATGGTTTCTTGTGTCATATTACATCAATCCTTGCTTGACAATTGGCTTCGGTCAACTTTGAAGCTTGTCGAAACGAAGAAAGACCAATATGGACGAACTTGGTCCAAATCTCTCTTCGTTTGTCTCAAACTTCTCCACATGGTTTCTTGTGTCATATTACATCAATCTTGCTTGACATTGGCTTCGGTCAACTTTGAAGCTTGTCGAAACGAAGAAAGACCAAAATGGACGAACTTGGTTAAGATGGATGATTCTTGGACCAAATCTCTCTTCGTTGGTCTCAAACTTCTACACATGGTTTCTTGTGTCATATTACATCAATCTATGCTTGGCAATTGGCTTCGGTCAACTTTGAAGCTTGTCGAAACGAAGAAAGACCAAAATGGACGAACTTGGTTAAGGTGGATGATTCTTGGACCAAATCTCTCTTTGTTAGTCTCAAACTTCTCCACATGGTTTCTTGTGTCATATTACATCAATCTATGCTTGGCAATTGGCTTCGGTCAACTTTGAAGCTTGTCGAAACGAAGAAAGACCAAAATGGACGAACTTTGTTAAGGTGGATGATTCTTGGACCAAATCTCTCTTCGTTTGTCTCGAACTTCTACACATGGTTTCTTGTGTCATATTACATCAATCTATGCTTGGCAATTGGCTTCGGTCAACTTTGAAGCTTGTCGAAACGAAGAAAGACCAAAATGGACGAACTTGGTTAAGTTGGATGATTCTTGGACCAAATCTCTCTTTGTTAGTCTCAAACTTCTACACATGGTTTCTTGTGTCATATTACATCAATCTATGCTTGGCAATTGGCTTCGGTCAACTTTGAAGCTTGTCGAAACGAAGAAAGACCAAAATGGACGAACTTGGTTAAGGTGGATGATTCTTGGACCAAATCTCTCTTTGTTAGTCTCAAACTTCTCCACATGGTTTCTTGTGTCATATTACATCAATTTATGCTTGGCATTTGGCTTCGGTCAACTTTGAAGCTTGTCGAAACGAAGAAAGACCAAAATGGACGAACTTGGTTAAGGTGGATGATTCTTGGACCAAATCTCTCTTCGTTTGTCTCAAACTTCTCCACATGGTTTCTTGTGTCATATTACATCAATCTTGCTTGACAATTGGCTTCGGTCAACTTTGAAGCTTGTCGAAACGAAGAAAGACCAAAATGGACGAACTTGGTTAAGGTGGATGATTCTTGGACCAAATCTCTCTTCGTTTGTCTCAAACTTCTCCACATGGTTTCTTGTGTCATATTACATCAATCCTTGCTTGAGAATTGGCTTCGGTCAACTTTGAAGCTTGTCGAAACGAAGAAAGACCAATATGGACGAACTTGGTTAAGGTGGATGATTCTTGGTCCAAATCTCTCTTCGTTTGTCTCGAACTTCTCCACATGGTTTCTTGTGTCATATTACATCAATCCTTGCTTGACAATTGGCTTCGGTCAACTTTGAAGCTTGTCGAAACGAAGAAAGACCAAAATGGACGAACTTGGTTAGGTGGATGATTCTTGGACCAAATCTCTCTTCGTTGGTCTCAAACTTCTACACATGGTTTCTTGTGTCATATTACATCAATTTATGCTTGGCAATTGGCTTCGGTCAACTTTGAAGCTAGTCGAAACGAAGAAAGACCAAAATGGACAAACTTTGTTAAGGTGGATGATTCTTGGACCAAATCTCTCTTCGTTTGTCTCGAACTTCTCCACATGGTTTCTTGTGTCATATTACATCAATCCTTGCTTGACAATTGGCTTCGGTCAACTTTGAAGCTTGTCGAAACGAAGAAAGACCAAAATGGACGAACTTGGTTAGGTGGATGATTCTTGGACCAAATCTCTCTTCGTTGGTCTCAAACTTCTACACATGGTTTCTTGTGTCATATTACATCAATTTATGCTTGGCAATTGGCTTCGGTCAACTTTGAAGCTTGTCGAAACGAAGAAAGACCAAAATGGATAAACTTTGTTAAGGTGGATGATTCTTGGACCAAATCTCTCTTCGTTTGTCTCGAACTTCTCCACATGGTTTCTTGTGTCATATTACATCAATCCTTGCTTGAGAATTGGCTTCGGTCAACTTTGAAGCTTGTCGAAACGAAGAAAGACCAAAATGGACGAACTTGGTTAAGGTGGATGATTCTTGGACCAAATCTCTCTTCGTTTGTCTCGAACTTCTCCACATGGTTTCTTGTGTCATATTACATCAATCTTGCTTGAGAATTGGCTTCGGTCAACTTTGAAGCTTGTCGAAACGAAGAAAGACCAATATGGACGAACTTGGTTAAGGTGGATGATTCTTGGACCAAATCTCTCTTCGTTTGTCTCAAACTTCTCCACATGGTTTCTTGTGTCATATTACATCAATCTATGCTTGGCATTTGGCTTCGGTCAACTTTGAAGCTTGTCGAAACGAAGAAAGACCAAAATGGACGAACTTGGTTAGGTGGATGATTCTTGGACCAAATCTCTCTTCGTTGGTCTCAAACTTCTCCACATGGTTTCTTGTGTCATATTACATCAATTTATGCTTGGCATTTGGCTTCGGTCAACTTTGAAGCTTGTCGAAACGAAGAAAGACCAAAATGGACGAACTTGGTTAAGGTGGATGATTCTTGGACCAAATCTCTCTTCGTTTGTCTCGAACTTCTCCACATGGTTTCTTGTGTCATATTACATCAATCTATGCTTGGCAATTGGCTTCGGTCAACTTTGAAGCTTGTCGAAACGAAGAAAGACCAAAATGGACGAACTTGGTTAGGTGGATGATTCTTGGACCAAATCTCTCTTCGTTGGTCTCAAACTTCTACACATGGTTTCTTGTGTCATATTACATCAATTTATGCTTGGCATTTGGCTTCGGTCAACTTTGAAGCTTGTCGAAACGAAGAAAGACCAAAATGGACGAACTTGGTTAAGGTGGATGATTCTTGGACCAAATCTCTCTTTGTTGGTCTCAAACTTCTACACATGGTTTCTTGTGTCATATTACATCAATCTATGCTTGGCAATTGGCTTCGGTCAACTTTGAAGCTTGTCGAAACGAAGAAAGACCAAAATGGACGAACTTGGTTAAGGTGGATGATTCTTGGACCAAATCTCTCTTCGTTTGTCTCGAACTTCTCCACATGGTTTCTTGTGTCATATTACATCAATTTATGCTTGGCATTTGGCTTCGGTCAACTTTGAAGCTTGTCGAAACGAAGAAAGACCAAAATGGACGAACTTGGTTAAGTTGGATGATTCTTGGACCAAATCTCTCTTTGTTGGTCTCAAACTTCTACACATGGTTTCTTGTGTCATATTACATCAATCTATGCTTGGCAATTGGCTTCGGTCAACTTTGAAGCTTGTCGAAACGAAGAAAGACCAAAATGGATGAACTTGGTTAAGGTGGATGATTCTTGGACCAAATCTCTCTTTGTTAGTCTCAAACTTCTCCACATGGTTTCTTGTGTCATATTACATCAATTTATGCTTGGCATTTGGCTTCGGTCAACTTTGAAGCTTGTCGAAACGAAGAAAGACCAATATGGACGAACTTGGTTAAGGTGGATGATTCTTGGACCAAATCTCTCTTCGTTTGTCTCGAACTTCTCCACATGGTTTCTTGTGTCATATTACATCAATCCTTGCTTGACAATTGGCTTCGGTCAACTTTGAAGCTTGTCGAAACGAAGAAAGACCAATATGGACGAACTTGGTTAAGGTGGATGATTCTTGGACCAAATCTCTCTTCGTTTGTCTCAAACTTCTCCACATGGTTTCTTGTGTCATATTACATCAATCTTGCTTGAGAATTGGCTTCGGTCAACTTTGAAGCTTGTCGAAACGAAGAAAGACCAATATGGACGAACTTGGTTAAGGTGGATGATTCTTGGTCCAAATCTCTCTTCGTTTGTCTCGAACTTCTCCACATGGTTTCTTGTGTCATATTACATCAATCCTTGCTTGACAATTGGCTTCGGTCAACTTTGAAGCTTGTCGAAACGAAGAAAGACCAAAATGGACGAACTTGGTTAAGGTGGATGATTCTTGGACCAAATCTCTCTTCGTTGGTCTCAAACTTCTACACATGGTTTCTTGTGTCATATTACATCAATTTATGCTTGGCATTGGCTTCGGTCAACTTTGAAGCTAGTCGAAACGAAGAAAGACCAAAATGGATAAACTTTGTTAAGGTGGATGATTCTTGGACCAAATCTCTCTTCGTTTGTCTCGAACTTCTCCACATGGTTTCTTGTGTCATATTACATCAATCTTGCTTGAGAATTGGCTTCGGTCAACTTTGAAGCTTGTCGAAACGAAGAAAGACCAATATGGACGAACTTGGTTAAGGTGGATGATTCTTGGTCCAAATCTCTCTTTGTTTGTCTCGAACTTCTCCACATGGTTTCTTGTGTCATATTACATCAATCTATGCTTGGCATTTGGCTTCGGTCAACTTTGAAGCTTGTCGAAACGAAGAAAGACCAAAATGGACGAACTTGGTTAAGGTGGATGATTCTTGGTCCAAATCTCTCTTCGTTTGTCTCAAACTTCTCCACATGGTTTCTTGTGTCATATTACATCAATCCTTGCTTGACAATTGGCTTCGGTCAACTTTGAAGCTTGTCGAAACGAAGAAAGACCAAAATGGACGAACTTGGTTAGGTGGATGATTCTTGGACCAAATCTCTCTTCGTTGGTCTCAAACTTCTACACATGGTTTCTTGTGTCATATTACATCAATTTATGCTTGGCAATTGGCTTCGGTCAACTTTGAAGCTTGTCGAAACGAAGAAAGACCAAAATGGATAAACTTTGTTAAGGTGGATGATTCTTGGACCAAATCTCTCTTCGTTTGTCTCGAACTTCTCCACATGGTTTCTTGTGTCATATTACATCAATCCTTGCTTGAGAATTGGCTTCGGTCAACTTTGAAGCTTGTCAAACGAAGAAAGACCAAAATGGACGAACTTGGTTAAGGTGGATGATTCTTGGTCCAAATCTCTCTTCGTTTGTCTCGAACTTCTCCACATGGTTTCTTGTGTCATATTACATCAATCCTTGCTTGACATTGGCTTCGGTCAACTTTGAAGCTTGTCGAAACGAAGAAAGACCAAAATGGACGAACTTGGTTAGGTGGATGATTCTTGGACCAAATCTCTCTTCGTTGGTCTCAAACTTCTACACATGGTTTCTTGTGTCATATTACATCAATTTATGCTTGGCAATTGGCTTCGGTCAACTTTGAAGCTTGTCGAAACGAAGAAAGACCAAAATGGATAACTTTGTTAAGGTGGATGATTCTTGGACCAAATCTCTCTTCGTTTGTCTCGAACTTCTCCACATGGTTTCTTGTGTCATATTACATCAATCCTTGCTTGAGAATTGGCTTCGGTCAACTTTGAAGCTTGTCGAAACGAAGAAAGACCAAAATGGACGAACTTGGTTAAGGTGGATGATTCTTGGACCAAATCTCTCTTCGTTTGTCTCAAACTTCTCCACATGGTTTCTTGTGTCATATTACATCAATCTATGCTTGGCATTTGGCTTCGGTCAACTTTGAAGCTTGTCGAAACGAAGAAAGACCAAAATGGATAAACTTTGTTAAGGTGGATGATTCTTGGACCAAATCTCTCTTCGTTTGTCTCGAACTTCTCCACATGGTTTCTTGTGTCATATTACATCAATCTATGCTTGGCATTTGGCTTCGGTCAACTTTGAAGCTTGTCGAAACGAAGAAAGACCAATATGGACGAACTTGGTTAAGGTGGATGATTCTTGGACCAAATCTCTCTTCGTTTGTCTCAAACTTCTCCACATGGTTTCTTGTGTCATATTACATCAATCTTGCTTGACAATTGGCTTCGGTCAACTTTGAAGCTTGTCGAAACGAAGAAAGACCAAAATGGACGAACTTGGTTAGGTGGATGATTCTTGGACCAAATCTCTCTTCGTTGGTCTCAAACTTCTACACATGGTTTCTTGTGTCATATTACATCAATTTATGCTTGGCAATTGGCTTCGGTCAACTTTGAAGCTTGTCGAAACGAAGAAAGACCAAAATGGATAAACTTTGTTAAGGTGGATGATTCTTGGACCAAATCTCTCTTCGTTTGTCTCGAACTTCTCCACATGGTTTCTTGTGTCATATTACATCAATCCTTGCTTGAGAATTGGCTTCGGTCAACTTTGAAGCTTGTCAAAACGAAGAAAGACCAATATGGACGAACTTGGTTAAGGTGGATGATTCTTGGTCCAAATCTCTCTTCGTTTGTCTCGAACTTCTCCACATGGTTTCTTGTGTCATATTACATCAATCCTTGCTTGAGAATTGGCTTCGGTCAACTTTGAAGCTTGTCGAAACGAAGAAAGACCAAAATGGACGAACTTGGTTAGGTGGATGATTCTTGGACCAAATCTCTCTTCGTTGGTCTCAAACTTCTACACATGGTTTCTTGTGTCATATTACATCAATCTATGCTTGGCAATTGGCTTCGGTCAACTTTGAAGCTAGTCGAAACGAAGAAAGACCAAAATGGATAAACTTTGTTAAGGTGGATGATTCTTGGACCAAATCTCTCTTCGTTTGTCTCGAACTTCTCCACATGGTTTCTTGTGTCATATTACATCAATCTATGCTTGGCATTTGGCTTCGGTCAACTTTGAAGCTTGTCGAAACGAAGAAAGACCAATATGGACGAACTTGGTTAAGGTGGATGATTCTTGGACCAAATCTCTCTTCGTTTGTCTCGAACTTCTCCACATGGTTTCTTGTGTCATATTACATCAATCCTTGCTTGACAATTGGCTTCGGTCAACTTTGAAGCTTGTCGAAACGAAAAAAGACCAAAATGGACGAACTTGGTTAGGTGGATGATTCTTGGACCAAATCTCTCTTCGTTGGTCTCAAACTTCTACACATGGTTTCTTGTGTCATATTACATCAATTTATGCTTGGCAATTGGCTTCGGTCAACTTTGAAGCTAGTCGAAACGAAGAAAGACCAAAATGGACGAACTTTGTTAAGGTGGATGATTCTTGGACCAAATCTCTCTTCGTTTGTCTCAAACTTCTCCACATGGTTTCTTGTGTCATATTACATCAATCCTTGCTTGACAATTGGCTTCGGTCAACTTTGAAGCTTGTCGAAACGAAGAAAGACCAAAATGGACGAACTTGGTTAAGGTGGATGATTCTTGGACCAAATCTCTCTTCGTTGGTCTCAAACTTCTACACATGGTTTCTTGTGTCATATTACATCAATTTATGCTTGGCAATTGGCTTCGGTCAACTTTGAAGCTTGTCGAAACGAAGAAAGACCAAAATGGATAAACTTTGTTAAGGTGGATGATTCTTGGACCAAATCTCTCTTCGTTTGTCTCGAACTTCTCCACATGGTTTCTTGTGTCATATTACATCAATCTTGCTTGAGAATTGGCTTCGGTCAACTTTGAAGCTTGTCGAAACGAAGAAAGACCAATATGGACGAACTTGGTTAAGGTGGATGATTCTTGGTCCAAATCTCTCTTCGTTTGTCTCGAACTTCTCCACATGGTTTCTTGTGTCATATTACATCAATCCTTGCTTGACAATTGGCTTCGGTCAACTTTGAAGCTTGTCGAAACGAAGAAAGACCAAAATGGACGAACTTGGTTAGGTGGATGATTCTTGGACCAAATCTCTCTTCGTTGGTCTCAAACTTCTACACATGGTTTCTTGTGTCATATTACATCAATTTATGCTTGGCAATTGGCTTCGGTCAACTTTGAAGCTTGTCGAAACGAAGAAAGACCAAAATGGACAAACTTTGTTAAGGTGGATGATTCTTGGACCAAATCTCTCTTCGTTTGTCTCGAACTTCTCCACATGGTTTCTTGTGTCATATTACATCAATCCTTGCTTGAGAATTGGCTTCGGTCAACTTTGAAGCTTGTCAAAACGAAGAAAGACCAATATGGATGAACTTGGTTAAGGTGGATGATTCTTGGTCCAAATCTCTCTTCGTTTGTCTCAAACTTCTCCACATGGTTTCTTGTGTCATATTACATCAATCCTTGCTTGAGAATTGGCTTCGGTCAACTTTGAAGCTTGTCGAAATGAAGAAAGACCAATATGGACGAACTTGGTTAAGGTGGATGATTCTTGGTCCAAATCTCTCTTCGTTTGTCTCGAACTTCTCCACATGGTTTCTTGTGTCATATTACATCAATCCTTGCTTGACAATTGGCTTCGGTCAACTTTGAAGCTTGTCGAAACGAAGAAAGACCAAAATGGACGAACTTGGTTAAGATGGATGATTCTTGGACCAAATCTCTCTTCGTTGGTCGAAACTTCTACACATGGTTTCTTGTGTCATATTACATCAATTTATGCTTGGCAATTGGCTTCGGTCAACTTTGAAGCTAGTCGAAACGAAGAAAGACCAAAATGGACAAACTTTGTTAAGGTGGATGATTCTTGGACCAAATCTCTCTTCGTTTGTCTCGAACTTCTCCACATGGTTTCTTGTGTCATATTACATCAATCCTTGCTTGAGAATTGGCTTCGGTCAACTTTGAAGCTAGTCAAAACGAAGAAAGACCAATATGATGAACTTGGTTAAGGTGGATGATTCTTGGTCCAAATCTCTCTTCGTTTGTCTCAAACTTCTCCACATGGTTTCTTGTGTCATATTACATCAATCCTTGCTTGAGAATTGGCTTCGGTCAACTTTGAAGCTTGTCGAAATGAAGAAAGACCAATATGGACGAACTTGGTTAAGGTGGATGATTCTTGGTCCAAATCTCTCTTCGTTTGTCTCGAACTTCTCCACATGGTTTCTTGTGTCATATTACATCAATCCTTGCTTGACAATTGGCTTTGGTCAACTTTGAAGCTTGTCGAAACGAAGAAAGACCAAAATGGACGAACTTGGTTAAGATGGATGATTCTTGGACCAAATCTCTCTTCGTTGGTCGAAACTTCTACACATGGTTTCTTGTGTCATATTACATTAATTTATGCTTGGCAATTGGCTTCGGTCAACTTTGAAGCTAGTCGAAACGAAGAAAGACCAAAATGGACAAACTTTGTTAAAGTGGATGATTCTTGGACCAAATCTCTCTTCGTTTGTCTCGAACTTCTCCACATGGTTTCTTGTGTCATATTACATCAATCTATGCTTGGCAATTGGCTTCGGTCAACTTTGAAGCTTGTCGAAACGAAGAAAGACCAAAATGGACGAACTTGGTTAAGGTGGATGATTCTTGGTCCAAATCTCTCTTCGTTTGTCTCGAACTTCTCCACATGGTTTCTTGTGTCATATTACATCAATCCTTGCTTGACAATTGGCTTCGGTCAACTTTGAAGCTTGTCGAAACGAAGAAAGACCAATATGGATGAACTTGGTTAAGGTGGATGATTCTTGGTCCAAATCTCTCTTCGTTTGTCTCGAACTTCTCCACATGGTTTCTTGTGTCATATTACATCAATCCTTGCTTGACAATTGGCTTCGGTCAACTTTGAAGCTTGTCGAAACGAAGAAAGACTAAAATGGATGAACTTGGTTAAGGTGGATGATTCTTGGACCAAATCTCTCTTTGTTAGTCTCAAACTTCTCCACATGGTTTCTTGTGTCATATTACATCAATTTATGCTTGGCATTTGGCTTCGGTCAACTTTGAAGCTAGTCGAAACGAAGAAAGACAAAAATGGACAAACTTTGTTAAGGTGGATGATTCTTGGACCAAATCTCTCTTCGTTGGTCTCAAACTTCTACACATGGTTTCTTGTGTCATATTACATCAATCTATGCTTGGCAATTGGCTTCGGTCAACTTTGAAGCTAGTCGAAACGAAGAAAGACCAAAATGGATAAACTTTGTTAAGGTGGATGATTCTTGGACCAAATCTCTCTTCGTTTGTCTGAACTTCTACACATGGTTTCTTGTGTCATATTACATCAATCTATGCTTGGCAATTGGCTTCGGTCAACTTTGAAGCTTGTCGAAACGAAGAAAGACCAAAATGGACGAACTTGGTTAAGGTGGATGATTCTTGGACCAAATCTCTCTTCGTTTGTCTCGAACTTCTCCACATGGTTTCTTGTGTCATATTACATCAATTATGCTTGGCATTTGGCTTCGGTCAACTTTGAAGCTTGTCGAAACGAAGAAAGACTAAAATGGACGAACTTGGTTAAGGTGGATGATTCTTGGACCAAATCTCTCTTTGTTAGTCTCAAACTTCTCCACATGGTTTCTTGTGTCATATTACATCAATCTATGCTTGGCAATTGGCTTCGGTCAACTTTGAAGCTTGTCGAAACGAAGAAAGACCAAAATGGATGAACTTGGTTAAGGTGGATGATTCTTGGTCCAAATCTCTCTTCGTTTGTCTCGAACTTCTCCACATGGTTTCTTGTGTCATATTACATCAATCCTTGCTTGAGAATTGGCTTCGGTCAACTTTGAAGCTTGTCGAAACGAAGAAAGACCAATACGGACGAACTTGGTTAAGGTGGATGATTCTTGGTCCAAATCTCTCTTCGTTTGTCTCAAACTTCTCAACATGGTTTCTTGTGTCATATTACATCAATCCTTGCTTGACAATTGGCTTCGGTCAACTTTGAAGCTTGTCGAATCGAAAGAAAGACCAAAATGGACGAACTTGGTTAAGGTGGATGATTCTTGGACCAAATCTCTCTTTGTTAGTCTCAAACTTCTCTACATGGTTTCTTGTGTCATATTACATCAATTTATGCTTGGCATTTGGCTTCGGTCAACTTTGAAGCTAGTCGAAACGAAGAAAGACCAAAATGGACAAACTTTGTTAAGGTGGATGATTCTTGGACCAAATCTCTCTTTGTTGGTCTCAAACTTCTACACATGGTTTCTTGTGTCATATTACATCAATCTATGCTTGGCAATTGGCTTCGGTCAACTTTGAAGCTAGTCGAAACGAAGAAAGACCAAAATGGACAAACTTTGTTAAGGTGGATGATTCTTGGACCAAATCTCTCTTCGTTTGTCTCGAACTTCTCCACATGGTTTCTTGTGTCATATTACATCAATTTATGCTTGGCATTTGGCTTCGGTCAACTTTGAAGCTTGTCGAAACAAAGAAAGACTAAAATATGAACTTGGTTAAGGTGGATGATTCTTGGACCAAATCTCTCTTTGTTAGTCTCAAACTTCTCCACATGGTTTCTTGTGTCATATTACATCAATTTATGCTTGGCATTTGGCTTCGGTCAACTTTGAAGCTTGTCGAAACGAAGAAAGACTAAAATGGATGAACTTGGTTAAGGTGGATGATTCTTGGTCCAAATCTCTCTTCGTTTTCTCGAACTTCTCCACATGGTTTCTTGTGTCATATTACATCAATCCTTGCTTGACAATTGGCTTCGGTCAACTTTGAAGCTTGTCGAAATGAAGAAAGACTAAAATGGATGAACTTGGTTAAGGTGGATGATTCTTAGACCAAATCTCTCTTTGTTAGTCTAAACTTCTCCACATGGTTTCTTGTGTCATATTACATCAATTTATGCTTGGCATTTGGCTTCGGTCAACTTTGAAGCTAGTCGAAACGAAGAAAGACAAAAATGGACAAACTTTGTTAAGGTGGATGATTCTTGGACCAAATCTCTCTTTGTTGGTCTCAAACTTCTACACATGGTTTCTTGTGTCATATTACATCAATCTATGCTTGGCAATTGGCTTCGGTCAACTTTGAAGCTTGTCGAAACGAAGAAAGACCAAAATGGACGAACTTGGTTAAGGTGGATGATTCTTGGACCAAATCTCTCTTCGTTTGTCTCGAACTTCTCCACATGGTTTCTTGTGTCATATTACATCAATTTATGCTTGGCATTTGGCTTCGGTCAACTTTGAAGCTTGTCAAAACGAAGAAAGACTAAAATGGACGAACTTGGTTAAGGTGGATGATTCTTGGACCAAATCTCTCTTTGTCAGTCTCAAACTTCTCCACATGGTTTCTTGTGTCATATTACATCAATTTATGCTTGGCATTTGGCTTCGGTCAACTTTGAAGCTTGTCGAAACGAAGAAAGACTAAAATGGACGAACTTGGTTAAGGTGGATGATTCTTGGACCAAATCTCTCTTCGTTTGTCTCGAACTTCTCCACATGGTTTCTTGTGTCATATTACATCAATTTATGCTTGGCATTTGGCTTCGGTCAACTTTGAAGCTTGTCGAAACGAAGAAAGACTAAAATGGATGAACTTGGTTAAGGTGGATGATTCTTGGACCAAATCTCTCTTTGTCAGTCTCAAACTTCTCCACATGGTTTCTTGTGTCATATTACATCAATCTATGCTTGGCATTTGGCTTCGGTCAACTTTGAAGCTTGTCGAAACGAAGAAAGACTAAAATGGACGAACTTGGTTAAGGTGGATGATTCTTGGACCAAATCTCTCTTCGTTTTCTCGAACTTCTCCACATGGTTTCTTGTGTCATATTACATCAATCCTTGCTTGACAATTGGCTTCGGTCAACTTTGAAGCTTGTCGAAACGAAGAAAGACCAAAATGGACGAACTTGGTTAAGGTGGATGATTCTTGGACCAAATCTCTCTTTGTTAGTCTAAACTTCTCCACATGGTTTCTTGTGTCATATTACATCAATTTATGCTTGGCATTTGGCTTCGGTCAACTTTGAAGCTAGTCGAAACGAAGAAAGACAAAATGGACAAACTTGGTTAAGGTGGATGATTCTTGGACCAAATCTCTCTTTGTTGGTCTCAAACTTCTACACATGGTTTCTTGTGTCATATTACATCAATCTATGCTTGGCAATTGGCTTCGGTCAACTTTGAAGCTTGTCGAAACGAAGAAAGACTAAAATGGACGAACTTGGTTAAGGTGGATGATTCTTGGTCCAAATCTCTCTTCGTTTGTCTCGAACTTCTCCACATGGTTTCTTGTGTCATATTACATCAATCCTTGCTTGACAATTGGCTTCGGTCAACTTTGAAGCTTGTCGAAACGAAGAAAGACCAAAATGGACGAACTTGGTTAAGGTGGATGATTCTTGGACCAAATCTCTCTTTGTTGGTCTCAAACTTCTCCACATGGTTTCTTGTGTCATATTACATCAATTTATGCTTGGCATTTGGCTTCGGTCAACTTTGAAGCTAGTCGAAACGAAGAAAGACCAAAATGGACGAACTTGGTTAAGGTGGATGATTCTTGGACCAAATCTCTCTTTGTTGGTCTCAAACTTCTACACATGGTTTCTTGTGTCATATTACATCAATCTATGCTTGGCAATTGGCTTCGGTCAACTTTGAAGCTTGTCGAAACGAAGAAAGACCAAAATGGACGAACTTGGTTAAGGTGGATGATTCTTGGACCAAATCTCTCTTCGTTTGTCTCGAACTTCTCCACATGGTTTCTTGTGTCATATTACATCAATTTATGCTTGGCATTTGGCTTCGGTCAACTTTGAAGCTTGTCGAAACGAAGAAAGACTAAAATGGACGAACTTGGTTAAGGTGGATGATTCTTGGACCAAATCTCTCTTTGTTGTCTCAAACTTCTCCACATGGTTTCTTGTGTCATATTACATCAATTTATGCTTGGCATTTGGCTTCGGTCAACTTTGAAGCTTGTCGAAACGAAGAAAGACTAAAATGGACGAACTTGGTTAAGGTGGATGATTCTTGGACCAAATCTCTCTTCGTTTGTCTCGAACTTCTCCACATGGTTTCTTGTGTCATATTACATCAATTTATGCTTGGCATTTGGCTTCGGTCAACTTTGAAGCTTGTCGAAACGAAGAAAGACCAAAATGGACGAACTTGGTTAAGGTGGATGATTCTTGGACCAAATCTCTCTTTGTTTGTCTCAAACTTCTCCACATGGTTTCTTGTGTCATATTACATCAATCTATGCTTGGCATTTGGCTTCGGTCAACTTTGAAGCTTGTCGAAACGAAGAAAGACCAAAATGGACGAACTTGGTTAAGGTGGATGATTCTTGGACCAAATCTCTCTTCGTTTGTCTCGAACTTCTCCACATGGTTTCTTGTGTCATATTACATCAATCCTTGCTTGACAATTGGCTTCGGTCAACTTTGAAGCTTGTCGAAACGAAGAAAGACCAATATGGACGAACTTGGTTAAGGTGGATGATTCTTGGACCAAATCTCTCTTCGTTTGTCTCGAACTTCTCCACATGGTTTCTTGTGTCATATTACATCAATCCTTGCTTGACAATTGGCTTCGGTCAACTTTGAAGCTTGTCGAAACGAAGAAAGACCAATATGGACGAACTTGGTTAAGGTGGATGATTCTTGGTCCAAATCTCTCTTCGTTTGTCTCAAACTTCTACACATGGTTTCTTGTGTCATATTACATCAATCTATGCTTGGCAATTGGCTTCGGTCAACTTTGAAGCTTGTCGAAACGAAGAAAGACCAAAATGGACGAACTTGGTTAAGGTGGATGATTCTTGGACCAAATCTCTCTTTGTTAGTCTCAAACTTCTCCACATGGTTTCTTGTGTCATATTACATCAATCTATGCTTGGCAATTGGCTTCGGTCAACTTTGAAGCTTGTCGAAACGAAGAAAGACCAAAATGGATAAACTTTGTTAAGGTGGATGATTCTTGGACCAAATCTCTCTTCGTTTGTCTCGAACTTCTACACATGGTTTCTTGTGTCATATTACATCAATCTATGCTTGGCAATTGGCTTCGGTCAACTTTGAAGCTTGTCGAAACGAAGAAAGACCAAAATGGACGAACTTGGTTAGGTGGATGATTCTTGGACCAAATCTCTCTTCGTTGGTCTCAAACTTCTACACATGGTTTCTTGTGTCATATTACATCAATTTATGCTTGGCATTTGGCTTCGGTCAACTTTGAAGCTTGTCGAAACGAAGAAAGACCAAAATGGACGAACTTGGTTAAGGTGGATGATTCTTGGACCAAATCTCTCTTTGTTAGTCTCAAACTTCTACACATGGTTTCTTGTGTCATATTACATCAATCTATGCTTGGCAATTGGCTTCGGTCAACTTTGAAGCTTGTCGAAACGAAGAAAGACCAAAATGGATGAACTTGGTTAAGGTGGATGATTCTTGGACCAAATCTCTCTTCGTTTGTCTCGAACTTCTCCACATGGTTTCTTGTGTCATATTACATCAATTTATGCTTGGCATTTGGCTTCGGTCAACTTTGAAGCTTGTCGAAACGAAGAAAGACCAAAATGGACGAACTTGGTTAAGTTGGATGATTCTTGGACCAAATCTCTCTTTGTTAGTCTCAAACTTCTACACATGGTTTCTTGTGTCATATTACATCAATCTATGCTTGGCAATTGGCTTCGGTCAACTTTGAAGCTTGTCGAAACGAAGAAAGACTAAAATGGATGAACTTGGTTAAGGTGGATGATTCTTAGACCAAATCTCTCTTTGTTAGTCTCAAACTTCTCCACATGGTTTCTTGTGTCATATTACATCAATTTATGCTTGGCATTTGGCTTCGGTCAACTTTGAAGCTTGTCGAAACGAAGAAAGACCAAAATGGACGAACTTGGTTAAGGTGGATGATTCTTGGTCCAAATCTCTCTTCGTTTGTCTCGAACTTCTCCACATGGTTTCTTGTGTCATATTACATCAATCCTTGCTTGACAATTGGCTTCGGTCAACTTTGAAGCTTGTCGAAACGAAGAAAGACCAATATGGACGAACTTGGTTAAGGTGGATGATTCTTGGTCCAAATCTCTCTTCGTTTTTCTCAAACTTCTCCACATGGTTTCTTTGTCATATTACATCAATCCTTGCTTGAGAATTGGCTTCGGTCAACTTTGAAGCTTGTCGAAACGAAGAAAGACCAATATGGACGAACTTGGTTAAGGTGGATGATTCTTGGTCCAAATCTCTCTTCGTTTGTCTCGAACTTCTCCACATGGTTTCTTGTGTCATATTACATCAATCCTTGCTTGACAATTGGCTTCGGTCAACTTTGAAGCTTGTCGAAACGAAGAAAGACCAAAATGGACGAACTTGGTTAGGTGGATGATTCTTGGACCAAATCTCTCTTCGTTGGTCTCAAACTTCTACACATGGTTTCTTGTGTCATATTACATTAATTTATGCTTGGCAATTGGCTTCGGTCAACTTTGAAGCTAGTCGAAACGAAGAAAGACCAAAATGGATAAACTTTGTTAAGGTGGATGATTCTTGGACCAAATCTCTCTTCGTTTGTCTCGAACTTCTCCACATGGTTTCTTGTGTCATATTACATCAATCCTTGCTTGAGAATTGGCTTCGGTCAACTTTGAAGCTTGTCGAAACGAAGAAAGACCAATATGGACGAACTTGGTTAAGGTGGATGATTCTTGGACCAAATCTCTCTTCGTTTGTCTCGAACTTCTCCACATGGTTTCTTGTGTCATATTACATCAATCCTTGCTTGACAATTGGCTTCGGTCAACTTTGAAGCTTGTCGAAACGAAGAAAGACCAATATGGACGAACTTGGTTAAGGTGGATGATTCTTGGTCCAAATCTCTCTTCGTTTTCTCGAACTTCTCCACATGGTTTCTTGTGTCATATTACATCAATCCTTGCTTGAGAATTGGCTTCGGTCAACTTTGAAGCTTGTCGAAACGAAGAAAGACCAATATGGACGAACTTGGTTAAGGTGGATGATTCTTGGACCAAATCTCTCTTCGTTGTCTCAAACTTCTACACATGGTTTCTTGTGTCATATTACATTAATTTATGCTTGGCATTGGCTTCGGTCAACTTTGAAGCTAGTCGAAACGAAGAAAGACCAAAATGGATAAACTTTGTTAAGGTGGATGATTCTTGGACCAAATCTCTCTTCGTTTGTCTCGAACTTCTCCACATGGTTTCTTGTGTCATATTACATCAATCCTTGCTTGAGAATTGGCTTCGGTCAACTTTGAAGCTTGTCGAAACGAAGAAAGACCAATATGGACGAACTTGGTTAAGGTGGATGATTCTTGGTCCAAATCTCTCTTCGTTTGTCTCGAACTTCTCCACATGGTTTCTTGTGTCATATTACATCAATCCTTGCTTGAGAATTGGCTTCGGTCAACTTTGAAGCTTGTCGAAACGAAGAAAGACCAATATGGACGAACTTGGTTAAGGTGGATGATTCTTGGTCCAAATCTCTCTTCGTTTGTCTCAAACTTCTCCACATGGTTTCTTGTGTCATATTACATCAATCTTGCTTGACAATTGGCTTCGGTCAACTTTGAAGCTTGTCGAAACGAAGAAAGACCAAAATGGACGAACTTGGTTAAGGTGGATGATTCTTGGACCAAATCTCTCTTCGTTTGTCTCGAACTTCTCCACATGGTTTCTTGTGTCATATTACATCAATCCTTGCTTGACAATTGGCTTCGGTCAACTTTGAAGCTTGTCGAAACGAAGAAAGACCAAAATGGACGAACTTGGTTAAGATGGATGATTCTTGGACCAAATCTCTCTTCGTTGGTCGAAACTTCTACACATGGTTTCTTGTGTCATATTACATTAATTTATGCTTGGCAATTGGCTTCGGTCAACTTTGAAGCTAGTCGAAACGAAGAAAGACCAAAATGGACAAACTTTGTTAAGGTGGATGATTCTTGGACCAAATCTCTCTTCGTTTGTCTCGAACTTCTCCACATGGTTTCTTGTGTCATATTACATCAATCCTTGCTTGACAATTGGCTTCGGTCAACTTTGAAGCTTGTCGAAACGAAGAAAGACCAATATGGACGAACTTGGTTAAGGTGGATGATTCTTGGTCCAAATCTCTCTTCGTTTTCTCGAACTTCTCCACATGGTTTCTTGTGTCATATTACATCAATCCTTGCTTGAGAATTGGCTTCGGTCAACTTTGAAGCTTGTCGAAACGAAGAAAGACCAAAATGGACGAACTTGGTTAAGGTGGATGATTCTTGGACCAAATCTCTCTTCGTTGGTCTCAAACTTCTACACATGGTTTCTTGTGTCATATTACATCAATTTATGCTTGGCATTGGCTTCGGTCAACTTTGAAGCTTGTCGAAACGAAGAAAGACCAAAATGGATAAACTTGTTAAGGTGGATGATTCTTGGACCAAATCTCTCTTCGTTTGTCTCGAACTTCTCCACATGGTTTCTTGTGTCATATTACATCAATCTTGCTTGAGAATTGGCTTCGGTCAACTTTGAAGCTTGTCGAAACGAAGAAAGACCAAAATGGACGAACTTGGTTAAGGTGGATGATTCTTGGACCAAATCTCTCTTCGTTTGTCTCGAACTTCTCCACATGGTTTCTTGTGTCATATTACATCAATCCTTGCTTGAGAATTGGCTTCGGTCAACTTTGAAGCTTGTCGAAACGAAGAAAGACCAAAATGGACGAACTTGGTTAAGGTGGATGATTCTTGGTCCAAATCTCTCTTCGTTTGTCTCAAACTTCTCCACATGGTTTCTTGTGTCATATTACATCAATCCTTGCTTGACAATTGGCTTCGGTCAACTTTGAAGCTTGTCGAAACGAAGAAAGACCAATATGGATGAACTTGGTTAAGGTGGATGATTCTTGGTCCAAATCTCTCTTCGTTTGTCTCGAACTTCTCCACATGGTTTCTTGTGTCATATTACATCAATCCTTGCTTGACAATTGGCTTCGGTCAACTTTGAAGCTTGTCGAAACGAAGAAAGACCAAAATGGACGAACTTGGTTAAGGTGGATGATTCTTGGACCAAATCTCTCTTCGTTGGTCGAAACTTCTACACATGGTTTCTTGTGTCATATTACATCAATTTATGCTTGGCAATTGGCTTCGGTCAACTTTGAAGCTAGTCGAAACGAAGAAAGACCAAAATGGACAAACTTTGTTAAGGTGGATGATTCTTGGACCAAATCTCTCTTCGTTTGTCTCGAACTTCTACACATGGTTTCTTGTGTCATATTACATCAATTTATGCTTGGCAATTGGCTTCGGTCAACTTTGAAGCTTGTCGAAACGAAGAAAGACCAAAATGGATGAACTTGGTTAAGGTGGATGATTCTTGGACCAAATCTCTCTTCGTTTGTCTCGAACTTCTCCACATGGTTTCTTGTGTCATATTACATCAATCCTTGCTTGAGAATTGGCTTCGGTCAACTTTGAAGCTTGTCGAAACGAAGAAAGACCAAAATGGACGAACTTGGTTAAGTTGGATGATTCTTGGACCAAATCTCTCTTCGTTAGTCTCAAACTTCTACACATGGTTTCTTGTGTCATATTACATCAATCTATGCTTGGCAATTGGCTTCGGTCAACTTTGAAGCTTGTCGAAACGAAGAAAGACCAAAATGGATGAACTTGGTTAAGGTGGATGATTCTTGGACCAAATCTCTCTTTGTTAGTCTCAAACTTCTCCACATGGTTTCTTGTGTCATATTACATCAATTTATGCTTGGCATTTGGCTTCGGTCAACTTTGAAGCTTGTCGAAACGAAGAAAGACCAAAATGGACGAACTTGGTTAAGGTGGATGATTCTTGGTCCAAATCTCTCTTCGTTTGTCTCGAACTTCTCCACATGGTTTCTTGTGTCATATTACATCAATCCTTGCTTGACAATTGGCTTCGGTCAACTTTGAAGCTTGTCGAAACGAAGAAAGACCAATACGGACGAACTTGGTTAAGGTGGATGATTCTTGGTCCAAATCTCTCTTCGTTTGTCTCAAACTTCTCCACATGGTTTCTTTGTCATATTACATCAATCCTTGCTTGAGAATTGGCTTCGGTCAACTTTGAAGCTTGTCGAAACGAAGAAAGACCAAAATGGACGAACTTGGTTAAGGTGGATGATTCTTGGACCAAATCTCTCTTCGTTTGTCTCGAACTTCTCCACATGGTTTCTTGTGTCATATTACATCAATCCTTGCTTGACAATTGGCTTCGGTCAACTTTGAAGCTTGTCGAAACGAAGAAAGACCAAAATGGACGAACTTGGTTAGGTGGATGATTCTTGGACCAAATCTCTCTTCGTTGGTCTCAAACTTCTACACATGGTTTCTTGTGTCATATTACATCAATTTATGCTTGGCAATTGGCTTCGGTCAACTTTGAAGCTTGTCGAAACGAAGAAAGACCAAAATGGATAAACTTTGTTAAGGTGGATGATTCTTGGACCAAATCTCTCTTCGTTTGTCTCGAACTTCTCCACATGGTTTCTTGTGTCATATTACATCAATCTTGCTTGAGAATTGGCTTCGGTCAACTTTGAAGCTTGTCGAAACGAAGAAAGACCAATATGGATGAACTTGGTTAAGGTGGATGATTCTTGGTCCAAATCTCTCTTCGTTTGTCTCGAACTTCTCCACATGGTTTCTTGTGTCATATTACATCAATCCTTGCTTGACAATTGGCTTCGGTCAACTTTGAAGCTTGTCGAAACGAAGAAAGACCAAAATGGACGAACTTGGTTAAGGTGGATGATTCTTGGTCCAAATCTCTCTTCGTTTTCTCGAACTTCTCCACATGGTTTCTTGTGTCATATTACATCAATCCTTGCTTGAGAATTGGCTTCGGTCAACTTTGAAGCTTGTCGAAACGAAGAAAGACCAATATGGACGAACTTGGTTAAGGTGGATGATTCTTGGACCAAATCTCTCTTCGTTGTCTCAAACTTCTACACATGGTTTCTTGTGTCATATTACATCAATTTATGCTTGGCATTGGCTTCGGTCAACTTTGAAGCTAGTCGAAACGAAGAAAGACCAAAATGGATAAACTTGTTAAGGTGGATGATTCTTGGACCAAATCTCTCTTCGTTTGTCTCGAACTTCTCCACATGGTTTCTTGTGTCATATTACATCAATCCTTGCTTGAGAATTGGCTTCGGTCAACTTTGAAGCTTGTCGAAACGAAGAAAGACCAATATGGACGAACTTGGTTAAGGTGGATGATTCTTGGTCCAAATCTCTCTTCGTTTGTCTCGAACTTCTCCACATGGTTTCTTGTGTCATATTACATCAATCTTGCTTGACAATTGGCTTCGGTCAACTTTGAAGCTTGTCGAAACGAAGAAAGACCAAAATGGACGAACTTGGTTAAGATGGATGATTCTTGGACCAAATCTCTCTTCGTTGGTCGAAACTTCTACACATGGTTTCTTGTGTCATATTACATCAATTTATGCTTGGCAATTGGCTTCGGTCAACTTTGAAGCTAGTCGAAACGAAGAAAGACCAAAATGGACGAACTTTGTTAAGGTGGATGATTCTTGGACCAAATCTCTCTTCGTTTGTCTCGAACTTCTACACATGGTTTCTTGTGTCATATTACATCAATTTATGCTTGGCAATTGGCTTCGGTCAACTTTGAAGCTTGTCGAAACGAAGAAAGACCAAAATGGATGAACTTGGTTAAGGTGGATGATTCTTGGACCAAATCTCTCTTCGTTTGTCTCGAACTTCTCCACATGGTTTCTTGTGTCATATTACATCAATCCTTGCTTGAGAATTGGCTTCGGTCAACTTTGAAGCTTGTCGAAACGAAGAAAGACCAAAATGGACGAACTTGGTTAAGGTGGATGATTCTTGGACCAAATCTCTCTTTGTTAGTCTCAAACTTCTACACATGGTTTCTTGTGTCATATTACATCAATCTATGCTTGGCAATTGGCTTCGGTCAACTTTGAAGCTTGTCGAAACGAAGAAAGACTAAAATGGACGAACTTGGTTAAGGTGGATGATTCTTGGACCAAATCTCTCTTTGTTAGTCTCAAACTTCTCCACATGGTTTCTTGTGTCATATTACATCAATTTATGCTTGGCATTTGGCTTCGGTCAACTTTGAAGCTTGTCGAAACGAAGAAAGACCAAAATGGACGAACTTGGTTAAGGTGGATGATTCTTGGACCAAATCTCTCTTCGTTTGTCTCGAACTTCTCCACATGGTTTCTTGTGTCATATTACATCAATCCTTGCTTGACAATTGGCTTCGGTCAACTTTGAAGCTTGTCGAAACGAAGAAAGACCAATATGGACGAACTTGGTTAAGGTGGATGATTCTTGGTCCAAATCTCTCTTCGTTTTTCTCAAACTTCTCCACATGGTTTCTTGTGTCATATTACATCAATCCTTGCTTGAGAATTGGCTTCGGTCAACTTTGAAGCTTGTCGAAACGAAGAAAGACCAATATGGACGAACTTGGTTAAGGTGGATGATTCTTGGTCCAAATCTCTCTTCGTTTGTCTCGAACTTCTCCACATGGTTTCTTGTGTCATATTACATCAATCCTTGCTTGACAATTGGCTTCGGTCAACTTTGAAGCTTGTCGAAACGAAGAAAGACCAAAATGGACGAACTTGGTTAGGTGGATGATTCTTGGACCAAATCTCTCTTCGTTGGTCTCAAACTTCTACACATGGTTTCTTGTGTCATATTACATTAATTTATGCTTGGCAATTGGCTTCGGTCAACTTTGAAGCTTGTCCAAACGAAGAAAGACCAAAATGGATAAACTTTGTTAAGGTGGATGATTCTTGGACCAAATCTCTCTTCGTTTGTCTCGAACTTCTCCACATGGTTTCTTGTGTCATATTACATCAATCCTTGCTTGAGAATTGGCTTCGGTCAACTTTGAAGCTTGTCGAAACGAAGAAAGACCAATACGGATGAACTTGGTTAAGGTGGATGATTCTTGGTCCAAATCTCTCTTCGTTTGTCTCGAACTTCTCCACATGGTTTCTTGTGTCATATTACATCAATCCTTGCTTGACAATTGGCTTCGGTCAACTTTGAAGCTTGTCGAAACGAAGAAAGACCAATATGGACGAACTTGGTTAAGGTGGATGATTCTTGGTCCAAATCTCTCTTCGTTTTCTCGAACTTCTCCACATGGTTTCTTGTGTCATATTACATCAATCCTTGCTTGAGAATTGGCTTCGGTCAACTTTGAAGCTTGTCGAAACGAAGAAAGACCAATATGGACGAACTTGGTTAAGGTGGATGATTCTTGGTCCAAATCTCTCTTCGTTCGTCTCAAACTTCTACACATGGTTTCTTCTGTCATATTACATTAATTTATGCTTGGCATTGGCTTCGGTCAACTTTGAAGCTAGTCGAAACGAAGAAAGACCAAAATGGATAAACTTTGTTAAGGTGGATGATTCTTGGACCAAATCTCTCTTCGTTTGTCTCGAACTTCTCCACATGGTTTCTTGTGTCATATTACATCAATCCTTGCTTGAGAATTGGCTTCGGTCAACTTTGAAGCTTGTCGAAACGAAGAAAGACCAATATGGACGAACTTGGTTAAGGTGGATGATTCTTGGTCCAAATCTCTCTTCGTTTGTCTCGAACTTCTCCACATGGTTTCTTGTGTCATATTACATCAATCCTTGCTTGAGAATTGGCTTCGGTCAACTTTGAAGCTTGTCGAAACGAAGAAAGACCAATATGGACGAACTTGGTTAAGGTGGATGATTCTTGGTCCAAATCTCTCTTCGTTTGTCTCAAACTTCTCCACATGGTTTCTTGTGTCATATTACATCAATCCTTGCTTGACAATTGGCTTCGGTCAACTTTGAAGCTTGTCAAAACGAAGAAAGACCAATATGGATGAACTTGGTTAAGGTGGATGATTCTTGGACCAAATCTCTCTTCGTTTGTCTCGAACTTCTCCACATGGTTTCTTGTGTCATATTACATCAATCCTTGCTTGACAATTGGCTTCGGTCAACTTTGAAGCTTGTCGAAATGAAGAAAGACAAAAATGGACAAACTTGGTTAAGGTGGATGATTCTTGGACCAAATCTCTCTTCGTTGGTCGAAACTTCTACACATGGTTTCTTGTGTCATATTACATCAATTTATGCTTGGCAATTGGCTTCGGTCAACTTTGAAGCTAGTCGAAACGAAGAAAGACCAAAATGGACAAACTTTGTTAAGGTGGATGATTCTTGGACCAAATCTCTCTTCGTTTGTCTCGAACTTCTACACATGGTTTCTTGTGTCATATTACATCAATTTATGCTTGGCAATTGGCTTCGGTCAACTTTGAAGCTTGTCGAAACGAAGAAAGACCAATATGGATGAACTTGGTTAAGGTGGATGATTCTTGGACCAAATCTCTCTTCGTTTGTCTCGAACTTCTCCACATGGTTTCTTGTGTCATATTACATCAATCCTTGCTTGACAATTGGCTTCGGTCAACTTTGAAGCTTGTCGAAACGAAGAAAGACCAAAATGGACGAACTTGGTTAGGTGGATGATTCTTGGACCAAATCTCTCTTCGTTGGTCTCAAACTTCTACACATGGTTTCTTGTGTCATATTACATCAATTTATGCTTGGCAATTGGCTTCGGTCAACTTTGAAGCTAGTCCAAACGAAGAAAGACCAAAATGGATAAACTTTGTTAAGGTGGATGATTCTTGGACCAAATCTCTCTTCGTTTGTCTCGAACTTCTCCACATGGTTTCTTGTGTCATATTACATCAATCTATGCTTGGCAATTGGCTTCGGTCAACTTTGAAGCTTGTCAAAACGAAGAAAGACCAAAATGGACGAACTTGGTTAGGTGGATGATTCTTGGACCAAATCTCTCTTCGTTGGTCTCAAACTTCTACACATGGTTTCTTGTGTCATATTACATCAATCCTTGCTTGAGAATTGGCTTCGGTCAACTTTGAAGCTTGTCGAAACGAAGAAAGACCAATATGGACGAACTTGGTTAAGGTGGATGATTCTTGGTCCAAATCTCTCTTCGTTTGTCTCGAACTTCTCCACATGGTTTCTTGTGTCATATTACATCAATCCTTGCTTGACAATTGGCTTCGGTCAACTTTGAAGCTTGTCGAAACGAAGAAAGACCAATATGGACGAACTTGGTTAAGGTGGATGATTCTTGGTCCAAATCTCTCTTCGTTTGTCTCGAACTTCTCCACATGGTTTCTTGTGTCATATTACATCAATCCTTGCTTGAGAATTGGCTTCGGTCAACTTTGAAGCTTGTCGAAACGAAGAAAGACCAAAATGGACGAACTTGGTTAAGGTGGATGATTCTTGGACCAAATCTCTCTTCGTTCGTCTCAAACTTCTACACATGGTTTCTTGTGTCATATTACATCAATTTATGCTTGGCATTGGCTTCGGTCAACTTTGAAGCTAGTCGAAACGAAGAAAGACCAAAATGGATAAACTTTGTTAAGGTGGATGATTCTTGGACCAAATCTCTCTTCGTTTGTCTCGAACTTCTCCACATGGTTTCTTGTGTCATATTACATCAATCCTTGCTTGAGAATTGGCTTCGGTCAACTTTGAAGCTTGTCGAAACGAAGAAAGACCAAAATGGACGAACTTGGTTAAGGTGGATGATTCTTGGACCAAATCTCTCTTCGTTTGTCTCGAACTTCTCCACATGGTTTCTTGTGTCATATTACATCAATCCTTGCTTGAGAATTGGCTTCGGTCAACTTTGAAGCTTGTCGAAACGAAGAAAGACCAAAATGGACGAACTTGGTTAAGGTGGATGATTCTTGGACCAAATCTCTCTTCGTTTGTCTCAAACTTCTCCACATGGTTTCTTGTGTCATATTACATCAATCCTTGCTTGACAATTGGCTTCGGTCAACTTTGAAGCTTGTCAAACGAAGAAAGACCAATATGGATGAACTTGGTTAAGGTGGATGATTCTTGACCAAATCTCTCTTCGTTTGTCTCGAACTTCTCCACATGGTTTCTTGTGTCATATTACATCAATCCTTGCTTGACAATTGGCTTCGGTCAACTTTGAAGCTTGTCGAAACGAAGAAAGACAAAAATGGACAAACTTGGTTAAGGTGGATGATTCTTGGACCAAATCTCTCTTCGTTGGTCGAAACTTCTACACATGGTTTCTTGTGTCATATTACATCAATTTATGCTTGGCAATTGGCTTCGGTCAACTTTGAAGCTAGTCGAAACGAAGAAAGACCAAAATGGACAAACTTTGTTAAGGTGGATGATTCTTGGACCAAATCTCTCTTCGTTTGTCTCGAACTTCTACACATGGTTTCTTGTGTCATATTACATCAATTTATGCTTGGCAATTGGCTTCGGTCAACTTTGAAGCTTGTCGAAACGAAGAAAGACCAATATGGATGAACTTGGTTAAGGTGGATGATTCTTGGACCAAATCTCTCTTCGTTTGTCTCGAACTTCTCCACATGGTTTCTTGTGTCATATTACATCAATCCTTGCTTGACAATTGGCTTCGGTCAACTTTGAAGCTTGTCGAAACGAAGAAAGACCAAAATGGACGAACTTGGTTAGGTGGATGATTCTTGGACCAAATCTCTCTTCGTTGGTCTCAAACTTCTACACATGGTTTCTTGTGTCATATTACATCAATTTATGCTTGGCAATTGGCTTCGGTCAACTTTGAAGCTTGTCGAAACGAAGAAAGACCAAAATGGATAAACTTGGTTAAGGTGGATGATTCTTGGACCAAATCTCTCTTCGTTTGTCTCGAACTTCTCCACATGGTTTCTTGTGTCATATTACATCAATCTATGCTTGGCAATTGGCTTCGGTCAACTTTGAAGCTTGTCGAAACGAAGAAAGACCAAAATGGACGAACTTGGTTAGGTGGATGATTCTTGGACCAAATCTCTCTTCGTTGGTCTCAAACTTCTACACATGGTTTCTTGTGTCATATTACATCAATCCTTGCTTGAGAATTGGCTTCGGTCAACTTTGAAGCTTGTCGAAACGAAGAAAGACCAAAATGGACGAACTTGGTTAAGGTGGATGATTCTTGGACCAAATCTCTCTTCGTTTGTCTCGAACTTCTCCACATGGTTTCTTGTGTCATATTACATCAATCCTTGCTTGACAATTGGCTTCGGTCAACTTTGAAGCTTGTCGAAACGAAGAAAGACCAATATGGACGAACTTGGTTAAGGTGGATGATTCTTGGTCCAAATCTCTCTTCGTTTGTCTCGAACTTCTCCACATGGTTTCTTGTGTCATATTACATCAATCCTTGCTTGAGAATTGGCTTCGGTCAACTTTGAAGCTTGTCGAAACGAAGAAAGACCAATATGGACGAACTTGGTTAAGGTGGATGATTCTTGGTCCAAATCTCTCTTCGTTTGTCTCAAACTTCTCCACATGGTTTCTTGTGTCATATTACATCAATCCTTGCTTGACAATTGGCTTCGGTCAACTTTGAAGCTTGTCGAAACGAAGAAAGACCAATATGGACGAACTTGGTTAAGGTGGATGATTCTTGGACCAAATCTCTCTTCGTTCGTCTCAAACTTCTACACATGGTTTCTTGTGTCATATTACATCAATTTATGCTTGGCATTGGCTTCGGTCAACTTTGAAGCTTGTCGAAACGAAGAAAGACCAAAATGGATAAACTTGTTAAGGTGGATGATTCTTGGACCAAATCTCTCTTCGTTTGTCTCGAACTTCTCCACATGGTTTCTTGTGTCATATTACATCAATCCTTGCTTGAGAATTGGCTTCGGTCAACTTTGAAGCTTGTCGAAACGAAGAAAGACCAATATGGACGAACTTGGTTAAGGTGGATGATTCTTGGTCCAAATCTCTCTTCGTTTGTCTCGAACTTCTCCACATGGTTTCTTGTGTCATATTACATCAATCCTTTCTTGAGAATTGGCTTCGGTCAACTTTGAAGCTTGTCGAAACGAAGAAAGACCAATATGGACGAACTTGGTTAAGGTGGATGATTCTTGGTCCAAATCTCTCTTCGTTTGTCTCAAACTTCTCCACATGGTTTCTTGTGTCATATTACATCAATCCTTGCTTGACAATTGGCTTCGGTCAACTTTGAAGCTTGTCAAAACGAAGAAAGACCAATACGGATGAACTTGGTTAAGGTGGATGATTCTTGCTCCAAATCTCTCTTCGTTTGTCTCGAACTTCTCCACATGGTTTCTTGTGTCATATTACATCAATCCTTGCTTGACAATTGGCTTCGGTCAACTTTGAAGCTTGTCGAAACGAAGAAAGACAAAAATGGACAAACTTGGTTAAGATGGATGATTCTTGGACCAAATCTCTCTTCGTTGGTCGAAACTTCTACACATGGTTTCTTGTGTCATATTACATCAATTTATGCTTGGCAATTGGCTTCGGTCAACTTTGAAGCTAGTCGAAACGAAGAAAGACCAAAATGGACAAACTTTGTTAAGGTGGATGATTCTTGGACCAAATCTCTCTTCGTTTGTCTCGAACTTCTACACATGGTTTCTTGTGTCATATTACATCAATTTATGCTTGGCAATTGGCTTCGGTCAACTTTGAAGCTTGTCGAAACGAAGAAAGACCAATATGGATGAACTTGGTTAAGGTGGATGATTCTTGGACCAAATCTCTCTTCGTTTGTCTCGAACTTCTCCACATGGTTTCTTGTGTCATATTACATCAATCCTTGCTTGACAATTGGCTTCGGTCAACTTTGAAGCTTGTCGAAACGAAGAAAGACCAAAATGGACGAACTTGGTTAGGTGGATGATTCTTGGACCAAATCTCTCTTCGTTGGTCTCAAACTTCTACACATGGTTTCTTGTGTCATATTACATTAATTTATGCTTGGCAATTGGCTTCGGTCAACTTTGAAGCTTGTCGAAACGAAGAAAGACCAAAATGGATAAACTTTGTTAAGGTGGATGATTCTTGGACCAAATCTCTCTTCGTTTGTCTCGAACTTCTCCACATGGTTTCTTGTGTCATATTACATCAATCTATGCTTGGCAATTGGCTTCGGTCAACTTTGAAGCTTGTCGAAACGAAGAAAGACCAAAATGGACGAACTTGGTTAGGTGGATGATTCTTGGACCAAATCTCTCTTCGTTGGTCTCAAACTTCTACACATGGTTTCTTGTGTCATATTACATCAATCCTTGCTTGAGAATTGGCTTCGGTCAACTTTGAAGCTTGTCGAAACGAAGAAAGACCAATATGGACGAACTTGGTTAAGGTGGATGATTCTTGGTCCAAATCTCTCTTCGTTTGTCTCGAACTTCTCCACATGGTTTCTTGTGTCATATTACATCAATCCTTGCTTGACAATTGGCTTCGGTCAACTTTGAAGCTTGTCGAAACGAAGAAAGACCAATATGGACGAACTTGGTTAAGGTGGATGATTCTTGGACCAAATCTCTCTTCGTTTGTCTCGAACTTCTCCACATGGTTTCTTGTGTCATATTACATCAATCCTTTCTTGAGAATTGGCTTCGGTCAACTTTGAAGCTTGTCGAAACGAAGAAAGACCAATATGGACGAACTTGGTTAAGGTGGATGATTCTTGGACCAAATCTCTCTTCGTTTGTCTCAAACTTCTCCACATGGTTTCTTGTGTCATATTACATCAATCCTTGCTTGACAATTGGCTTCGGTCAACTTTGAAGCTTGTCGAAACGAAGAAAGACCAATACGGATGAACTTGGTTAAGGTGGATGATTCTTGGTCCAAATCTCTCTTCGTTTGTCTCGAACTTCTCCACATGGTTTCTTGTGTCATATTACATCAATCCTTGCTTGACAATTGGCTTCGGTCAACTTTGAAGCTTGTCGAAACGAAGAAAGACCAAAATGGACAAACTTGGTTAAGGTGGATGATTCTTGGACCAAATCTCTCTTCGTTGGTCGAAACTTCTACACATGGTTTCTTGTGTCATATTACATCAATTTATGCTTGGCAATTGGCTTCGGTCAACTTTGAAGCTAGTCGAAACGAAGAAAGACCAAAATGGACGAACTTTGTTAAGGTGGATGATTCTTGGACCAAATCTCTCTTCGTTTGTCTCGAACTTCTACACATGGTTTCTTGTGTCATATTACATCAATTTATGCTTGGCAATTGGCTTCGGTCAACTTTGAAGCTTGTCGAAACGAAGAAAGACCAATATGGATGAACTTGGTTAAGGTGGATGATTCTTGGACCAAATCTCTCTTCGTTTGTCTCGAACTTCTCCACATGGTTTCTTGTGTCATATTACATCAATCTATGCTTGGCATTTGGCTTCGGTCAACTTTGAAGCTTGTCGAAACGAAGAAAGACCAATATGGATGAACTTGGTTAAGGTGGATGATTCTTGGACCAAATCTCTCTTCGTTTGTCTCGAACTTCTCCACATGGTTTCTTGTGTCATATTACATCAATCCTTGCTTGACAATTGGCTTCGGTCAACTTTGAAGCTTGTGAAACGAAGAAAGACCAAAATGGACGAACTTGGTTAGGATGGATGATTCTTGGACCAAATCTCTCTTCGTTGGTCTCAAACTTCTACACATGGTTTCTTGTGTCATATTACATTAATTTATGCTTGGCAATTGGCTTCGGTCAACTTTGAAGCTTGTCGAAACGAAGAAAGACCAAAATGGATAAACTTTGTTAAGGTGGATGATTCTTGGACCAAATCTCTCTTCGTTTGTCTCGAACTTCTCCACATGGTTTCTTGTGTCATATTACATCAATCTATGCTTGGCAATTGGCTTCGGTCAACTTTGAAGCTTGTCAAAACGAAGAAAGACCAAAATGGACGAACTTGGTTAGGTGGATGATTCTTGGACCAAATCTCTCTTCGTTGGTCTCAAACTTCTACACATGGTTTCTTGTGTCATATTACATCAATCCTTGCTTGAGAATTGGCTTCGGTCAACTTTGAAGCTTGTCAAAACGAAGAAAGACCAATATGGACGAACTTGGTTAAGGTGGATGATTCTTGGTCCAAATCTCTCTTCGTTTGTCTCGAACTTCTCCACATGGTTTCTTGTGTCATATTACATCAATCTTGCTTGAGAATTGGCTTCGGTCAACTTTGAAGCTTGTCGAAACGAAGAAAGACCAAAATGGACGAACTTGGTTAAGGTGGATGATTCTTGGGCAAATCTCTCTTCGTTGGTCTCAAACTTCTACACATGGTTTCTTGTGTCATATTACATCAATCTATGCTTGGCAATTGGCTTCGGTCAACTTTGAAGCTAGTCGAAACGAAGAAAGACCAAAATGGATAAACTTTGTTAAGGTGGATGATTCTTTGTCCAAATCTCTCTTCGTTTGTCTCGAACTTCTCCACATGGTTTCTTGTGTCATATTACATCAATCTATGCTTGGCATTTGGCTTCGGTCAACTTTGAAGCTTGTCGAAACGAAGAAAGACCAATATGGATGAACTTGGTTAAGGTGGATGATTCTTGGTCCAAATCTCTCTTCGTTTGTCTCAAACTTCTCCACATGGTTTCTTGTGTCATATTACATCAATCCTTGCTTGACAATTGGCTTCGGTCAACTTTGAAGCTTGTCGAAACGAAGAAAGACCAAAATGGACGAACTTGGTTAAGATGGATGATTCTTGGACCAAATCTCTCTTCGTTGGTCGAAACTTCTACACATGGTTTCTTGTGTCATATTACATTAATTTATGCTTGGCAATTGGCTTCGGTCAACTTTGAAGCTAGTCGAAACGAAGAAAGACCAAAATGGACAAACTTTGTTAAGGTGGATGATTCTTGGACCAAATCTCTCTTCGTTTGTCTCGAACTTCTACACATGGTTTCTTGTGTCATATTACATCAATTTATGCTTGGCAATTGGCTTCGGTCAACTTTGAAGCTTGTCGAAACGAAGAAAGACCAATATGGATGAACTTGGTTAAGGTGGATGATTCTTGGACCAAATCTCTCTTCGTTTGTCTCGAACTTCTCCACATGGTTTCTTGTGTCATATTACATCAATCCTTGCTTGAGAATTGGCTTCGGTCAACTTTGAAGCTTGTCGAAACGAAGAAAGACCAATACGGACGAACTTGGTTAAGGTGGATGATTCTTGGACCAAATCTCTCTTCGTTTGTCTCGAACTTCTCCACATGGTTTCTTGTGTCATATTACATCAATCCTTGCTTGACAATTGGCTTCGGTCAACTTTGAAGCTTGTCGAAACGAAGAAAGACCAATATGGAGGAACTTGGTTAAGGTGGATGATTCTTGGTCCAAATCTCTCTTCGTTTTCCTCGAACTTCTCCACATGGTTTCTTGTGTCATATTACATCAATCCTTGCTTGAGAATTGGCTTCGGTCAACTTTGAAGCTTGTCGAAACGAAGAAAGACCAATATGGACGAACTTGGTTAAGGTGGATGATTCTTGGTCCAAATCTCTCTTCGTTGGTCTCAAACTTCTACACATGGTTTCTTGTGTCATATTACATTAATTTATGCTTGGCATGTGGCTTCGGTCAACGTTGAAGCTAGTCCAAACGAAGAAAGACCAAAATGGATAAACTTTGTTAAGGTGGATGATTCTTGGACCAAATCTCTCTTCGTTCGTCTCGAACTTCTCCACATGGTTTCTTGTGTCATATTACATCAATCCTTGCTTGAGAATTGGCTTCGGTCAACTTTGAAGCTTGTCGAAACGAAGAAAGACCAATATGGACGAACTTGGTTAAGGTGGATGATTCTTGGTCCAAATCTCTCTTCGTTTGTCTCGAACTTCTCCACATGGTTTCTTGTGTCATATTACATCAATCCTTTCTTGAGAATTGGCTTCGGTCAACTTTGAAGCTTGTCGAAACGAAGAAAGACCAATACGGACGAACTTGGTTAAGGTGGATGATTCTTGGTCCAAATCTCTCTTCGTTTGTCTCAAACTTCTCCACATGGTTTCTTGTGTCATATTACATCAATCCTTGCTTGACAATTGGCTTCGGTCAACTTTGAAGCTTGTCAAAACGAAGAAAGACCAATACGGATGAACTTGGTTAAGGTGGATGATTCTTGCTCCAAATCTCTCTTCGTTTGTCTCGAACTTCTCCACATGGTTTCTTGTGTCATATTACATCAATCCTTGCTTGAGAATTGGCTTCGGTCAACTTTGAAGCTTGTCGAAATGAAGAAAGACCAATACGGACGAACTTGGTTAAGGTGGATGATTCTTGGTCCAAATCTCTCTTCGTTTGTCTCGAACTTCTCCACATGGTTTCTTTTGTCATATTACATCAATCCTTGCTTGACAATTGGCTTTGGTCAACTTTCAAGCTTGTCGAAACGAAGAAAGACCAAAATGGACGAACTTGGTTAAGATGGATGATTCTTGGACCAAATCTCTCTTCGTTGGTCGAAACTTCTACACATGGTTTCTTCTGTCATATTACATTAATTTATGCTTGGCAATTGGCTTCGGTCAACTTTGAAGCTAGTTGAAACGAAGAAAGACCAAAATGGACAAACTTTGTTAAGGTGGATGATTCTTGGACCAAATCTCTCTTCGTTTGTCTCGAACTTCTCCACATGGTTTCTTGTGTCATATTACATCAATCCTTGCTTGAGAATTGGCTTCGGTCAACTTTGAAGCTAGTCAAAACGAAGAAAGACCAATACGGATGAACTTGGTTAAGGTGGATGATTCTTGGTCCAAATCTCTCTTCGTTTGTCTCAAACTTCTCCACATGGTTTCTTGTGTCATATTACATCAATCCTTGCTTGAGAATTGGCTTCGGTCAACTTTGAAGCTTGTCGAAATGAAGAAAGACCAATACGGACGAACTTGGTTAAGGTGGATGATTCTTAGTCCAAATCTCTCTTCGTTTGTCTCGAACTTCTCCACATGGTTTCTTTTGTCATATTACATCAATCCTTGCTTGACAATTGGCTTTGGTCAACTTTGAAGCTTGTCGAAACGAAGAAAGACCAAAATGGACGAACTTGGTTAAGATGGATGATTCTTGGACCAAATCTCTCTTCGTTGGACGAAACTTCTACACATGGTTTCTTCTGTCATATTACATTAATTTATGCTTGGCAATTGGCTTCGGTCAACTTTGAAGCTAGTGGAAACGAAGAAAGACCAAAATGGACAAACTTTGTTAAAGTGGATGATTCTTGGACCAAATCTCTCTTCGTTTGTCTCGAACTTCTCCACATGGTTTCTTGTGTCATATTACATCAATCTATGCTTGGCAATTGGCTTCAGTCAACTTTGAAGCTTGTCAAAATGAAGAAAGACCAAAATGGACGAACTTGGTTAGGTGGATGATTCTTGGACCAAATCTCTCTTCGTTGGTCTCAAACTTCTACACATGGTTTCTTGTGTCATATTACATTAATTTATGCTTGGCAATTGGCTTCGGTCAACTTTGAAGCTTGTCCAAACGAAGAAAGACCACAATGGATAAACTTTGTTAAGGTGGATGATTCTTGGACCAAATCTCTCTTCGTTTGTCTCGAACTTCTACACATGGTTTATTGTGTCATATTACATTAATTTATGCTTGGCAATTGGCTTCGGTCAACTTTGAAGCTTGTCGAAACGAAGAAAGACCAATATGGATGAACTTGGTTAAGGTGGATGATTCTTGGACCAAATCTCTCTTCGTTTGTCTCGAACTTCTCCACATGGTTTCTTGTGTCATATTACATCAATCTATGCTTGGCATTTGGCTTCGGTCAACTTTGAAGCTTGTCGAAACGAAGAAAGACCAATATGGATGAACTTGGTTAAGGTGGATGATTCTTGGACCAAATCTCTCTTCGTTTGTCTCGAACTTCTCCACATGGTTTCTTGTGTCATATTACATCAATCCTTGCTTGACAATTGGCTTCGGTCAACTTTGAAGCGTGTCGAAACGAAGAAAGACCAAAATGGACGAACTTGGTTAGGTGGATGATTCTTGGACCAAATCTCTCTTCGTTGGTCTCAAACTTCTACACATGGTTTCTTGTGTCATATTACATTAATTTATGCTTGGCAATTGGCTTCGGTCAACTTTGAAGCGAGTCCAAACGAAGAAAGACCAAAATGGATAAACTTTGTTAAGGTGGATGATTCTTGGACCAAATCTCTCTTCGTTTGTCTCGAACTTCTCCACATGGTTTCTTGTGTCATATTACATCAATCTATGCTTGGCATTTGGCTTCGGTCAACTTTGAAGCTTGTCGAAACGAAGAAAGACCAAAATGGACGAACTTGGTTAAGATGGATGATTCTTGGGCCAAATCTCTCTTCGTTGGTCTCAAACTTCTACACATGGTTTCTTGTGTCATATTACATTAATCTATGCTTGGCAAGTGGCTTCGGTCAACTTTGAAGCTAGTCCAAACGAAGAAAGACCAAAATGGATAAACTTTGTTAAGGTGGATGATTCTTGGTCCAAATCTCTCTTCGTTTGTCTCGAACTTCTCCACATGGTTTCTTGTGTCATATTACATCAATCTATGCTTGGCATTTGGCTTCGGTCAACTTTGAAGCTTGTCGAAACGAAGAAAGACCAATATGGATGAACTTGGTTAAGATGGATGATTCTTGGTCCAAATCTCTCTTCGTTTGTCTCGAACTTCTCCACATGGTTTCTTGTGTCATATTACATCAATCCTTGCTTGACAATTGGCTTCGGTCAACTTTCAAGCTTGTCTAAACGAAGAAAGATTAAAATGGACGAACTTGGTTAGGATGGATGATTCTTGGACCAAATCTCTCTTCGTTGGTCTCAAACTTCTACACATGGTTTCTTCTGTCATATTACATTAATTTATGCTTGGCAAGTGGCTTCGGTCAACTTTGAAGCGAGTCCAAACGAAGAAAGACCAAATGGATAAACTTTGTTAAGGTGGATGATTCTTGGACCAAATCTCTCTTCGTTTGTCTCGAACTTCTCCACATGGTTTCTTGTGTCATATTACATCAATCCTTGCTTGAGAATTGGCTTCGGTCAACTTTGAAGCTTGTCAAAACGAAGAAAGACCAATACGGATGAACTTGGTTAAGGTGGATGATTCTTGGTCCAAATCTCTCTTCGTTTGTCTCAAACTTCTCCACATGGTTTCTTGTGTCATATTACATCAATCCTTGCTTGAGAATTGGCTTCGGTCAACTTTGAAGCTTGTCGAAATGAAGAAAGACCAATACGGACGAACTTGGTTAAGGTGGATGATTCTTGGTCCAAATCTCTCTTCGTTTGTCTCGAACTTCTCCACATGGTTTCTTTTGTCATATTACATCAATCCTTGCTTGACAATTGGCTTCGGTCAACTTTGAAGCTTGTCGAAACGAAGAAAGACCAAAATGGACGAACTTGGTTAGGTGGATGATTCTTGGACCAAATCTCTCTTCGTTTGTCTCGAACTTCTCCACATGGTTTCTTGTGTCATATTACATCAATCCTTGCTTGACAATTGGCTTCGGTCAACTTTGAAGCGTGTCTAAACGAAGAAAGACCAAAATGGACGAACTTGGTTAGGATGGATGATTCTTGGACCAAATCTCTCTTCGTTGGTCTCAAACTTCTACACATGGTTTCTTCTGTCATATTACATTAATTTATGCTTGGCAAGTGGCTTTGGTCAACTTTGAAGCGAGTCCAAACGAAGAAAGACCACAATGGATAAACTTTGTTAAGGTGGATGATTCTTGGACCAAATCTCTCTTCGTTTGTCTCTAACTTCTCCACATGGTTTCTTGTGTCATATTACATCAATCTATGCTTGGCAATTGGCTTCGGTCAATTTTGAAGCTTGTCAAAACGAAGAAAGACCAAAACGGACGAACTTGGTTAGGTGGATGATTCTTGGACCAAATCTCTCTTCGTTGGTCTCAAACTTCTACACATGGTTTCTTGTGTCATATTACATCAATCCTTGCTTGAGAATTGGCTTCGGTCAACTTTGAAGCTTGTCAAAACGAAGAAAGACCAATACGGACGAACTTAGTTAAGGTGGATGATTCTTGGTCCAAATCTCTCTTCGTTTGTCTCGAACTTCTCCACATGGTTTCTTGTGTCATATTACATCAATCCTTGCTTGAGAATTGGCTTTGGTCAACTTTGAAGCTTGTCGAAACGAAGAAAGACCAAAATGGACGAACTTGGTTAAGATGGATGATTCTTGGACCAAATCTCTCTTCGTTGGTCTCAAACTTCTACACATGGTTTCTTGTGTCATATTACATTAATCTATGCTTGGCAAGTGGCTTCTGTCAACTTTGAAGCTAGTCCAAACGAAGAAAGACCAAAATGGATAAACTTTGTTAAGGTGGATGATTCTTTGTCCAAATCTCTCTTCGTTTGTCTCGAACTTCTCCACATGGTTTCTTGTGTCATATTACATCAATCTATGCTTGGCATTTGGCTTCGGTCAACTTTGAAGCTTGTCGAAACGAAGAAAGACCAATATGGATGAACTTGGTTAAGATGGATGATTCTTGGTCCAAATCTCTCTTCGTTTGTCTCGAACTTCTCCACATGGTTTCTTTTGTCATATTACATCAATCCTTGCTTGACAATTGGCTTCGGTCAACTTTGAAGCTTGTCGAAACGAAGAAAGACCAAAATGGACGAACTTGGTTAGGATGGATGATTCTTGGACCAAATCTCTCTTCGTTGGTCTCAAACTTCTACACATGGTTTCTTCTGTCATATTACATTAATTTATGCTTGGCAATTGGCTTCGGTCAACTTTGAAGCGAGTCCAAACGAAGAAAGACCAACATGGATAAACTTTGTTAAGGTGGATGATTCTTGGACCAAATCTCTCTTCGTTTGTCTCGAACTTCTCCACATGGTTTCTTGTGTCATATTACATCAATCCTTGCTTGAGAATTGGCTTCGGTCAACTTTGAAGCTTGTCAAAACGAAGAAAGACCAATACGGATGAACTTGGTTAAGGTGGATGATTCTTGGTCCAAATCTCTCTTCGTTTGTCTCAAACTTCTCGACATGGTTTCTTGTGTCATATTACATCAATCCTTGCTTGAGAATTGGATTCGGTCAACTTTGAAGCTTGTCGAAATGAAGAAAGACCAATACGGACGAACTTGGTTAAGGTGGATGATTCTTGGTCCAAATCTCTCTTCGTTTGTCTCGAACTTCTCCACATGGTTTCTTTTGTCATATTACATCAATCCTTGCTTGACAATTGGCTTTGGTCAACTTTGAAGCTTGTCGAAACGAAGAAAGACCAAAATGGACGAACTTGGTTAAGATGGATGATTCTTGGACCGAATCTCTCTTCGTTGGTCGAAACTTCTACACATGGTTTCTTCTGTCATATTACATTAATTTAGGCTTGGCAATTGGCTTCGGTCAACTTTGAAGCTAGTCGAAACGAAGAAAGACCAAAATGGACAAACTTTGTTAAGGTGGATGATTCTTGGACCAAATCTCTCTTCGTTTGTCTTGAACTTCTCCACATGGTTTCTTGTGTCATATTACATCAATCCTTGCTTGAGAATTGGCTTCGGTCAACTTTGAAGCTAGTCAAAACGAAGAAAGACCAATACGGATGAACTTGGTTAAGGTGGATGATTCTTGGTCCAAATCTCTCTTCGTTTGTCTCAAACTCCTCCACATGGTTTCTTGTGTCATATTACATCAATCCTTGCTTGAGAATTGGATTCGGTCAACTTTGAAGCTTGTCGAAATGAAGAAAGACCAATACGGACGAACTTGGTTAAGGTGGATGATTCTTGGTCCAAATCTCTCTTCGTTTGTCTCGAACTTCTCCACATGGTTTCTTTGTCATATTACATGAATCCTTGCTTGACAATTGGCTTTGGTCAACTTTCAAGCTTGTCGAAACGAAGAAAGACCAAAATGGACGAACTTGGTTAAGATGGATGATTCTTGGACCAAATCTCTCTTCGTTGGTCGAAACTTCTACACATGGTTTCTTCTGTCATATTACATTAATTTAGGCTTGGCAATTGGCTTCGGTCAACTTTGAAGCTAGTTGAAACGAAGAAAGACCAAAATGGACAAACTTTGTTAAGGTGGATGATTCTTGGACCAAATCTCTCTTCGTTTGTCTCGAACTTCTCCACATGGTTTCTTGTGTCATATTACATCAATCCTTGCTTGAGAATTGGCTTCGGTCAACTTTGAAGCTAGTCAAAATGAAGAAAGACCAATACGGATGAACTTGGTTAAGGTGGATGATTCTTGGTCCAAATCTCTCTTCGTTTGTCTCAAACTCCTCCACATGGTTTCTTGTGTCATATTACATCAATCCTTGCTTGAGAATTGGATTCAGTCAACTTTGAAGCTTGTCGAAATGAAGAAAGACCAATACGGACGAACTTGGTTAAGGTGGATGATTCTTAGTCCAAATCTCTCTTCGTTTGTCTCGAACTTCTCCACATGGTTTCTTTTGTCATATTACATGAATCCTTGCTTGACAATTGGCTTTGGTCAACTTTCAAGCTTGTCGAAACGAAGAAAGACCAAAATGGACGAACTTGGTTAAGATGGATGATTCTTGGACCAAATCTCTCTTCGTTGGTCGAAACTTCTACACATGGTTTCTTCTGTCATATTACATTAATTTAGGCTTGGCAATTGGCTTCGGTCAACTTTGAAGCTAGTGGAAACGAAGAAAGACCAAAATGGACAAACTTTGTTAAAGTGGATGATTCTTGGACCAAACCTCTCTTCGTTTGTCTCGAACTTCTCCACATGGTTTCTTGTGTCATATTACATCAATCTATGCTTGGCAATTGGCTTCAGTCAATTTTCAAGCTTGTCAAAATGAAGAAAGACCAAAATGGACGAACTTGGTTAGGATGGATGATTCTTGGACCAAATCTCTCTTCGTTGGTGTCAAACTTCTACACATGGTTTCTTCTGTCATATTACATTAATTTATGCTTGGCAATTGGCTTCGGTCAACTTTGAAGCGAGTCCAAACGAAGAAAGACCACAATGGATAAACTTTGTTAAGGTGGATGATTCTTGGACCAAATCTCTCTTCGTTTGTCTCGAACTTCTCCACATGGTTTCTTGTGTCATATTACATCAATCCTTGCTTGAGAATTGGCTTCGGTTAACTTTGAAGCTTGTCAACACGAAGAAAGACCAATACGGACGAACTTGGTTAAGGTGGATGATTCTTGGTCCAAATCTCTCTTCGTTTGTCTCGAACTTCTCCACATGGTTTCTTGTGTCATATTACATCAATCCTTGCTTGAGAATTGGCTTCGGTCAACTTTGAAGTTTGTCGAAACGAAGAAAGACCAAAATGGACGAACTTGGTTAGGATGGATGATTCTTGGGCCAAATCTCTCTTCGTTGGTCTCAAACTTCTACACATGGTTTCTTGTGTCATATTACATTAATCTATGCTTGGCAATTGGCTTCTGTCAACTTTGAAGCCAGTCCAAACGAAGAAAGGCCAAAATGGATAAACTTTGTTAAGGTGGATGATTCTTTGTCCAAATCTCTCTTCGTTTGTCTCGAACTTCTCCACATGGTTTCTTGTGTCATATTACATCAATCTATGCATGGCAATTGGCTTCGGTCAACTTTGAAGTTTGTCGAAACGAAGAAAGACCAAAATGGACGAACTTGGTTAAGGTGGATGATTCTTGGACCAAATCTCTCTTCGTTTGTCTTGAACTTCTCCACATGGTTTCTTGTGTCATATTACATCAATTTAAGCTTGGCATTTGGCTTCGGTCAACTTTGAAGTTTGTCGAAACGAAGAAAGACCAAAATGGATGAACTTGGTTAGGATGGATGATTCTTGGCCAAATCTCTCTTCGTTGGTCTCAAACTTCTACACATGGTTTCTTGTGTCATATTACATTAATCTATGCTTGGCAAGTGGCTTCGGTCAACTTTGAAGCGAGTCCAAACGAAGAAAGACCACAATGGATAAACTTTGTTAAGGTGGATGATTCTTGGACCAAATCTCTCTTCGTTTGTGTCGAACTTCTCCACATGGTTTCTTGTGTCATATTACATCAATCCTTGCTTGAGAATTGGCTTCGGTCAACTTTCAAGCTTGTCAAAATGAAGAAAGACCACAATGGATAAACTTGGTTAAGATGGATGATTCTTGGACCAAATCTCTCTTCGTTGGTCGACACTTCTACACATGGTTTCTTCTGTCATATTACATCAATCCTTGCTTGAGAATTGGCTTCGGTCAACTTTCAAGCTTGTCGAAACGAAGAAAGACCAAAATGGACGAACTTGGTTAAGATGGATGATTCTTGGACCAAATCTCTCTTCGTTGGACGAAACTTCTACACATGGTTTCTTCTGTCATAATACATTAATTTAGGCTTGGCAATTGGCTTCGGTCAACTTTGAAGCTAGTCGAAACGAAGAAAGACCAAAATGGACAAACTTTGTTAAGGTGGATGATTCTTGGACCAAATCTCTCTTCGTTTGTCTCGAACTTCTCCACATGGTTTCTTGTGTCATATTACATCAATCTATGCTTGGCAATTGGCTTCGGTCAATTTTGAAGCTTGTCAAAACGAAGAAAGACCAAAATGGATGAACTTGGTTAAGGTGGATGATTCTTGGACCAAATATCTCTTCGTTTATCTCGAACTTCTCCAGATGGTTTCTTTTGTCATATTACATCAATCCTTGCCTAACAATTGGCTTCGGTCAACCTTAAAGCTTGTCGAAACGAAGAAAGACTAAAATGGACGAACTTGGTTAAGGTGGATGATTCTTGGACCAAATCTCTCTACTTTTGTCTCGAACTTCTCCACATGGTTTCTTGTGTCATATTACATCAATTTATGCTTGGCATTTGGCTTCGATTAACTTTGAAGCTTTTCGAAACGAAGAAAGACCAAAATGGACGAACTTGGTTAAGGTGGATGATTCTTGGACCAAATCTCTCTTCGTTTGTCTCGAACATCTCCACATGGTTTCTTGTGTCATATTACATCAATCCATGCTTGGCAATTGGCTTCGGTCAACTTTGAAGTTTGTCGAAACGAAGAAAGACCAAAATGGACGAACTTGGTTAAGGTGGATGATTCTTAGACCAAATCTCTCTTCGTTTGTCTTGAACTTCTCGACATGGTTTCTTGTGTCATATTACATCAATTTAAGGTTGGCATTTGGCTTCGGTCAACTTTGAAGCTTGTCAAAACGAAGAAAGACCAAAATGGATGAACTTGGTTAAGGTGGATGATTCTTAGACCAAATCTCTCTTCGTTTATCTCGAACTTCTCCACATGGTTTCTTGTGTCATATTACATCAATCCTTGCTTGACAATTGGCTTCGGTCAACTTTGAAGCTTGTCGAAACGAAGAAAGGCCAAAAAGGATGAACTTGGTTAAGGTGGATGATTCTTGGTCCAAATCTCTCTTCGTTTGTCTTGAACTTCTCCACATGGTTTCTTGTGTCATATTACATCAATTTATGCTTGGCATTTGGCTTCGGTGAACTTTGAAGCTTGTCGAAATGAAGAAAGACTAAAATGCACGAACTTGGTTAAGGTGGATGATTCTTGGACCAAATCTCTCTTCGTTTGTCTCGAACTTCTCCACATGGTTTCTTGTGTCATATTACATCAATTTATGCTTGGCATTTGGCTTCGGTCAACTTCGAAGTTTGTTGAAACAAAGAAAGACCAAAATGGACGAACTTGGTTAAGGTGGATGATTCTTGGACCAAATCTCTCTTCGTTTGTGTCGAACTTCTCCACATGGTTTCTTGTGTCATATTACATCAATCCATGCTTGGCAATTGGCTTCGGTCAACTTTGAAGCTTGACGAAACGAAGAAAGACTAAAATGGACGAACTTGGTTAAGGGGGATGATTCTTGGACCAAATCTCTCTTCGTTTTTCTCGAACTTCTCTACATGGTTTCTTGTGTCATATTACATCAATTTATGCTTGGCATTTGGCTTCGGTGAACTTTGAAGCTTGTCGAAACGAAGAAAGACCAAAATGGATGAACTTGGTTAAGGTGGATGATTCTTAGACCAAATCTCTCTTCGTTTGTCTTGAACTTCTCCACATGGTTTCTTGTGTCATATTACATCAATTTATGCTTGGCATTTGGCTTCGGTGAACTTTGAAGCTTGACGAAATGAAGAAAGACTAAAATGCACGAACTTGGTTAAGGTGGATGATTCTTGGACCAAATCTCTCTTCGTTTGTCTCGAACTTCTCCACATGGTTCTTGTGTCATATTACATCAATCCTTGCTTGACAATTGGCTTCGGTCAACTTTGAGCTTGTCGAAACGAAGAAAGACCAAAATGGACGAACTTGGTTAAGATGGATGATTCTTGGACCAAATCTCTCTTTGTTGGTCTCAAACTTCTACACATGGTTTATTGTGTCATATTACATCAATCTATGCTTGGCATTTGGCTTCGGTCAACTTTGAAGATTGTCGAAACGAAGAAAGACTAAAGTGGATGAACTTGGTTAAGGTGGATGATTCTTAGACCAAATCTCTCTTTGTTAGTCTCAAACTTCTCCACATGGTTTCTTGTGTCATATTACATCAATTTATGCTTGGCATTTGGCTTCGGTGAACTTTGAAGCTTGTCGAAACGAAGAAAGACCAAAATGGACGAACTTGGTTAAGGTGGATGATTCTTGGACCAAATCTCTCTTCGTTTGTCTCGAACTTCTCCACATGGTTTCTTGTGTCATATTACATCAATCCTTGCTTGACAATTGGCTTCGGTCAACTTTGAAGCTTGTCGAAATGAAGAAAGACCAAAATGGACGAACCTGGTTAAGGTGGATGATTCTTGGTCCAAATCTCTCTTCGTTTGTCTCGAACTTCTCCACATGGTTTCTTCTGTCATATTACATCAATCTATGCTTGGCATTTGGCTTCGGTTAACTTTGAAGCTTGTCGAAACGAAGAAAGACGAAAGTGGATGAACTTGGTTAAGGTGGATGATTCTTAGACCAAATCTCTCTTTGTTAGTCTCAAACTTCTTCACATGGTTTCTTGTGTCATATTACATCCATTTATGCTTGGCATTTGGCTTCGGTCAACTTTAAGCTTGTCGAAACGAAGAAAGACCAAAATGGACGAACTTGGTTAAGGTGGATGATTCTTAGACCAAATCTCTCTTTGTTAGTCTCAAACTCTACACATGGTTTCTTGTGTCATATTACATCAATCTATGCTTGGAATTTGGCTTCGGTCAACTTTTAAGCTCGTCGAAACGAAGAAAGATTAAAGTGGATGAACTTGGTTAAGCTGGATGATTCTTGGACCAACTATCTCTTTGTTGGTCTCAAACTTCTACACATGGTTTCTTCTGTCATATTACATCAATCTATGCTTGGCATTTGGCTTCGGTCAACTTTGAAGCTTGTCAAAACGAAGAAAGACCAAAATGGACGAACTTGGTTAAGGTGGATGATTCTTGGACCAAATCTCTCTTCGTTTGTCTTGAACTTCTCCACATGGTTTCTTGTGTCATATTACATCAATTTATGCTTAGCACTTGCCTTCGGTCAACTTTGAAGCTTGTCGAAACGAAGAAAGACCAAAATGGACGAACTTGGTTAAGGTGGATAATTCTTGGAGCAAATCTCTCTTTGTTGGTCTCAAAATTTTACACATGGTTTCTTGTGTCATATTACATCAATCTATGCTTGGCAATTGGCTTCGGTCAACTTTGAAGCTTGTCGAAACAAAGAAAGACTAAAATGGACGAACTTGGTTAAGGTGGATGATTCTTGGACCAAATCTCTCTTCGTTTGTCTCGAACTTCTCCACATGGTTTCTTGTGTCATATTACATCAATTTAAGGTTGGCATTTGGCTTCGGTCAACTTTGAAGCTTGTCGAAACGAAGAAAGACCAAAATGGATGAACTTGGTTAAGGTGGATGATTCTTGGACCAAATCTCTCTTTGTTTATCTCGAACTTCTCCACATGATTTCTTGTGTCATATTACATCAATCCTTGCTTGACAATTGGCTTCGGTCAACTTTGAAGCTTGTCGAAACGAAGAAAGACCAAAAAGGATGAACTTGGTTAAGGTGGATGATTCTTGGACCAAATCTGTCTTCGTTTGTCATGAACTTCGCCACATGGTTTCTTGTGTCATATTACATCAATTTATGCTTGGCATTTGGCTTCGGTGAACTTTGAAGCTTGTCGAAACGAAGAAAGACCAAAATGGATGAACTTGGTTAAATTGGATGATTCTTAGACCAAATCTCTCTTCGTTTGTCTTGAACTTCTCCACATGGTTTCTTGTGTCATATTACATCAATTTATGCTTGGCATTTGGCTTCGGTGAACTTTGAAGCTTGACGAAATGAAGAAAGACTAAAATGGACGCACTTGGTTAAGGTGGATGATTCTTGGACCAAATCTCTCTTCGTTTGTCTCGAACTTCTCCACATGGTTCGTTGTGTCATATTACATCAATCCTTGCTTGACAATTGGCTTCGGTCAACTTTCGAGCTTGTCGAAACGAAGAAAGACCAAAATGGACGAACTTGGTTAAGATGGATGATTCTTGGACCAAATCTCTCTTTGTTGGTCTCAAACTTCTACACATGGTTTATTGTGTCATATTACATCAATCTATGCTTGGCATTTGGCTTCGGTCAACTTTGAAGATTGTCGAAACGAAGAAAGACTAAAGTGGATGAACTTGGTTAAGGTGGATGATTCTTAGACCAAATCTCTCTTTGTTAGTCTCAAACTTCTCCACATGGTTTCTTGTGTCATATTACATCAATTTATGCTTGGCATTTGGCTTCGGTGAACTTTGAAGCTTGTCGAAACGAAGAAAGACCAAAATGGACGAACTTGGTTAAGGTGGATGATTCTTGGACCAAATCTCTCTTCGTTTGTCTCGAACTTCTCCACATGGTTTCTTGTGTCATATTACATCAATCCTTGCTTGACAATTGGCTTCGGTCAACTTTGAAGCTTGTCGAAATGAAGAAAGACCAAAATGGACGAACTTGGTTAAGGTGGATGATTCTTGGTCCAAATCTCTCTTCGTTTGTCTTGAACTTCTCCACATGGTTTCTTCTGTCATATTACATCAATCTATGCTTGGCATTTGGCTTCGGTTAACTTTGAAGCTTGTCGAAACGAAGAAAGACGAAAGTGGATGAACTTGGTTAAGGTGGATGATTCTTAGACCAAATCTCTCTTTGTTAGTCTCAAACTTCTTCACATGGTTTCTTGTGTCATATTACATCCATTTATGCTTGGCATTTGGCTTCGGACAACTTTAAGCTTGTCGAAACGAAGAAAGACCAAAATGGACGAACTTGGTTAAGGTGAATGATTCTTAGACCAAATCTCTCTTTGTTAGTCTCAAACATCTACACATGGTTTCTTGTGTCATATTACATCAAACTATGCTTGGAATTTGGCTTCGGTCAACTTTTAAGATCGTCGAAACGAAGAAAGATTAAAGTGGATGAACTTGGTTAAGCTAGATGATTCTTGGACCAACTATCTCTTTGTTGGTCTCAAACTTCTACACATGGTTTCTTCTGTCATATTACATCAATCTATGCTTGGCATTTGGCTTCGGTCAACTTTGAAGCTTGTCAAAACGAAGAAAGACCAAAATGGACGAACTTGGTTAAGGTGGATGATTCTTGGACCAAATCTCTCTTCGTTTGTCTTGAACTTCTCCACATGGTTTCTTGAGTCATATTACATCAATTTATGCTTAGCACTTGCCTTCGGTCAACTTTGAAGCTTGTCGAAACGAAGAAAGACCAAAATGGACGAACTTGGTTAAGGTGGATAATTCTTGGAGCAAATCTCTCTTTGTTGGTCTCAAAATTTTACACATGGTTTCTTGTGTCATATTACATCAATCTATGCTTGGCAATTGGCTTCGGTCAACTTTAAAGCTTGTCGAAACAAAGAAAGACTAAAATGGACGAACTTGGTTAAGGTGGATGATTCTTGGACCAAATCTCTCTTCGTTTGTCTCGAACTTCTCCACATGGTTTCTTGTGTCATATTACATCAATTTAAGGTTGGCATTTGGCTTCGGTCAACTTTGAAGCTTGTCGAAACGAAGAAAGACCAAAATGGATGAACTTGGTTAAGGTGGATGATTCTTGGACCAAATCTCTCTTTGTTTATCTCGAACTTCTCCACATGATTTCTTGTGTCATATTACATCAATCCTTGCTTGACAATTGGCTTCGGTCAACTTTGAAGCTTGTCGAAACGAAGAAAGACCAAAAAGGATGAACTTGGTTAAGGTGGATGATTCTTGGACCAAATCTGTCTTCGTTTGTCATGAACTTCGCCACATGGTTTCTTGTGTCATATTACATCAATTTATGCTTGGCATTTGGCTTCGGTGAACTTTAAAGCTTAACGAAATGAAGAAAGACTAAAATGGATGCACTTGGTTAAGGTGGATGATTCTTGGACCAAATCTCTCTTCGTTTGTCTCGAACTTCTCCACATGGTTTCTTGTGTCATATTACATCAATTTATGCTTGGCATTTGGCTTCGGTCAACTTTGAAGCTTGTCGAAACGAAGAAAGACCAAAATGGACGAACTTGGTTAAGGTGGATGATTCTTGGACCAAATCTCTCTTTCTTAATCTCGAACTTCTCCACATGTTTCTTGTGTCATATTACATCAATTTATGCTTCGCATATGGCTTCGGTCAACTTTGAAGCTAATTGAATCGAAGAAAGAGCAAAATGGACAAACTTGGTTAAGGTGGATGATTCTTGGACCAAATCTCTCTTTCTTAGTCTCAAACTTCTCAACATGGTTTCTTGTGTCATATTACATTAATCTATGCTTGATAATTTGCTTCGGTGAACTTTGGAGCTTGTCGAATCGAAGAAAGAGCAAAATGGACGAACTTAGTTAAGGTGGATGATTCTTGGACCAAATCTCTCTTTCTTAGTCTCACACTTCTCCACATGGTTTCTTGTCCCATATTACATCAATTTATGCTTGGCATTTGGCTTCAGTGAACTTTGAAGCTTGTCGTAACGTAGAAAGACCAACATGGACGAACTTGGTTAAGGTGGATGATTCTTGGACCAAATCTCTCTTCATTTGTCTCGAACTTCTCAACATGGTTTCTTGTTTGATATTACATCAATCTATGCTTGATAATTGGCTTCGGTGAACATTGAAGCTTGTCGAATCGAAGAAAGAGCAAAATGGACGAACTTAGTTAAGGTGGATGATTCTTGGACCAAATCTCTCTTTCTTAGTCTCAAACTTCTCCACATGGTTTCTTGTGCCATATTACATCAATTTATGCTTGGCATTTGGCTTCGGTGAACTTTGAAGCTTGTCGTAAAGAAGAAAGACCAATATGGACGAACTTGGTTAAAGTGGATGATTCTTGGACCAAATCTCTCTTCGTTTGTCTCGAACTTCTCAACATGGTTTCTTGTGTGATATTACATCAATCTATGCTTGATAATTGGCTTCGGTGAACTTTGGAGCTTGTTGAATCGAAGAAAGAGCAAAATGGATGAACTTGGTTAAGGTGGATGATTCTTGGACCAAATCTCTCTTTCTTAGCCTCAAACTTCTCCACATGGTTTCTTGTGCCATATTACATCAATTTATGCTTCGCATTTGGCTTCGGTGAACTTTGAAGCTTGTCGAACGAAGAAAGACCAATATGGACGAAGTTGGTTAAGGTGGATGATTCTTGGTCCAAATCTCTCTTCGTTTGTCTTTAACTTCTCCACATGGTTTCTTGTGTCATATTACATCAATTTATGCTTCGCATTTGGCTTCGGTGAACTTTGAAGCTTGTCGTAACGAAGAAAGACCAAATGGACGAAGTTGGTTAAGGTGGATGATTCTTGGTCCAAATCTCTCTTCGTTTGTCTCTAACTTCTCCACATGGTTTCTTGTGCCATATTACATTAATTTATGCTTGGCAATTGGCTTCGGTCAACTTTGAAGCTTGTCGAAACGAAGAAAGACCAAAATGGACAAACTTTGTTAAGGTGGATGATTCTTGGACCAAATCTCTCTTGGTTAGTCTCTAACTTCTCCACATGGTTTCTTGTGTCATATTACATCAATTTAAGGTTGGCATTTGGCTTCGGTCAACTTTGAAGCTTGTCGAAACGAAGAAAGACCAAAATGGACGAACTTGGTTAAGGTGGATGATTCTTGGACCAAATCTCTCTTTCTTAGTCTCAAACTTCTCAACATGGTTTCTTGTGTGATATTACATCAATCTATGCTTGATAATTGGCTTCAGTGAACTTTGGAGCTTGTCGAATCGAAGAAAGAGCAAAATAGATGAACTTAGTTAAGGTGGATGATTCTTGGACCAAATCTCTCTTTCTTAGTCTCACACTTCTCCACATGGTTTCTTGTGTCATATTACATCAATTTATGCTTGGCATTTGGCTTCGGTGAACTTTGAAGCTTGTCGTAACGAAGAAAGACCAATATGGACGAAGTTGGTTAAGGTGGATGATTCTTGGACCAAATCTCTCTTCGTTTGTCTCGAACTTCTCAACATGGTTTCTTGTTTCATATTACATCAATCTATGCTTGATAATTGGCTTCGGTGAACTTTGAAGCTTGTCGAATAGAAGAGAGAGCAAAATGGATGAACTTGGTTAAGGTGGATGATTCTTGGACCAAATCTCTCTTTCTTAGCCTCAAACTTCTCCACATGGTTTATTGTGCATATTACATCAATTTATGCTTCGCATTTGGCTTCGGTGAACTTTGAAGCTTGTCGTAACGAAGAAAGACCAATATGGACGAAGTTGGTTAAGGTGGATGATTCTTGGTCCAAATCTCTCTTCGTTTGTCTTGAACTTTTCCACATGGTTTCTTGTGTCATATTACATTAATTTATGCTTGGCAATTGGCTTCGGTCAACTTTGAAGCTTGTCGAAACGAAGAAAGACCAAAATGGACAAACTTTGTTAAGGTGGATGATTCTTGGACCAAATCTCTCTTGGTTAGTCTCTAACTTCTCCACATGGTTTCTTGTGTCATATTACATCAATTTATGCTTGGCATTTGGCTTCGGTCAACTTTGAAGCTTGTCGAAACGAAGAAAGACCAAAATGGACGAACTTGGTTAAGGTGGATGATTCTTGGACCAAATCTCTCTTTGTTGGTCTCAAACTTCTACACATGGTTTCTTGTGTCATATTACATCAATCTATGCTTGGCAATTGGCTTCGGTCAACTTTGAAGCATGTCGAATCGAAGAAACACCAAAATGGACAAACTTGTTAAAGTGGATGATTCTTGGACCAAATCTCTCTTCGTTGGTCTCAAACTTCTCCACATGGTTTCTTGTGCCATATTACATCAATTTATGCTTGGCGTTTGGCTTCGGTGTACTTTGAAGCTTGTCGTAACGAAGAAAGACCAATATGGACGAAGTTGGTTAAGGTGGATGATTCTTGGTCCAAATCTCTCTTCGTTTGTCTTGAACTTGTCCACATGGTTTCTTGTGTCATATTACATTAATTTATGCTTGGCATTTGGCTTCGGTGAACTTTGAAGATTGTCGTAACGAAGAAAGACCAATATGGACGAACTTGGTTAAGGTGGATGATTCTTGGTCCAAATCTCTCTTCGTTTGGCTTGAACTTCTCCACATGGTTTCTTGTGTCATATTACATTAATTTATGCTTGGCAATTGGCTTCGGTCAACTTTGAAGCTTGTCGAAACGAAGAAAGACCAAAATGGACGAACTTGGTTAAGGTGGATGATTCTTTGACCAAATATCTCTTCGTTGGTCTCAAACTTCTACACATGGTTTCTTGTGTCATATTACATCAATCTATGCTTGGCAATTGGCTTCTGTCAACTTTAAAGCTAGTCGAAACGAAGAAAGACCAAAAAGGATGAACTTGGTTAAGGTGGATCATTCTTGGACCAAATCTCTCTTTGTTGGTCTCAAACTTCTACACATGGTTTCTTGTGTCATATTACATCAATCTATGCTTGGTATTTGGTTTCGGACAACTTTGAAGCTTGTCGAAACGAAGAAAGACCAAAATGGATAAACTTTGTTAAGGTGGATGATTCTTTGACCAAATCTCTCTTTGTTGGTCTCAAACTTCTCCACTTGGTTTCTTGTGTCATATTACATTAATTTATGCTTGGCATTTGGCTTCGGTAAACTTTGAAGCTAATCGAATCGAAGAAAGAGCAAAATGGACGAACTTGGTTAAGGTGGATGATTCTTGCACCAAATCTCTCTTCGTTTGTGATGAAATTTTACACATGGTTTCTTGTGTCATATTACATTAATCTATGTTTGGCAATTGGCTTCGGCCAACTTTAAAGCTAATCGAATCGAAGAAAGACCAAAATGGACTAACTTGGTTAAGGTGGATGATTCTTGGACCAAATCTCTCTTTCTTGGTCTCAAACTTCTACACATGGTTTCTTGTGTCATATTACATCAATCTATGCTTGACAATTGGTTACGGTGAACTTTGAAGCTTGTTGAATCGAAGAAAGAGCAAAATGGACGAACTTGGTTAAGGTGGATGATTCTTGGACCAAATCTCTCTTTGTTGGTCTCAAACTTCTACACATGGTTTCTTGTGTCATATTACATCAATCTATGCTTGGCAATTGGCTTCGGTCAACTTTGATGCTTTTCGAAATGAAGAAAGACCAAAATGGACGAACTTGGTTAAGTGGATGATTCTTGGACCAAATCTCTCTTTGTTGGTCTCAAACTTCTCCACATGGTTTCTTATGTCATATTACATTAATTTATGCTTGGCATTTGGCTTCGGTAAACTTTGAAGGTAATCGAATCGAAGAAAGAGCAAAATGGGCGAACTTGGTTAAGGTGGATGATATTCTGACCAAATCTCTCTTTGTTGCTCTCAAACTTCGACACATGGTTTCTTATGTCATATTACATCAATCCTTGCTTGACAATTGGCTTTAGTCAACTTTGAAGGTTATCGAAATGAACAAAGACCAAAATGGACGAACTTGGTTAAGGTGGATGATTCTCGGACCAAATCTCTGTTCGTTGGTCCAAACTTCTACACATGGTTTCTTGTGTCATATTACATCAATCTATGCTTGGCAATTGGCTTCGGTCAACTTTGAAGGTTATCGAAACAAAGAAAGACTGAAATGGACGAACTTTGTTAAGGTGGATGATTCTTGGACCAAATCTCTCTTTGTTGGTCTCAAACTTCTACACATGGTTTCTTCTGTCATATTACATCAATCTATGCTTGGCAATTGGTTTCGGTCAACTTTGAAGCTTTTCGAAATGAAGAAAGACCAAAATGGACGAACTTGGTTAAGGTGGATGATTCTTGGACCAAATATCTCTTCGTTGGTCTCAAACTTCTACACATGGTTTCTTGTGTCATATTACATCAATCTATGTTTGGCGATTTGCTTCGGTCAACTTTGAAGCTAATCGAATCGAAGAAAGAGCAAAATGGACAAACTTGGTTAAGGTGGATCATTCTTGGACCAAATCTCTCTTTATTGGTCTCAAACTTCTACACATGGTTTCTTCTGTCATATTACATCAATCTATGCTTGGCAATTGGCTTCGGTCAACTTTGAAGCTAGTCGAAACGAAGAAAGACCAAAATGGATAAGCTTTGTTAAGGTGGATGATTCTTGGACCAAATCTCTCTTTCTTGGTCTCAAACTTCTACACATGGTTTCTTGTGTCATAATACATCAATCTATGCTTGGCAATTGGCTTCGGTCAACTTTGAAGCTTGTCGAAACGAAGAAAGTCCAAAATGGACAAACTTGGTTAAGGTGGATGATTTTTGGACCAAATCTCTCATCGTTGGTCTCAAACTTCTACACATGGTTTCTTGTGTCATATTACATCAATCTATGTTTGCAATTGGCTTCGGTCAACTTTGAAGCTAATCGAATCGAAGAAAGAGCAAAATGGACGAACTTGGTTAAGGTGGATCATTGTTGGACCAAATCTCTCTTTGTTGGTCTCCAATTTCTACACATGGTTCTTGTGTCATATTACATCAATCTATGCTTGGCATTTGGCTTCAGACAACTTTGAAGCTTGTCGAAATGAAGAAAGACCAAAATGGACGAACTTGGTTAAGGTGGATTATTCTTGGACCAAATCTCTCTTCGTTTGTCTCGAACTTTTACACATGGTTTCTTGTGTCATATTACATCAATCTATGTTTGGCAATTGGCTTCGGTCAACTTTGAAGCTAATCGAATCGAAGAAAGAGTAAAATGGACGAACTTGGTTAAGGTGGATCATTCTTGGACCAAATCTCTCTTTGTTGGTCTGAAACTTCTACACATGGTTTCTTGTGTCATATTACATCAATCTATGCTTGGCAATTGGCTTCGGTCAACTTTGAAGCTAGTCGAAACGAAGAAAGACCAAAATGGATAAACTTTGTTAAGGTGGATGATTCTTGGACCAAATCTCTCTTTGTTGGTCTCAAACTTCTACACATGGTTTCTTCTGTCATATTACATCAATCTATGCTTGGCAATTGGCTTCGGTCAACTTTGAAGCTAGTCGAAACGAAGAAAAAGCAAAATGGATGAAGTTGGTTAAGGTAGATGATTCTTGGACCAAATCTCTCTTTGTTGGTCTCAAACTTCTACACATGGTTTCTTGTGTCATTTTACATCAATCTATGTTTGGCAATTGGCTTCGGTCAACTTTCAAGCTAATCAAATCGAAGAAAGAGCAAAATGGACGAACTTGGTTAAGGTGGATCCTTCTTAGACCAAATCTCTCTTCGTTTGTCTCGAACTTCTCCACATGGTTTCTTGTATGATATAACATCAATCTATGATTGACAATTGGCTTCTGTCAACTTTGAAGCTTGTGGAATCGAAGAAAGAGCAAAATGGATGAACTTGGTTGCTGTGGATGATTCTTGGACCAACTCTCTCTTCGTTAGTCTCAAACTTTTACACATGGTTTCTTGTGTCATATTACATCAATCTATACTTGGCATTTGGCTTCGGTCAACTTTGAAGCTTGTGGAATCGAAGAAAGAGGAAAATGGATGAACTTGGTTGCTGTGGATGATTCTTGGACCAACTCTCTCTTCGTTAGTCTCAAACTTTTACACATGGTTTCTTGTGTCATATTACATCAATCTATGCTTGGCATTTGGCTTCGGTCAACTTTGAAGCTTGTGGAATCGAAGAAAGAGCAAAATGGATGAACTTGGTTGCGGTGGATGATTCTTGGACCAACTCTCTCTTCGTTGGTCTCAAACTTTTACACATGGTTTCTTGTGTCATATTACATCAATCTATGCTTGGCATTTGGCTTCGGTCAACTTTGAAGCTTGTGGAATCGAAGAAAGAGCAAAATGGATCAACTTGGTTGCTGTGGATGATTCTTGGACCAACTCTCTCTTCGTTGGTCTCAAACTTTTACACATGGTTTCTTGTGTCATATTACATCAATCTATGCTTGGCATTTGGCTTCGGTCAACTTTGAAGCTTGTCGAAATGAAGAAAGACCAAAATGGACGAACTTGGTTAAGGTGGATGATTCTTGGACCAAATCTCTCTTTCTTGGTCTCAAACTTCTACACATGGTTTCTTGTGTCATATTACATCAATCTATGTTTGGCATTTGGCTTCGGTCAACTTTGAAGCTAGTCGAAACGAAGAAAGAGCAAAATGGACAAACTTGGTTAAGGTGGATGATTCTTGGACCAAATCTCTCTTTGTTGGTCTCAAACTTCTACACATGGTTTCTTGTGTCATATTACATCAATCTATGCTTGGCAATTGGCTTCGGTCAACTTTGAAGCTACTCGAATCGAAGAAAGAGCAAAATGAACAAGTTGGTTAAGGTGGATGATTCTTGGACCAAATCTCTCTTTGTTGGTCTCAAACTTCTACACATGGTTTCTTGTGTCATATTACATCAATCTATGCTTGGCAATTGGCTTCGGTCAACTTTGAAGCTAATCAAATCGAAGAAAGAGCAAAATGGATGAACTTGGTTAAGGTGGATCATTCTTGGACCAAATCTCTGTTCGTTTGTCTCGAACTTCTCCACATGGTTTCTTGTATCATATTACATGAATCTTTGATTGACAATTGCCTTCGGTCAACTTTGAAGCTTGTGGAATCGAAGAAAGAGCAAAATGGATGAACTTGGTTGCGGTGGATGATTCTTGGACCAACTCTCTCTTCGTTGGTCTCAAACTTTTACACATGGTTTCTTGTGTCATATTACATCAATCTATGCTTGGCAATTGGCTTCGGTCAACTTTGAAGCTACTCGAATCGAAGAAAGAGCAAAATGGACGAAGTTGGTTAAGGTGGATGATTCTTGGACCAAATCTCTCTTTGTTGGTCTCAAACTTCCACACATGGTTTCTTGTGTCATATTACATCAATCTATGCTTGGCATTTGGCTTCGGTCAACTTTGAAGCTTGTGGAATCGAAGAAAGAGCAAAATGGATGAACTTGGTTGCGGTGGATGATTCTTGGACCAACTCTCTCTTCGTTGGTCTCAAACTTTTACACATGGTTTCTTGTGTCATATTACATCAATCTATGCTTGGCATTTGGCTTCGGTCAACTTTGAAGCTTGTGGAATCGAAGAAAGAGCAAAATGGATCAACTTGGTTGTTGTGGATGATTCTTGGACCAACTCTCTCTTCGTTGGTCTCAAACTTTTACACATGGTTTCTTGTGTCATATTACATCAATCTATGCTTGGCATTTGGCTTCGGTCAACTTTGAAGCTTGTGGAATCGAAGAAAGAGGAAAATGGATGAACTTGGTTGCGGTGGATGATTCTTGGACCAAAACTCTCTTCGTTGGTCTCAAACTTTTACACATGGTTTCTTGTGTCATATTACATCAATCTATGTTTGGCATTTGGCTTCGGTCAACTTTGAAGCTAGTCGAAACGAAGAAAGAGCAAAATGGACAAACTTGGTTAAGGTGGATGATTCTTGGACCAAATCTCTCTTTGTCGGTCTCAAACTTCTACACATGGTTTCTTGTGTCATATTACATCAATCTATGCTTGGCAATTGGCTTCGGTCAACTTTGAAGCTACTCGAATCGAAGAAAGAGCAAAATGGACAAGTTGGTTAAGGTGGATGATTCTTGGACCAAATCTCTCTTTGTTGGTCTCAAACTTCTACACATGGTTTCTTGTGTCATATTACATCAATCTATGCTTGGCAATTGGCTTCGGTCAACTTTGAAGCTAATCAAATCGAAGAAAGAGCAAAATGGATGAACTTGGTTAAGGTGGATCATTCTTGGACCAAATCTCTGTTCGTTTGTCTCGAACTTCTCCACATGGTTTCTTGTATCATATTACATGAATCTTTGATTGACAATTGCTTCGGTCAACTTTGAAGCTTGTGGAATCGAAGAAAGAGCAAAATGGATGAACTTGGTTGCGGTGGATGATTCTTGGACCAACTCTCTCTTCGTTGGTCTCAAACTTTTACACATGGTTTCTTGTGTCATATTACATCAATCTATGCTTGGCAATTGGCTTCGGTAAACTTTGAAGCTACTCGAATCGAAGAAAGAGCAAAATGGACGAAGTTGGTTAAGGTGGATGATTCTTGGACCAAATCTCTCTTTGTTGGTCTCAAACTTCCACACATGGTTTCTTGTGTCATATTACATCAATCTATGCTTGGCAATTGGCTTCGGTCAACTTTGAAGCTACTCGAATCGAAGAAAGAGCAAAATGGACGAAGTTGGTTAAGGTGGATGATTCTTGGACCAAATCTCTCTTTGTTGGTCTCAAACTTCTACACATGGTTTCTTGTGTCATATTACATCAATCTATGTTTGGCAATTGGCTTCGGTCAACTTTGAAGCTAATAAAATCGAAGAAAGAGCAAAATGGACGAACTTGGTTAAGGTTGATCATTCTTGGACCAAATCTCTGTTCGTTTGTCTCGAACTTCTCCACATGGTTTCTTGTATCATATTACATCAATCTATGCTTGGCAATTGGCTTCGGTCAACTTTGAAGCTAATCAAATCGAAGAAAGAGCAAAATGGATGAACTTGGTTAAGGTGGATCATTCTTGGACCAAATCTCTGTTCGTTTGTCTCGAACTTCTCCACATGGTTTCTTGTATCATATTACATCAATCTATGATTGACAATTGGCTTCGGTCAACTTTGAAGCTTGTGGAATCGAAGAAAGGCAAAATGGATAAACTTGGTTGCGGTGGATGATTCTTGGACCAACTCTCTCTTCGTTGGTCTCAAACTTTTACACATTGTTTCTTGTGTCATATTACATTAATTTATGCTTGGCATTTGGCTTCGGTGAACTTTGAAGATTGTCGTAACGAAGAAAGACCAATATGGACGAAGTTGGTTAAGGTGGATGATTCTTGGTCCAAATCTCTCTTCGTTTGTCTTGAACTTCTCCACATGGTTTCTTGTGTCATATTACATCAATTTATGCTTGGCAATTGGCTTCGGTCAACTTTGAAGCTTGTCGAAACGAAGAAAGACCAAAATGGACGAACTTGGTTAAGGTGGATGATTTTTGGACCAAATCTCTCTTTGTTGGTCTCAAACTTCTACACATGGTTTCTTGTGTCATATTACACAATCTATGCTTGGCAATTGGCTTCGGTCAACTTTGAAGCTAGTCGAAACGAAGAAAAAGCAAAATGGATGAAGTTGGTTAAGGTGGATGATTCTTGGACCAAATCTCTCTTTGTTGGTCTCAAACTTCTACACATGGTTTCTTGTGTCATTTTACATCAATCTATGTTTGGCAATTGGCTTCGGTCAACTTTCAAGCTAATCAAATCGAAGAAAGAGCAAAATGGACGAACTTGGTTAAGGTGGATCCTTCTTGGACCAAATCTCTCTTCGTTTGTCTCGAACTTCTCCACATGGTTTCTTGTATCATATAACATCAATCTATGATTGACAATTGGCTTCTGTCAACTTTGAAGCTTGTGGAATCGAAGAAAGAGCAAAATGGATGAACTTGGTTGCTGTGGATGATTCTTGGACCAACTCTCTCTTCGTTAGTCTCAAACTTTTACACATGGTTTCTTGTGTCATATTACATCAATCTATACTTGGCATTTGGCTTCGGTCAACTTTGAAGCTTGTGGAATCGAAGAAAGAGCAAAATGAACAAGTTGGTTAAGGTGGATGATTCTTGGACCAAATCTCTCTTTGTTGGTCTCAAACTTCTACACATGGTTTCTTGTGTCATATTACATCAATCTATGCTTGGCAATTGGCTTCGGTCAACTTTGAAGCTAATCAAATCGAAGAAAGAGCAAAATGGATGAACTTGGTTAAGGTGGATCATTCTTGGACCAAATCTTGTTCGTTTGTCTCGAACTTCTCCACATGGTTTCTTGTATCATATTACATCAATCTATGATTGACAATTGGCTTCGGTCAACTTTGAAGCTTGTGGAATCGAAGAAAGGGCAAAATGGATAAACTTGGTTGCGGTGGATGATTCTTGGACCAACTCTCTCTTCGTTGGTCTCAAACTTTTACACATTGTTTCTTGTGTCATATTACATTAATTTATGCTTGGCATTTGGCTTCGGTGAACTTTGAAGCTTGTCGTAACGAAGAAAGACCAATATGGACGAAGTTGTTTAAGGTGGATGATTCTTGGACCAAATCTCTCTTCGTTTATCTTGAACTTCTCCACATGGTTTCTTGTGTCATATTACATCAATTTATGCTTGGCAATTGGCTTCGGTCAACTTTGAAGCTTGTCGAAACGAAGAAAGACCAAAATGGACGAACTTGGTTAAGGTGGATGATTTTTGGACCAAATCTCTCTTTGTTGGTCTCAAACTTCTACACATGGTTTCTTGTGTCATATTACACAATCTATGCTTGGCAATTGGCTTCGGTCAACTTTGAAGCTAGTCGAAACGAAGAAAAAGCAAAATGGATGAAGTTGGTTAAGGTGGATGATTCTTGGACCAAATCTCTCTTTGTTGGTCTCAAACTTCTACACATGGTTTCTTGTGTCATTTTACATCAATCTATGTTTGGCAATTGGCTTCGGTCAACTTTCAAGCTAATCAAATCGAATAAAGAGCAAAATGGACGAACTTGGTTAAGGTGGATCCTTCTTAGACCAAATCTCTCTTCGTTTGTCTCGAACTTCTCCACATGGTTTCTTGTATCATATAACATCAATCTATGATTGACAATTGGCTTCTGTCAACTTTGAAGCTTGTGGAATCGAAGAAAGAGCAAAATGGATGAACTTGGTTGCTGTGGATGATTCTTGGACCAACTCTCTCTTCGTTAGTCTCAAACTTTTACACATGGTTTCTTGTGTCATATTACATCAATCTATGCTTGGCATTTGGCTTCGGTCAACTTTGAAGCTTGTGGAATCGAAGAAAGAGCAAAATGAACAAGTTGGTTAAGGTGGATGATTCTTGGACCAAATCTCTCTTTGTTGGTCTCAAACTTCTACACATGGTTTCTTGTGTCATATTACATCAATCTATGCTTGGCAATTGGCTTCGGTCAACTTTGAAGCTAATCAAATCGAAGAAAGAGCAAAATGGATGAACTTGGTTAAGGTGGATCATTCTTGGACCAAATCTTGTTCGTTTGTCTCGAACTTCTCCACATGGTTTCTTGTATCATATTACATCAATCTATGATTGACAATTGGCTTCGGTCAACTTTGAAGGTTGTGGAATCGAAGAAAGGGCAAAATGGATAAACTTGGTTGCGGTGGATGATTCTTGGACCAACTCTCTCTTCGTTGGTCTCAAACTTTTACACATTGTTTCTTGTGTCATATTACATCAATTTATGCTTGGCATTTGGCTTCGGTGAACTTTGAAGATTGTCGTAACGAAGAAAGACCAATATGGACGAAGTTGTTTAAGGTGGATGATTCTTGGTCCAAATCTCTCTTCGTTTATCTTGAACTTCTCCACATGGTTTCTTGTGTCATATTACATCAATTTATGCTTGGCAATTGGCTTCGGTCAACTTTGAAGCTTGTCGAAACGAAGAAAGACCAAAATGGACGAACTTGGTTAAGGTGGATGATTTTTGGACCAAATCTCTCTTTGTTGGTCTCAAACTTCTACACATGGTTTCTTGTGTCATATTACACAATCTATGCTTGGCAATTGGCTTCGGTCAACTTTGAAGCTAGTCGAAACGAAGAAAAAGCAAAATGGATGAACTTGGTTAAGGTGGATGATTCTTGGACCAAATCTCTCTTTGTTGGTCTCAAACTTCTACACATGGTTTCTTGTGTCATTTTACATCAATCTATGTTTGGCAATTGGCTTCGGTCAACTTTGAAGCTAATCAAATCGAAGAAAGAGCAAAATGGACGAACTTGGTTAAGGTGGATCCTTCTTGGACCAAATCTCTCTTCGTTTGTCTCGAACTTCTCCACATGGTTTCTTGTATCATATAACATCAATCTATGATTGACAATTGGCTTCTGTCAACTTTGAAGCTTGTGGAATCGAAGAAAGAGCAAAATGGATGAACTTGGTTGCTGTGGATGATTCTTGGACCAACTCTCTCTTCGTTAGTCTCAAACTTTTACACATGGTTTCTTGTGTCATATTACATCAATCTATGCTTGGCATTTGGCTTCGGTCAACTTTGAAGCTTGTGGAATCGAAGAAAGAGCAAAATGAACAAGTTGGTTAAGGTGGATGATTCTTGGACCAAATCTCTCTTTGTTGGTCTCAAACTTCTACACATGGTTTCTTGTGTCATATTACATCAATCTATGCTTGGCAATTGGCTTCGGTCAACTTTGAAGCTAATCAAATCGAAGAAAGAGCAAAATGGATGAACTTGGTTAAGGTGGATCATTCTTGGACCAAATCTTGTTCGTTTGTCTCGAACTTCTCCACATGGTTTCTTGTATCATATTACATCAATCTATGATTGACAATTGGCTTCGGTCAACTTTGAAGCTTGTGGAATCGAAGAAAGGGCAAAATGGATAAACTTGGTTGCGGTGGATGATTCTTGGACCAACTCTCTCTTCGTTGGTCTCAAACTTTTACACATGGTTTCTTGTGTCATATTACATCAATTTATGCTTGGCATTTGGCTTCGGTGAACTTTGAAGATTGTCGTAACGAAGAAAGACCAAAATGGACGAAGTTGTTTAAGGTGGATGATTCTTGGACCAAATCTCTCTTCGTTTATCTTGACCTTCTCCACATGGTTTCTTGTGTCATATTACATCAATTTATGCTTGGCAATTGGCTTCGGTCAACTTTGAAGCTTGTCGAAACGAAGAAAGACCAAAATGGACGAACTTGGTTAAGGTGGATGATTTTTGGACCAAATCTCTCTTTGTTGGTCTCAAACTTCTACACATGGTTTCTTGTGTCATATTACACAATCTATGCTTGGCAATTGGCTTCGGTCAACTTTGAAGCTAGTCGAAATGAAGAAAAAGCAAAATGGATGAACTTGGTTAAGGTGGATGATTCTTGGACCAAATCTCTCTTTGTTGGTCTCAAACTTCTACACATGGTTTCTTGTGTCATATTACATCAATCTATGTTTGGCAATTGGCTTCGGTCAACTTTGAAGCTAATCAAATCGAAGAAAGAGCAAAATGGACGAACTTGGTTAAGGTGGATGATTCTTGGACCAAATCTCTCTTCGTTTGTCTCGAACTTCTCCACATGGTTTCTTGTATCATATAACATCAATCTATGATTGACAATTGGCTTCGGTCAACTTTGAAGCTTGTGGAATCGAAGAAAGAGCAAAATGGATGAACTTGGTTGCTGTGGATGATTCTTGGACCAACTCTCTCTTCGTTAGTCTCAAACTTTTACACATGGTTTCTTGTGTCATATTACATCAATCTATGCTTGGCATTTGGCTTCGGTCAACTTTGAAGCTTGTGGAATCGAAGAAAGAGCAAAATGAACAAGTTGGTTAAGGTGGATGATTCTTGGACCAAATCTCTCTTTGTTGGTCTCAAACTTCTACACATGGTTTCTTGTGTCATATTACATCAATCTATGCTTGGCAATTGGCTTCGGTCAACTTTGAAGCTAATCAAATCGAAGAAAGAGCAAAATGGATGAACTTGGTTAAGGTGGATCATTCTTGGACCAAATCTTGTTCGTTTGTCTCGAACTTCTCCACATGGTTTCTTGTATCATATTACATCAATCTATGATTGACAATTGGCTTCGGTCAACTTTGAAGCTTGTGGAATCGAAGAAAGGGCAAAATGGATAAACTTGGTTGCGGTGGATGATTCTTGGACCAACTCTCTCTTCGTTGGTCTCAAACTTTTACACATGGTTTCTTGTGTCATATTACATCAATTTATGCTTGGCATTTGGCTTCGGTCAACTTTGAAGCTTGTCGTAACGAAGAAAGACCAAAATGGACGAACTTGTTTAAGGTGGATGATTCTTGGACCAAATCTCTCTTCGTTTATCTTGAACTTCTCCACATGGTTTCTTGTGTCATATTACATCAATTTATGCTTGGCAATTGGCTTCGGTCAACTTTGAAGCTTGTCGAAACGAAGAAAGACCAAAATGGACGAACTTGGTTAAGGTGGATGATTCTTGGACCAAATCTCTCTTCGTTGGTCTCAAACTTCTACACATGGTTTCTTGTGTCATATTACATCAATCTATGCTTGGCAATTGGCTTCGGTCAACTTTGAAGCTAATCAAATCGAAGAAAGAGCAAAATGGACGAACTTGGTTAAGGTGGATCATTCTTGGACCAAATCTCTGTTCGTTTGTCTCGAACTTCTCCACATGGTTTCTTGTATCATATTACATCAATCTATGCTTGACAATTGGCTTCGGTCAACTTTGAAGCTTGTGGAATCGAAGAAAGAGCAAAATGGATAAACTTGGTTAAGGTGGATGATTCTTGGACCAAATCTCTCTTCGTTGGTCTCAAACTTTTACACATGGTTTCTTGTGTCATATTACATCAATCTATGCTTGGCAATTGGCTTCGGTCAACTTTGAAGCTACTCGAATCGAAGAAAGAGCAAAATGGACGAACTTGGTTAAGGTGGATGATTCTTGGACCAAATCTCTCTTTGTTGGTCTCAAACTTCTACACATGGTTTCTTGTATCATATTACATCAATCTATGCTTGGCAATTGGCTTCGGTCAACTTTGAAGCTAATCAAATCGAAGAAAGAGCAAAATGGACAAACTTGGTTAAGGTGGATGATTCTTGGACCAAATCTCTCTTTGTTGGTCTCAAACTTCTACACATGGTTTCTTGTGTCATATTACATCAATCTATGCTTGGCAATTGGCTTCGGTCAACTTTGAAGCTAATCAAATCGAAGAAAGAGCAAAATGGACAAACTTGGTTAAGGTGGATGATTCTTGGACCAAATCTCTCTTTGTTGGTCTCAAACTTCTACACATGGTTTCTTGTGTCATATTACATCAATCTATGCTTGGCATTTGGCTTCGGTCAACTTTGAAGCTTGTGGAATCGAAGAAAGAGCAAAATGGATGAACTTGGTTGCGGTGGATGATTCTTGGACCAACTCTCTCTTCGTTGGTCTCAAACTTTACACATGGTTTCTTGTGTCATATTACATCAATCTATGCTTGGCAATTGGCTTCGGTCAACTTTGAAGCTACTCGAATCGAAGAAAGAGCAAAATGAACAACTTGGTTAAGGTGGATGATTCTTGGACCAAATCTCTCTTTGTTGGTCTCAAACTTCTACACATGGTTTCTTGTGTCATATTACATCAATCTATGCTTGGCAATTGGCTTCGGTCAACTTTGAAGCTAATCAAATCGAAGAAAGAGCAAAATGGACGAACTTGGTTAAGGTGGATCATTCTTGGACCAAATCTCTGTTCGTTTGTCTCGAACTTCTCCACATGGTTTCTTGTATCATATTACATCAATCTATGCTTGACAATTGGCTTCGGTCAACTTTGAAGCTTGTGGAATCGAAGAAAGAGCAAAATGGATGAACTTGGTTAAGGTGGATGATTCTTGGACCAAATCTCTCTTCGTTGGTCTCAAACTTCTACACATGGTTTCTTGTGTCATATTACATCAATCTATGCTTGGCAATTGGCTTCGGTCAACTTTGAAGCTACTCGAATCGAAGAAAGAGCAAAATGGACGAACTTGGTTAAGGTGGATGATTCTTGGACCAAATCTCTCTTTGTTGGTCTCAAACTTCTACACATGGTTTCTTGTGTCATATTACATCAATCTATGCTTGGCAATTGGCTTCGGTCAACTTTGAAGCTAATCAAATCGAAGAAAGAGCAAAATGGATGAACTTGGTTAAGGTGGATCATTCTTGGACCAAATCTCTGTTCGTTTGTCTCGAACTTCTCCACATGGTTTCTTGTATCATATTACATCAATCTATGATTGACAATTGGCTTCGGTCAACTTTGAAGCTTGTGGAATCGAAGAAAGAGCAAAATGGATGAACTTGGTTGCGGTGGATGATTCTTGGACCAAATCTCTCTTCGTTGGTCTCAAACTTTTACACATGGTTTCTTGTGTCATATTACATCAATCTATGCTTGGCAATTGGCTTCGGTCAACTTTGAAGCTACTCGAATCGAAGAAAGAGCAAAATGGACGAACTTGGTTAAGGTGGATGATTCTTGGACCAAATCTCTCTTTGTTGGTCTCAAACTTCTACACATGGTTTCTTGTGTCATATTACATCAATCTATGCTTGGCAATTGGCTTTGGTCAACTTTGAAGCTACTCGAATCGAAGAAAGAGCAAAATGAACGAAGTTGGTTAAGGTGGATGATTCTTGGACCAAATCTCTCTTTGTTGGTCTCAAACTTCTACACATGGTTTCTTGTGTCATATTACATCAATCTATGCTTGGCAATTGGCTTCGGTCAACTTTGAAGCTAATCAAATCGAAGAAAGAGCAAAATGGACAAACTTGGTTAAGGTGGATCATTCTTGGACCAAATCTCTATTCGTTTGTCTCGAACTTCTCCACATGGTTTCTTGTATCATATTACATCAATCTATGATTGACAATTGGCTTCGGTCAACTTTGAAGCTTGTGGAATCGAAGAAAGAGCAAAATGGATAAACTTGGTTGCTGTGGATGATTCTTGGACCAACTCTCTCTTCGTTGGTCTCAAACTTTTACACATGGTTTCTTGTGTCATATTACATCAATCTATGCTTGGCATTTGGCTTCGGTCAACTTTGAAGCTTGTGGAATCGAAGAAAGAGCAAAATGGATGAACTTGGTTAAGGTGGATGATTCTTGGACCAAATCTCTCTTCGTTGGTCTCAAACTTTTACACATGGTTTCTTGTGTCATATTACATCAATCTATGCTTGGCAATTGGCTTCGGTCAACTTTGAAGCTACTCGAATCGAAGAAAGAGCAAAATGGACGAACTTGGTTAAGGTGGATGATTCTTGGACCAAATCTCTCTTTGTTGGTCTCAAACTTCTACACATGGTTTCTTGTGTCATATTACATCAATCTATGCTTGGCAATTGGCTTCGGTCAACTTTGAAGCTAATCAAATCGAAGAAAGAGCAAAATGGATGAACTTGGTTAAGGTGGATCATTCTTGGACCAAATCTCTGTTCGTTTGTCTCGAACTTCTCCACATGGTTTCTTGTATCATATTACATCAATCTATGCTTGACAATTGGCTTCGGTCAACTTTGAAGCTTGTGGAATCGAAGAAAGAGCAAAATGGACGAACTTGGTTAAGGTGGATGATTCTTGGACCAAATCTCTCTTCGTTGGTCTCAAACTTCTACACATGGTTTCTTGTGTCATATTACATCAATCTATGCTTGGCAATTGGCTTCGGTCAACTTTGAAGCTACTCGAATCGAAGAAAGAGCAAAATGGACGAACTTGGTTAAGGTGGATGATTCTTGGACCAAATCTCTCTTTGTTGGTCTCAAACTTCTACACATGGTTTCTTGTGTCATATTACATCAATCTATGCTTGGCAATTGGCTTCGGTCAACTTTGAAGCTAATCGAATCGAAGAAAGAGCAAAATGAACAACTTGGTTAAGGTGGATGATTCTTGGACCAAATCTCTCTTTGTTGGTCTCAAACTTCTACACATGGTTTCTTGTGTCATATTACATCAATCTATGCTTGGCAATTGGCTTCGGTCAACTTTGAAGCTAATCAAATCGAAGAAAGAGCAAAATGGACAAACTTGGTTAAGGTGGATCATTCTTGGACCAAATCTCTATTCGTTTGTCTCGAACTTCTCCACATGGTTTCTTGTATCATATTACATCAATCTATGCTTGACAATTGGCTTCGGTCAACTTTGAAGCTTGTGGAATCGAAGAAAGAGCAAAATGGATAAACTTGGTTGTTGTGGATGATTCTTGGACCAACTCTCTCTTCGTTGGTCTCAAACTTTTACACATGGTTTCTTGTGTCATATTACATCAATCTATGCTTGGCATTTGGCTTCGGTCAACTTTGAAGCTTGTGGAATCGAAGAAAGAGCAAAATGGACGAACTTGGTTAAGGTGGATGATTCTTGGACCAAATCTCTCTTCGTTGGTCTCAAACTTTTACACATGGTTTCTTGTGTCATATTACATCAATCTATGCTTGGCAATTGGCTTCGGTCAACTTTGAAGCTACTCGAATCGAAGAAAGAGCAAAATGGACAACTTGGTTAAGGTGGATGATTCTTGGACCAAATCTCTCTTTGTTGGTCTCAAACTTCTACACATGGTTTCTTGTGTCATATTACATCAATCTATGCTTGGCAATTGGCTTCGGTCAACTTTGAAGCTAATCAAATCGAAGAAAGAGCAAAATGGACGAACTTGGTTAAGGTGGATCATTCATGGACCAAATCTCTCTTTGTTGGTCTCAAACTTCTACACATGGTTTCTTGTGTCATATTACATCAATCTATGCTTGGCAATTGGCTTCGGTCAACTTTGAAGCTAATCAAATCGAAGAAAGAGCAAAATGGACGAACTTGGTTAAGGTGGATCATTCATGGACCAAATCTCTGTTCGTTTGTCTCGAACTTCTCCACATGGTTTCTTGTATCATATTACATCAATCTATGCTTGGCAATTGGCTTTGGTCAACTTTGAAGCTACTCGAATCGAAGAAAGAGCAAAATGGACGAACTTGGTTAAGGTGGATGATTCTTGGACCAAATCTCTCTTTGTTGGTCTCAAACTTCTACACATGGTTTCTTGTGTCATATTACATCAATCTATGCTTGGCAATTGGCTTCGGTCAACTTTGAAGCTAATCAAATCGAAGAAAGAGCAAAATGGACGAACTTGGTTAAGGTGGATCATTCATGGACCAAATCTCTGTTCGTTTGTCTCGAACTTCTCCACATGGTTTCTTGTATCATATTACATCAATCTATGCTTGGCAATTGGCTTCGGTCAACTTTGAAGCTAATCAAATCGAAGAAAGAGCAAAATGGACGAACTTGGTTAAGGTGGATCATTCTTGGACCAAATCTCTGTTCGTTTGTCTCGAACTTCTCCACATGGTTTCTTGTGTCATATTACATCAATCTATGCTTGACAATTGGCTTCGGTCAACTTTGAAGTTTGTGGAATCGAAGAAAGAGCAAAATGGACAAACTTGGTTAAGGTGGATGATTCTTGGACCAAATCTCTCTTTGTTGTCTCAAACTTCTACACATGGTTTCTTGTGTCATATTACATCAATCTATGCTTGGCAATTGGCTTCGGTCAACTTTGAAGCTACTCGAATCGAAGAAAGAGCAAAATGGACGAAGTTGGTTAAGGTGGATGATTCTTGGACCAAATCTCTCTTTCTTGGTCTCAAACTTCTACACATGGTTTCTTGTGTCATATTACATCAATCTATGCTTGGCAATTGGCTTCGGTCAACTTTGAAGCTAATCAAATCGAAGAAAGAGCAAAATGGACGAACTTGGTTAAGGTGGATCATTCTTGGACCAAATCTCTGTTCGTTTGTCTCGAACTTCTCCACATGGTTTCTTGTATCATATTACATCAATCTATGCTTGGCAATTGGCTTCGGTCAACTTTGAAGCTAATCAAATCGAAGAAAGAGCAAAATGGACGAACTTGGTTAAGGTGGATCATTCATGGACCAAATCTCTGTTCGTTTGTCTCGAACTTCTCCACATGGTTTCTTGTATCATATTACATCAATCTATGCTTGGCAATTGGCTTCGGTCAACTTCGAAGCTAATCAAATCGAAGAAAGAGCAAAATGGACGAACTTGGTTAAGGTGGATCATTCTTGGACCAAATCTCTGTTCGTTTGTCTCGAACTTCTCCACATGGTTTCTTGTATCATATTACATCAATCTATGATTGACAATTGGCTTCGGTCAACTTTGAAGCTTGTGGAATCGAAGAAAGAGCAAAATGGATAAACTTGGTTGCTGTGGATGATTCTTGGACCAACTCTCTCTTCGTTGGTCTCAAACTTTTACACATGGTTTCTTGTGTCATATTACATCAATCTATGCTTGGCATTTGGCTTCGGTCAACTTGAAGCTTGTGGAATCGAAGAAAGAGCAAAATGGATCGAAGAAAGAGCAAAATGGATGAACTTGGTTGCGGTGGATGATTCTTGGACCAAATCTCTCTTTGTTGGTCTCAAACTTCTACACATGGTTTCTTGTGTCATATTACATCAATCTATGCTTGGCAATTGGCTTCGGTCAACTTTGAAGCTAATCAAATCGAAGAAAGAGCAAAATGGACGAACTTGGTTAAGGTGGATGATTCTTGGACCAAATCTCTCTTTGTTGGTCTCAAACTTCTACACATGGTTTCTTGTGTCATATTACATCAATCTATGCTTGGCAATTGGCTTCGGTCAACTTTGAAGCTAATCAAATCGAAGAAAGAGCAAAATGGACGAACTTGGTTAAGGTGGATCATTCATGGACCAAATCTCTGTTCGTTTGTCTCGAACTTCTCCACATGGTTTCTTGTATCATATTACATCAATCTATGCTTGGCAATTGGCTTCGGTCAACTTTGAAGCTAATCGAATCGAAGAAAGAGCAAAATGGACGAACTTGGTTAAGGTGGATGATTCTTGGACCAAATCTCTCTTTGTTGGTCTCAAACTTCTACACATGGTTTCTTGTGTCATATTACATCAATCTATGCTTGGCAATTGGCTTCGGTCAACTTTGAAGCTAATCAAATCGAAGAAAGAGCAAAATGGACGAACTTGGTTAAGGTGGATCATTCATGGACCAAATCTCTGTTCGTTTGTCTCGAACTTCTCCACATGGTTTCTTGTATCATATTACATCAATCTATGCTTGGCAATTGGCTTCGGTCAACTTTGAAGCTAATCAAATCGAAGAAAGAGCAAAATGGACGAACTTGGTTAAGGTGGATCATTCTTGGACCAAATCTCTGTTCGTTTGTCTCGAACTTCTCCACATGGTTTCTTGTGTCATATTACATCAATCTATGCTTGACAATTGGCTTCGGTCAACTTTGAAGCTTGTGGAATCGAAGAAAGAGCAAAATGGACAAACTTGGTTACGGTGGATGATTCTTGGACCAAATCTCTCTTTGTTGATCTCAAACTTCTACACATGGTTTCTTGTGTCATATTACATCAATCTATGCTTGGCAATTGGCTTCGGTCAACTTTGAAGCTACTCGAATCGAAGAAAGAGCAAAATGGACGAACTGGTTAAGGTGGATGATTCTTGGACCAAATCTCTCTTTCTTGGTCTCAAACTTCTACACATGGTTTCTTGTGTCATATTACATCAATCTATGCTTGGCAATTGGCTTCGGTCAACTTTGAAGCTAATCAAATCGAAGAAAGAGCAAAATGGACGAACTTGGTTAAGGTGGATCATTCTTGGACCAAATCTCTGTTCGTTTGTCTCGAACTTCTCCACATGGTTTCTTGTATCATATTACATCAATCTATGCTTGGCAATTGGCTTCGGTCAACTTTGAAGCTAATCAAATCGAAGAAAGAGCGAAATGGACGAACTTGGTTAAGGTGGATCATTCATGGACCAAATCTCTGTTCGTTTGTCTCGAACTTCTCCACATGGTTTCTTGTATCATATTACATCAATCTATGCTTGGCAATTGGCTTCGGTCAACTTCGAAGCTAATCAAATCGAAGAAAGAGCAAAATGGACGAACTTGGTTAAGGTGGATCATTCTTGGACCAAATCTCTGTTCGTTTGTCTCGAACTTCTCCACATGGTTTCTTGTATCATATTACATGAATCTATGATTGACAATTGGCTTCGGTCAACTTTGAAGCTTGTGGAATCGAAGAAAGAGCAAAATGGATAAACTTGGTTGCTGTGGATGATTCTTGGACCAACTCTCTCTTCGTTGGTCTCAAACTTTTACACATGGTTTCTTGTGTCATATTACATCAATCTATGCTTGGCATTTGGCTTCGGTCAACTTTGAAGCTTGTGGAATCGAAGAAAGAGCAAAATGGACGAAGAAAGAGCAAAATGGATGAACTTGGTTGCGGTGGATGATTCTTGGACCAAATCTCTCTTTGTTGGTCTCAAACTTCTACACATGGTTTCTTGTGTCATATTACATCAATCTATGCTTGGCAATTGGCTTCGGTCAACTTTGAAGCTACTCGAATCGAAGAAAGAGCAAAATGGACAAGTTGGTTAAGGTGGATGATTCTTGGACCAAATCTCTCTTTGTTGGTCTCAAACTTCTACACATGGTTTCTTGTGTCATATTACATCAATCTATGCTTGGCAATTGGCTTCGGTCAACTTTGAAGCTAATCAAATCGAAGAAAGAGCAAAATGGACGAACTTGGTTAAGGTGGATCATTCTTGGACCAAATCTCTCTTTGTTGGTCTCAAACTTCTACACATGGTTTCTTGTGTCATATTACATCAATCTATGCTTGGCAATTGGCTTCGGTCAACTTTGAAGCTAATCAAATCGAAGAAAGAGCAAAATGGACGAACTTGGTTAAGGTGGATCATTCTTGGACCAAATCTCTCTTTGTTGGTCTCAAACTTCTACACATGGTTTCTTGTGTCATATTACATCAATCTATGCTTGGCAATTGGCTTCGGTCAACTTTGAAGCTAATCAAATCGAAGAAAGAGCAAAATGGACGAACTTGGTTAAGGTGGATGATTCTTGGACCAAATCTCTCTTCGTTTGTCTCGAACTTCTCCACATGGTTTCTTGTGTCATATTACATCAATCTATGCTTGGCAATTGGCTTCGGTCAACTTTGAAGCTACTCGAATCGAAGAAAGAGCAAAATGGACGAAGTTGGTTAAGGTGGATGATTCTTGGACCAAATCTCTCTTTGTTGGTCTCAAACTTCTACACATGGTTTCTTGTGTCATATTACATCAATCTATGCTTGGCAATTGGCTTCGGTCAACTTTGAAGCTAATCAAATCGAAGAAAGAGCAAAATGGACGAACTTGGTTAAGGTGGATCATTCTTGGACCAAATCTCTGTTCGTTTGTCTCGAACTTCTCCACATGGTTTCTTGTATCATATTACATCAATCTATGCTTGGCAATTGGCTTCGGTCAACTTTGAAGCTAATCAAATCGAAGAAAGAGCAAAATGGACGAACTTGGTTAAGGTGGATCATTCTTGGACCAAATCTCTGTTCGTTTGTCTCGAACTTCTCCACATGGTTTCTTGTGTCATATTACATCAATCTATGCTTGACAATTGGCTTCGGTCAACTTTGAAGCTTGTGGAATCGAAGAAAGAGCAAAATGGACAAACTTGGTTAAGGTGGATGATTCTTGGACCAAATCTCTCTTTGTTGGTCTCAAACTTCTACACATGGTTTCTTGTGTCATATTACATCAATCTATGCTTGGCAATTGGCTTCGGTCAACTTTGAAGCTAGTCGAATCGAAGAAAGAGCAAAATGGACGAAGTTGGTTAAGGTGGATGATTCTTGGACCAAATCTCTCTTTGTTGGTCTCAAACTTCTACACATGGTTTCTTGTGTCATATTACATCAATCTATGCTTGGCAATTGGCTTCGGTCAACTTTGAAGCTAATCAAATCGAAGAAAGAGCAAAATGGACGAACTTGGTTAAGGTGGATCATTCTTGGACCAAATCTCTGTTCGTTTGTCTCGAACTTCTCCACATGGTTTCTTGTATCATATTACATCAATCTATGCTTGGCAATTGGCTTCGGTCAACTTTGAAGCTAATCAAATCGAAGAAAGAGCAAAATGGACGAACTTGGTTAAGGTGGATCATTCATGGACCAAATCTCTGTTCGTTTGTCTCGAACTTCTCCACATGGTTTCTTGTATCATATTACATCAATCTATGCTTGGCAATTGGCTTCGGTCAACTTCGAAGCTAATCAAATCGAAGAAAGAGCAAAATGGACGAACTTGGTTAAGGTGGATCATTCTTGGACCAAATCTCTGTTCGTTTGTCTCGAACTTCTCCACATGGTTTCTTGTATCATATTACATGAATCTATGATTGACAATTGGCTTCGGTCAACTTTGAAGCTTGTGGAATCGAAGAAAGAGCAAAATGGATAAACTTGGTTGCTGTGGATGATTCTTGGACCAACTCTCTCTTCGTTGGTCTCAAACTTTTACACATGGTTTCTTGTGTCATATTACATCAATCTATGCTTGGCATTTGGCTTCGGTCAACTTGAAGCTTGTGGAATCGAAGAAAGAGCAAAATGGACGAAGAAAGAGCAAAATGGATGAACTTGGTTAAGGTGGATGATTCTTGGACCAAATCTCTCTTTGTTGGTCTCAAACTTCTACACATGGTTTCTTGTGTCATATTACATCAATCTATGCTTGGCAATTGGCTTCGGTCAACTTTGAAGCTACTCGAATCGAAGAAAGAGCAAAATGGACGAAGTTGGTTAAGGTGGATGATTCTTGGACCAAATCTCTCTTTGTTGGTCTCAAACTTCTACACATGGTTTCTTGTGTCATATTACATCAATCTATGCTTGGCAATTGGCTTCGGTCAACTTTGAAGCTAATCAAATCGAAGAAAGAGCAAAATGGACGAACTTGGTTAAGGTGGATCATTCATGGACCAAATCTCTCTTTGTTGGTCTCAAACTTCTACACATGGTTTCTTGTGTCATATTACATCAATCTATGCTTGGCAATTGGCTTCGGTCAACTTTGAAGCTAATCAAATCGAAGAAAGAGCAAAATGGACGAACTTGGTTAAGGTGGATCATTCATGGACCAAATCTCTGTTCGTTTGTCTCGAACTTCTCCACATGGTTTCTTGTATCATATTACATCAATCTATGCTTGGCAATTGGCTTCGGTCAACTTTGAAGCTAATCGAATCGAAGAAAGAGCAAAATGGACGAACTTGGTTAAGGTGGATGATTCTTGGACCAAATCTCTCTTTGTTGGTCTCAAACTTCTACACATGGTTTCTTGTGTCATATTACATCAATCTATGCTTGGCAATTGGCTTCGGTCAACTTTGAAGCTAATCAAATCGAAGAAAGAGCAAAATGGACGAACTTGGTTAAGGTGGATCATTCTTGGACCAAATCTCTGTTCGTTTGTCTCGAACTTCTCCACATGGTTTCTTGTATCATATTACATCAATCTATGCTTGGCAATTGGCTTCGGTCAACTTTGAAGCTAATCAAATCGAAGAAAGAGCAAAATGGACGAACTTGGTTAAGGTGGATCATTCTTGGACCAAATCTCTGTTCGTTTGTCTCGAACTTCTCCACATGGTTTCTTGTGTCATATTACATCAATCTATGCTTGACAATTGGCTTCGGTCAACTTTGAAGCTTGTGGAATCGAAGAAAGAGCAAAATGGACAAACTTGGTTAAGGTGGATGATTCTTGGACCAAATCTCTCTTTGTTGGTCTCAAACTTCTACACATGGTTTCTTGTGTCATATTACATCAATCTATGCTTGGCAATTGGCTTCGGTCAACTTTGAAGCTAATCAAATCGAAGAAAGAGCAAAATGGACGAACTTGGTTAAGGTGGATCATTCTTGGACCAAATCTCTGTTCGTTTGTCTCGAACTTCTCCACATGGTTTCTTGTATCATATTACATCAATCTATGCTTGGCAATTGGCTTCGGTCAACTTTGAAGCTAATCAAATCGAAGAAAGAGCGAAATGGACGAACTTGGTTAAGGTGGATCATTCATGGACCAAATCTCTGTTCGTTTGTCTCGAACTTCTCCACATGGTTTCTTGTATCATATTACATCAATCTATGCTTGGCAATTGGCTTCGGTCAACTTCGAAGCTAATCAAATCGAAGAAAGAGCAAAATGGACGAACTTGGTTAAGGTGGATCATTCTTGGACCAAATCTCTGTTCGTTTGTCTCGAACTTCTCCACATGGTTTCTTGTATCATATTACATGAATCTATGATTGACAATTGGCTTCGGTCAACTTTGAAGCTTGTGGAATCGAAGAAAGAGCAAAATGGATAAACTTGGTTGCTGTGGATGATTCTTGGACCAACTCTCTCTTCGTTGGTCTCAAACTTTTACACATGGTTTCTTGTGTCATATTACATCAATCTATGCTTGGCATTTGGCTTCGGTCAACTTTGAAGCTTGTGGAATCGAAGAAAGAGCAAAATGGACGAAGAAAATGGATGAACTTGGTTGCGGTGGATGATTCTTGGACCAAATCTCTCTTTGTTGGTCTCAAACTTCTACACATGGTTTCTTGTGTCATATTACATCAATCTATGCTTGGCAATTGGCTTCGGTCAACTTTGAAGCTACTCGAATCGAAGAAAGAGCAAAATGGACAACTTGGTTAAGGTGGATGATTCTTGGACCAAATCTCTCTTTGTTGGTCTCAAACTTCTACACATGGTTTCTTGTGTCATATTACATCAATCTATGCTTGGCAATTGGCTTCGGTCAACTTTGAAGCTAATCAAATCGAAGAAAGAGCAAAATGGACGAACTTGGTTAAGGTGGATGATTCTTGGACCAAATCTCTCTTTGTTGGTCTCAAACTTCTACACATGGTTTCTTGTGTCATATTACATCAATCTATGCTTGGCAATTGGCTTCGGTCAACTTTGAAGCTAATCAAATCGAAGAAAGAGCAAAATGGACGAACTTGGTTAAGGTGGATCATTCTTGGACCAAATCTCTGTTCGTTTGTCTCGAACTTCTCCACATGGTTTCTTGTGTCATATTACATCAATCTATGCTTGGCAATTGGCTTCGGTCAACTTTGAAGCTAATCGAATCGAAGAAAGAGCAAAATGGACGAACTTGGTTAAGGTGGATGATTCTTGGACCAAATCTCTCTTTGTTGGTCTCAAACTTCTACACATGGTTTCTTGTGTCATATTACATCAATCTATGCTTGGCAATTGGCTTCGGTCAACTTTGAAGCTAATCAAATCGAAGAAAGAGCAAAATGGACGAACTTGGTTAAGGTGGATCATTCATGGACCAAATCTCTGTTCGTTTGTCTCGAACTTCTCCACATGGTTTCTTGTATCATATTACATCAATCTATGCTTGGCAATTGGCTTCGGTCAACTTTGAAGCTAATCAAATCGAAGAAAGAGCAAAATGGACGAACTTGGTTAAGGTGGATCATTCTTGGACCAAATCTCTGTTCGTTTGTCTCGAACTTCTCCACATGGTTTCTTGTGTCATATTACATCAATCTATGCTTGACAATTGGCTTCGGTCAACTTTGAAGCTTGTGGAATCGAAGAAAGAGCAAAATGGACAAACTTGGTTAAGGTGGATGATTCTTGGACCAAATCTCTCTTTGTTGGTCTCAAACTTCTACACATGGTTTCTTGTGTCATATTACATCAATCTATGCTTGGCAATTGGCTTCGGTCAACTTTGAAGCTAGTCGAATCGAAGAAAGAGCAAAATGGACGAACTTGGTTAAGGTGGATGATTCTTGGACCAAATCTCTCTTTCTTGGTCTCAAACTTCTACACATGGTTTCTTGTGTCATATTACATCAATCTATGCTTGGCAATTGGCTTCGGTCAACTTTGAAGCTAATCAAATCGAAGAAAGAGCAAAATGGACGAACTTGGTTAAGGTGGATCATTCTTGGACCAAATCTCTGTTCGTTTGTCTCGAACTTCTCCACATGGTTTCTTGTATCATATTACATCAATCTATGCTTGGCAATTGGCTTCGGTCAACTTTGAAGCTAATCAAATCGAAGAAAGAGCAAAATGGACGAACTTGGTTAAGGTGGATCATTCATGGACCAAATCTCTGTTCGTTTGTCTCGAACTTCTCCACATGGTTTCTTGTATCATATTACATCAATCTATGCTTGGCAATTGGCTTCGGTCAACTTTGAAGCTAATCAAATCGAAGAAAGAGCAAAATGGACGAACTTGGTTAAGGTGGATCATTCTTGGACCAAATCTCTGTTCGTTTGTCTCGAACTTCTCCACATGGTTTCTTGTATCATATTACATCAATCTATGCTTGACAATTGGCTTCGGTCAACTTTGAAGCTTGTGGAATCGAAGAAAGAGCAAAATGGATAAACTTGGTTGTTGTGGATGATTCTTGGACCAAATCTCTCTTCGTTGGTCTCAAACTTCTACACATGGTTTCTTGTGTCATATTACATCAATCTATGCTTGGCAATTGGCTTCGGTCAACTTTGAAGCTAGTCGAATCGAAGAAAGAGCAAAATGGACAAACTTGGTTAAGGTGGATGATTCTTGGACCAAATCTCTCTTTGTTGGTCTCAAACTTCTACACATGGTTTCTTGTGTCATATTACATCAATCTATGCTTGGCAATTGGCTTCGGTCAACTTTGAAGCTACTCGAATCGAAGAAAGAGCAAAATGGACGAACTTGGTTAAGGTGGATGATTCTTGGACCAAATCTCTCTTTGTTGGTCTCAAACTTCTACACATGGTTTCTTGTGTCATATTACATCAATCTATGCTTGGCAATTGGCTTCGGTCAACTTTGAAGCTAATCAAATCGAAGAAAGAGCAAAATGGACGAACTTGGTTAAGGTGGATCATTCTTGGACCAAATCTCTGTTCGTTTGTCTCGAACTTCTCCACATGGTTTCTTGTGTCATATTACATCAATCTATGCTTGACAATTGGCTTCGGTCAACTTTGAAGCTTGTCGAATCGAAGAAAGAGCAAAATGGACGAACTTGGTTAAGGTGGATGATTCTTGGACCAAATCTCTCTTCGTTGGTCTCAAACTTCTACACATGGTTTCTTGTGTCATATTACATCAATCTATGCTTGGCAATTGGCTTCGGTCAACTTTGAAGCTAGTCGAAACGAAGAAAGAGCAAAATGGACGAACTTGGTTAAGGTGGATGATTCTTGGACCAAATCTCTCTTTGTTGGTCTCAAACTTCTACACATGGTTTCTTGTGTCATATTACATCAATCTATGCTTGGCAATTGGCTTCGGTCAACTTTGAAGCTAGTCGAAACGAAGAAAGAGCAAAATGGACGAACTTGGTTAAGGTGGATGATTCTTGGACCAAATCTCTCTTTGTTGGTCTCAAACTTCTACACATGGTTTCTTGTGTCATATTACATCAATCTATGCTTGGCAATTGGCTTCGGTCAACTTTGAAGCTAATCAAATCGAAGAAAGAGCAAAATGGACGAACTTGGTTAAGGTGGATCATTCTTGGACCAAATCTCTGTTCGTTTGTCTCGAACTTCTCCACATGGTTTCTTGTGTCATATTACATCAATCTATGCTTGGCAATTGGCTTCGGTCAACTTTGAAGCTAATCAAATCGAAGAAAGAGCAAAATGGACGAACTTGGTTAAGGTGGATCATTCTTGGACCAAATCTCTGTTCGTTTGTCTCAACTTCTCCACATGGTTTCTTGTGTCATATTACATCAATCTATGCTTGGCAATTGGCTTCGGTCAACTTTGAAGCTAATCAAATCGAAGAAAGAGCAAAATGGACGAACTTGGTTAAGGTGGATGATTCTTGGACCAAATCTCTCTTCGTTTGTCTCGAACTTCTCCACATGGTTTCTTGTGTCATATTACATCAATCTATGCTTGACAATTGGCTTCGGTCAACTTTGAAGCTTGTGGAATCGAAGAAAGAGCAAAATGGATAAACTTGGTTAAGGTGGATGATTCTTGGACCAAATCTCTCTTCGTTGGTCTCAAACTTCTACACATGGTTTCTTGTGTCATATTACATCAATCTATGCTTGGCAATTGGCTTCGGTCAACTTTGAAGCTACTCGAATCGAAGAAAGAGCAAAATGGACGAACTTGGTTAAGGTGGATGATTCTTGGACCAAATCTCTCTTTGTTGGTCTCAAACTTCTACACATGGTTTCTTGTGTCATATTACATCAATCTATGCTTGGCAATTGGCTTCGGTCAACTTTGAAGCTACTCGAATCGAAGAAAGAGCAAAATGGACGAACTTGGTTAAGGTGGATGATTCTTGGACCAAATCTCTCTTTGTTGGTCTCAAACTTCTACACATGGTTTCTTGTATCATATTACATCAATCTATGCTTGGCAATTGGCTTCGGTCAACTTTGAAGCTAATCAAATCGAAGAAAGAGCAAAATGGACGAACTTGGTTAAGGTGGATCATTCTTGGACCAAATCTCTGTTCGTTTGTCTCGAACTTCTCCACATGGTTTCTTGTGTCATATTACATCAATCTATGCTTGACAATTGGCTTCGGTCAACTTTGAAGCTTGTGGAATCGAAGAAAGAGCAAAATGGATGAACTTGGTTAAGTGGATGATTCTTGGACCAACTCTCTCTTCGTTGGTCTCAAACTTTTACACATGGTTTCTTGTGTCATATTACATCAATCTATGCTTGGCATTTGGCTTCGGTCAACTTTGAAGCTAGTCGAAACGAAGAAAGAGCAAAATGGACAAACTTGGTTAAGGTGGATGATTCTTGGACCAAATCTCTCTTTCTTGGTCTCAAACTTCTACACATGGTTTCTTGTGTCATATTACATCAATCTATGCTTGGCAATTGGCTTCGGTCAACTTTGAAGCTAGTCGAAACGAAGAAAGAGCAAAATGGACGAAGTTGGTTAAGGTGGATGATTCTTGGACCAAATCTCTCTTTGTTGGTCTCAAACTTCTACACATGGTTTCTTGTGTCATATTACATCAATCTATGCTTGGCAATTGGCTTCGGTCAACTTTGAAGCTAATCAAATCGAAGAAAGAGCAAAATGGACGAACTTGGTTAAGGTGGATCATTCATGGACCAAATCTCTGTTCGTTTGTCTCGAACTTCTCCACATGGTTTCTTGTGTCATATTACATCAATCTATGCTTGGCAATTGGCTTCGGTCAACTTTGAAGCTAATCAAATCGAAGAAAGAGCAAAATGGACGAACTTGGTTAAGGTGGATGATTCTTGGACCAAATCTCTGTTCGTTTGTCTCGAACTTCTCCACATGGTTTCTTGTGTCATATTACATCAATCTATGCTTGGCAATTGGCTTCGGTCAACTTTGAAGCTAATCAAATCGAAGAAAGAGCAAAATGGACGAACTTGGTTAAGGTGGATCATTCTTGGACCAAATCTCTCTTTGTTGGTCTCAAACTTCTACACATGGTTTCTTGTGTCATATTACATCAATCTATGCTTGGCAATTGGCTTCGGTCAACTTTGAAGCTAGTCGAAACGAAGAAAGAGCAAAATGGACGAACTTGGTTAAGGTGGATGATTCTTGGACCAAATCTCTCTTTGTTGGTCTCAAACTTCTACACATGGTTTCTTGTGTCATATTACATCAATCTATGCTTGGCAATTGGCTTCGGTCAACTTTGAAGCTAATCAAATCGAAGAAAGAGCAAAATGGACGAACTTGGTTAAGGTGGATGATTCTTGGACCAAATCTCTCTTCGTTTGTCTCAAACTTCTCCACATGGTTTCTTGTGTCATATTACATCAATCTATGCTTGGCAATTGGCTTCGGTCAACTTTGAAGCTAATCAAATCGAAGAAAGAGCAAAATGGACGAACTTGGTTAAGGTGGATGATTCTTGGACCAAATCTCTGTTCGTTTGTCTCGAACTTCTCCACATGGTTTCTTGTGTCATATTACATCAATCTATGCTTGGCAATTGGCTTCGGTCAACTTTGAAGCTAATCAAATCGAAGAAAGAGCAAAATGGACGAACTTGGTTAAGGTGGATCATTCTTGGACCAAATCTCTGTTCGTTTGTCTCGAACTTCTCCACATGGTTTCTTGTATCATATTACATCAATCTATGCTTGACAATTGGCTTCGGTCAACTTTGAAGCTTGTGGAATCGAAGAAAGAGCAAAATGGACGAACTTGGTTGTTGTGGATGATTCTTGGACCAAATCTCTCTTCGTTGGTCTCAAACTTCTACACATGGTTTCTTGTGTCATATTACATCAATCTATGCTTGGCATTTGGCTTCGGTCAACTTTGAAGCTTGTGAATCGAAGAAAGAGCAAAATGGACAAACTTGGTTAAGGTGGATGATTCTTGGACCAAATCTCTCTTTGTTGGTCTCAAACTTCTACACATGGTTTCTTGTGTCATATTACATCAATCTATGCTTGGCAATTGGCTTCGGTCAACTTTGAAGCTAGTCGAAACGAAGAAAGAGCAAAATGGACGAACTTGGTTAAGGTGGATGATTCTTGGACCAAATCTCTCTTTGTTGGTCTCAAACTTCTACACATGGTTTCTTGTGTCATATTACATCAATCTATGCTTGGCAATTGGCTTCGGTCAACTTTGAAGCTAATCAAATCGAAGAAAGAGCAAAATGGACGAACTTGGTTAAGGTGGATCATTCTTGGACCAAATCTCTCTTCGTTTGTCTCGAACTTCTCCACATGGTTTCTTGTGTCATATTACATCAATCTATGCTTGGCAATTGGCTTCGGTCAACTTTGAAGCTAATCAAATCGAAGAAAGAGCAAAATGGACGAACTTGGTTAAGGTGGATCATTCTTGGACCAAATCTCTCTTCGTTTGTCTCGAACTTCTCCACATGGTTTCTTGTATCATATTACATCAATCTATGCTTGGCAATTGGCTTCGGTCAACTTTGAAGCTAATCAAATCGAAGAAAGAGCAAAATGGACGAACTTGGTTAAGGTGGATCATTCTTGGACCAAATCTCTGTTCGTTTGTCTCGAACTTCTCCACATGGTTTCTTGTATCATATTACATCAATCTATGCTTGGCAATTGGCTTCGGTCAACTTTGAAGCTAATCAAATCGAAGAAAGAGCAAAATGGACGAACTTGGTTAAGGTGGATGATTCTTGGACCAAATCTCTCTTTGTTGGTCTCAAACTTCTACACATGGTTTCTTGTGTCATATTACATCAATCTATGCTTGGCAATTGGCTTCGGTCAACTTTGAAGCTAGTCGAAACGAAGAAAGAGCAAAATGGACGAACTTGGTTAAGGTGGATGATTCTTGGACCAAATCTCTCTTTGTTGGTCTCAAACTTCTACACATGGTTTCTTGTGTCATATTACATCAATCTATGCTTGGCAATTGGCTTCGGTCAACTTTGAAGCTAATCAAATCGAAGAAAGAGCAAAATGGACGAACTTGGTTAAGGTGGATGATTCTTGGACCAAATCTCTCTTCGTTTGTCTCAAACTTCTCCACATGGTTTCTTGTGTCATATTACATCAATCTATGCTTGGCAATTGGCTTCGGTCAACTTTGAAGCTAATCAAATCGAAGAAAGAGCAAAATGGACGAACTTGGTTAAGGTGGATCATTCATGGACCAAATCTCTGTTCGTTTGTCTCGAACTTCTCCACATGGTTTCTTGTATCATATTACATCAATCTATGCTTGGCAATTGGCTTCGGTCAACTTTGAAGCTAATCAAATCGAAGAAAGAGCAAAATGGACGAACTTGGTTAAGGTGGATCATTCTTGGACCAAATCTCTGTTCGTTTGTCTCGAACTTCTCCACATGGTTTCTTGTATCATATTACATCAATCTATGCTTGACAATTGGCTTCGGTCAACTTTGAAGCTTGTGGAATCGAAGAAAGAGCAAAATGGATAAACTTGGTTGTTGCGGATGATTCTTGGACCAAATCTCTCTTCGTTGGTCTCAAACTTTTACACATGGTTTCTTGTGTCATATTACATCAATCTATGCTTAGCATTTGGCTTCGGTCAACTTTGAAGCTTGTGGAATCGAAGAAAGAGCAAAATGGACAAACTTGGTTAAGGTGGATGATTCTTGGACCAAATCTCTCTTTGTTGGTCTCAAACTTCTACACATGGTTTCTTGTGTCATATTACATCAATCTATGCTTGGCAATTGGCTTCGGTCAACTTTGAAGCTAGTCGAAACGAAGAAAGAGCAAAATGGACGAACTTGGTTAAGGTGGATGATTCTTGGACCAAATCTCTCTTTGTTGGTCTCAAACTTCTACACATGGTTTCTTGTGTCATATTACATCAATCTATGCTTGGCAATTGGCTTCGGTCAACTTTGAAGCTAATCAAATCGAAGAAAGAGCAAAATGGACGAACTTGGTTAAGGTGGATCATTCATGGACCAAATCTCTGTTCGTTTGTCTCGAACTTCTCCACATGGTTTCTTGTATCATATTACATCAATCTATGCTTGGCAATTGGCTTCGGTCAACTTTGAAGCTAATCAAATCGAAGAAAGAGCAAAATGGACGAACTTGGTTAAGGTGGATCATTCTTGGACCAAATCTCTGTTCGTTTGTCTCGAACTTCTCCACATGGTTTCTTGTATCATATTACATCAATCTATGCTTGGCAATTGGCTTCGGTCAACTTTGAAGCTAATCAAATCGAAGAAAGAGCAAAATGGACGAACTTGGTTAAGGTGGATCATTCTTGGACCAAATCTCTCTTCGTTGTCTCAAACTTCTACACATGGTTTCTTGTGTCATATTACATCAATCTATGCTTGACAATTGGCTTCGGTCAACTTTGAAGCTTGTGGAATCGAAGAAAGAGCAAAATGGACGAACTTGGTTAAGGTGGATGATTCTTGGACCAAATCTCTCTTCGTTGGTCTCAAACTTCTACACATGGTTTCTTGTGTCATATTACATCAATCTATGCTTGGCAATTGGCTTCGGTCAACTTTGAAGCTAGTCGAAACGAAGAAAGAGCAAAATGGACGAACTTGGTTAAGGTGGATGATTCTTGGACCAAATCTCTCTTTGTTGGTCTCAAACTTCTACACATGGTTTCTTGTGTCATATTACATCAATCTATGCTTGGCAATTGGCTTCGGTCAACTTTGAAGCTAGTCGAAACGAAGAAAGAGCAAAATGGACGAACTTGGTTAAGGTGGATGATTCTTGGACCAAATCTCTCTTTGTTGGTCTCAAACTTCTACACATGGTTTCTTGTGTCATATTACATCAATCTATGCTTGGCAATTGGCTTCGGTCAACTTTGAAGCTAATCAAATCGAAGAAAGAGCAAAATGGACGAACTTGGTTAAGGTGGATCATTCTTGGACCAAATCTCTGTTCGTTTGTCTCGAACTTCTCCACATGGTTTCTTGTATCATATTACATCAATCTATGCTTGGCAATTGGCTTCGGTCAACTTTGAAGCTAATCAAATCGAAGAAAGAGCAAAATGGACGAACTTGGTTAAGGTGGATGATTCTTGGACCAAATCTCTCTTCGTTTGTCTCGAACTTCTCCACATGGTTTCTTGTGTCATATTACATCAATCTATGCTTGGCAATTGGCTTCGGTCAACTTTGAAGCTTGTCAAATCGAAGAAAGAGCAAAATGGACGAACTTGGTTAAGGTGGATGATTCTTGGACCAAATCTCTCTTTGTTGGTCTCAAACTTCTACACATGGTTTCTTGTGTCATATTACATCAATCTATGCTTGGCAATTGGCTTCGGTCAACTTTGAAGCTAGTCGAAACGAAGAAAGAGCAAAATGGACGAACTTGGTTAAGGTGGATGATTCTTGGACCAAATCTCTCTTTGTTGGTCTCAAACTTCTACACATGGTTTCTTGTGTCATATTACATCAATCTATGCTTGGCAATTGGCTTCGGTCAACTTTGAAGCTAATCAAATCGAAGAAAGAGCAAAATGGACGAACTTGGTTAAGGTGGATGATTCTTGGACCAAATCTCTCTTCGTTTGTCTCAAACTTCTCCACATGGTTTCTTGTGTCATATTACATCAATCTATGCTTGGCAATTGGCTTCGGTCAACTTTGAAGCTAATCAAATCGAAGAAAGAGCAAAATGGACGAACTTGGTTAAGGTGGATGATTCTTGGACCAAATCTCTGTTCGTTTGTCTCAAACTTCTCCACATGGTTTCTTGTGTCATATTACATCAATCTATGCTTGGCAATTGGCTTCGGTCAACTTTGAAGCTAATCAAATCGAAGAAAGAGCAAAATGGACGAACTTGGTTAAGGTGGATCATTCTTGGACCAAATCTCTGTTCGTTTGTCTCGAACTTCTCCACATGGTTTCTTGTGTCATATTACATCAATCTATGCTTGACAATTGGCTTCGGTCAACTTTGAAGCTTGTGAATCGAAGAAAGAGCAAAATGGACGAACTTGGTTGGTGGATGATTCTTGGACCAAATCTCTCTTCGTTGGTCTCAAACTTCTACACATGGTTTCTTGTGTCATATTACATCAATCTATGCTTGGCAATTGGCTTCGGTCAACTTTGAAGCTTGTCGAATCGAAGAAAGAGCAAAATGGACGAACTTGGTTAAGGTGGATGATTCTTGGACCAAATCTCTCTTTGTTGGTCTCAAACTTCTACACATGGTTTCTTGTGTCATATTACATCAATCTATGCTTGGCAATTGGCTTCGGTCAACTTTGAAGCTAGTCGAAACGAAGAAAGAGCAAAATGGACGAACTTGGTTAAGGTGGATGATTCTTGGACCAAATCTCTCTTTGTTGGTCTCAAACTTCTACACATGGTTTCTTGTGTCATATTACATCAATCTATGCTTGGCAATTGGCTTCGGTCAACTTTGAAGCTAATCAAATCGAAGAAAGAGCAAAATGGACGAACTTGGTTAAGGTGGATGATTCTTGGACCAAATCTCTCTTCGTTTGTCTCGAACTTCTCCACATGGTTTCTTGTGTCATATTACATCAATCTATGCTTGGCAATTGGCTTCGGTCAACTTTGAAGCTAATCAAATCGAAGAAAGAGCAAAATGGACGAACTTGGTTAAGGTGGATCATTCTTGGACCAAATCTCTGTTCGTTTGTCTCGAACTTCTCCACATGGTTTCTTGTATCATATTACATCAATCTATGCTTGGCAATTGGCTTCGGTCAACTTTGAAGCTAATCAAATCGAAGAAAGAGCAAAATGGACGAACTTGGTTAAGGTGGATGATTCTTGGACCAAATCTCTCTTTGTTGGTCTCAAACTTCTACACATGGTTTCTTGTGTCATATTACATCAATCTATGCTTGGCAATTGGCTTCGGTCAACTTTGAAGCTAGTCGAAACGAAGAAAGAGCAAAATGGACGAACTTGGTTAAGGTGGATGATTCTTGGACCAAATCTCTCTTCGTTGGTCTCAAACTTCTACACATGGTTTCTTGTGTCATATTACATCAATCTATGCTTGGCAATTGGCTTCGGTCAACTTTGAAGCTAATCAAATCGAAGAAAGAGCAAAATGGACGAACTTGGTTAAGGTGGATGATTCTTGGACCAAATCTCTGTTCGTTTGTCTCAAACTTCTCCACATGGTTTCTTGTGTCATATTACATCAATCTATGCTTGGCAATTGGCTTCGGTCAACTTTGAAGCTAATCAAATCGAAGAAAGAGCAAAATGGACGAACTTGGTTAAGGTGGATGATTCTTGGACCAAATCTCTGTTCGTTTGTCTCAAACTTCTACACATGGTTTCTTGTGTCATATTACATCAATCTATGCTTGGCAATTGGCTTCGGTCAACTTTGAAGCTAATCAAATCGAAGAAAGAGCAAAATGGACGAACTTGGTTAAGGTGGATCATTCTTGGACCAAATCTCTGTTCGTTTGTCTCGAACTTCTCCACATGGTTTCTTGTATCATATTACATCAATCTATGATTGACAATTGGCTTCGGTCAACTTTGAAGCTTGTGGAATCGAAGAAAGAGCAAAATGGACGAACTTGGTTAAGGTGGATGATTCTTGGACCAAATCTCTCTTCGTTGGTCTCAAACTTCTACACATGGTTTCTTGTGTCATATTACATCAATCTATGCTTGGCAATTGGCTTCGGTCAACTTTGAAGCTTGTGGAATCGAAGAAAGAGCAAAATGGACAAACTTGGTTAAGGTGGATGATTCTTGGACCAAATCTCTCTTTGTTGATCTCAAACTTCTACACATGGTTTCTTGTGTCATATTACATCAATCTATGCTTGGCAATTGGCTTCGGTCAACTTTGAAGCTAGTCGAAACGAAGAAAGAGCAAAATGGACGAAGTTGGTTAAGGTGGATGATTCTTGGACCAAATCTCTCTTTGTTGGTCTCAAACTTCTACACATGGTTTCTTGTGTCATATTACATCAATCTATGCTTGGCAATTGGCTTCGGTCAACTTTGAAGCTAATCAAATCGAAGAAAGAGCAAAATGGACGAACTTGGTTAAGGTGGATCATTCATTGACCAAATCTCTGTTCGTTTGTCTCGAACTTCTCCACATGGTTTCTTGTGTCATATTACATCAATCTATGCTTGGCAATTGGCTTCGGTCAACTTTGAAGCTAATCAAATCGAAGAAAGAGCAAAATGGACGAACTTGGTTAGGTGGATCATTCATGGACCAAATCTCTGTTCGTTTGTCTCGAACTTCTCCACATGGTTTCTTGTATCATATTACATCAATCTATGCTTGGCAATTGGCTTCGGTCAACTTTGAAGCTAATCAAATCGAAGAAAGAGCAAAATGGACGAACTTGGTTAAGGTGGATCATTCTTGGACCAAATCTCTGTTCGTTTGTCTCGAACTTCTCCACATGGTTTCTTGTATCATATTACATCAATCTATGCTTGGCAATTGGCTTCGGTCAACTTTGAAGCTAATCAAATCGAAGAAAGAGCAAAATGGACGAACTTGGTTAAGGTGGATGATTCTTGGACCAAATCTCTCTTTGTTGGTCTCAAACTTCTACACATGGTTTCTTGTGTCATATTACATCAATCTATGCTTGGCAATTGGCTTCGGTCAACTTTGAAGCTAGTCGAAACGAAGAAAGAGCAAAATGGACGAACTTGGTTAAGGTGGATGATTCTTGGACCAAATCTCTCTTTGTTGGTCTCAAACTTCTACACATGGTTTCTTGTGTCATATTACATCAATCTATGCTTGGCAATTGGCTTCGGTCAACTTTGAAGCTAATCAAATCGAAGAAAGAGCAAAATGGACGAACTTGGTTAAGGTGGATCATTCTTGGACCAAATCTCTGTTCGTTTGTCTCGAACTTCTCCACATGGTTTCTTGTATCATATTACATCAATCTATGCTTGGCAATTGGCTTCGGTCAACTTTGAAGCTAATCAAATCGAAGAAAGAGCAAAATGGACGAACTTGGTTAAGGTGGATCATTCTTGGACCAAATCTCTGTTCGTTTGTCTCGAACTTCTCCACATGGTTTCTTGTGTCATATTACATCAATCTATGCTTGGCAATTGGCTTCGGTCAACTTTGAAGCTAATCAAATCGAAGAAAGAGCAAAATGGACGAACTTGGTTAAGGTGGATCATTCTTGGACCAAATCTCTGTTCGTTTGTCTCGAACTTCTCCACATGGTTTCTTGTATCATATTACATCAATCTATGCTTGACAATTGGCTTCGGTCAACTTTGAAGCTTGTGGAATCGAAGAAAGAGCAAAATGGATAAACTTGGTTGTTGCGGATGATTCTTGGACCAAATCTCTCTTCGTTGGTCTCAAACTTTTACACATGGTTTCTTGTGTCATATTACATCAATCTATGCTTGGCATTTGGCTTCGGTCAACTTTGAAGCTTGTGGAATCGAAGAAAGAGCAAAATGGACAAACTTGGTTAAGGTGGATGATTCTTGGACCAAATCTCTCTTTGTTGATCTCAAACTTCTACACATGGTTTCTTGTGTCATATTACATCAATCTATGTTTGGCAATTGGCTTCGGTCAACTTTGAAGCTAGTCGAAACGAAGAAAGAGCAAAATGGACGAAGTTGGTTAAGGTGGATGATTCTTGGACCAAATCTCTCTTTGTTGGTCTCAAACTTCTACACATGGTTTCTTGTGTCATATTACATCAATCTATGCTTGGCAATTGGCTTCGGTCAACTTTGAAGCTAATCAAATCGAAGAAAGAGCAAAATGGACGAACTTGGTTAAGGTGGATCATTCATGGACCAAATCTCTGTTCGTTTGTCTCGAACTTCTCCACATGGTTTCTTGTATCATATTACATCAATCTATGCTTGGCAATTGGCTTCGGTCAACTTTGAAGCTAATCAAATCGAAGAAAGAGCAAAATGGACGAACTTGGTTAAGGTGGATCATTCATGGACCAAATCTCTGTTCGTTTGTCTCGAACTTCTCCACATGGTTTCTTGTATCATATTACATCAATCTATGCTTGGCAATTGGCTTCGGTCAACTTCGAAGCTAATCAAATCGAAGAAAGAGCAAAATGGACGAACTTGGTTAAGGTGGATCATTCATGGACCAAATCTCTGTTCGTTTGTCTCGAACTTCTCCACATGGTTTCTTGTATCATATTACATCAATCTATGATTGACAATTGGCTTCGGTCAACTTTGAAGCTTGTGGAATCGAAGAAAGAGCAAAATGGATAAACTTGGTTGTTGCGGATGATTCTTGGACCAACTCTCTCTTCGTTGGTCTCAAACTTTTACACATGGTTTCTTGTGTCATATTACATCAATCTATGCTTGGCATTTGGCTTCGGTCAACTTTGAAGCTTGTGGAATCGAAGAAAGAGCAAAATGGACAAACTTGGTTACGGTGGATGATTCTTGGACCAAATCTCTCTTTGTTGGTCTCAAACTTCTACACATGGTTTCTTGTGTCATATTACATCAATCTATGCTTGGCAATTGGCTTCGGTCAACTTTGAAGCTAATCAAATCGAAGAAAGAGCAAAATGGACGAACTTGGTTAAGGTGGATCATTCATGGACCAAATCTCTGTTCGTTTGTCTCGAACTTCTCCACATGGTTTCTTGTATCATATTACATCAATCTATGCTTGGCAATTGGCTTCGGTCAACTTTGAAGCTAATCAAATCGAAGAAAGAGCAAAATGGACGAACTTGGTTAAGGTGGATCATTCATGGACCAAATCTCTGTTCGTTTGTCTCGAACTTCTCCACATGGTTTCTTGTATCATATTACATCAATCTATGCTTGGCAATTGGCTTCGGTCAACTTTGAAGCTAATCAAATCGAAGAAAGAGCAAAATGGACGAACTTGGTTAAGGTGGATCATTCTTGGACCAAATCTCTGTTCGTTTGTCTCGAACTTCTCCACATGGTTTCTTGTATCATATTACATCAATCTATGATTGACAATTGGCTTCGGTCAACTTTGAAGCTTGTGGAATCGAAGAAAGAGCAAAATGGATAAACTTGGTTGTTGGGATGATTCTTGGACCAACTCTCTCTTCGTTGGTCTCAAACTTCTACACATGGTTTCTTGTGTCATATTACATCAATCTATGCTTGGATTTGGCTTCGGTCAACTTTGAAGCTTGTGGAATCGAAGAAAGAGCAAAATGGACAAACTTGGTTAAGGTGGATGATTCTTGGACCAAATCTCTCTTTGTTGGTCTCAAACTTCTACACATGGTTTCTTGTGTCATATTACATCAATCTATGCTTGGCAATTGGCTTCGGTCAACTTTGAAGCTACTCGAATCGAAGAAAGAGCAAAATGGACGAACTTGGTTAAGGTGGATCATTCATGGACCAAATCTCTGTTCGTTTGTCTCGAACTTCTCCACATGGTTTCTTGTATCATATTACATCAATCTATGCTTGGCAATTGGCTTCGGTCAACTTTGAAGCTAATCAAATCGAAGAAAGAGCAAAATGGACGAACTTGGTTAAGGTGGATCATTCTTGGACCAAATCTCTGTTCCTTTGTCTCGAACTTCTCCACATGGTTTCTTGTGTCATATTACATCAATCTATGAATGACAATTGGCTTCGGAAAACTTTGAAGCTTGTGGAATCGAAGAAAGAGCAAAATGGATAAACTTGGTTAAGGTGGATGATTCTTGGACCAAATCTCTCTTCGTTGGTCTCAAACTTCTACACATGGTTTCTTGTGTCATATTACATCAATCTATGCTTGGCAATTGGCTTCGGTCAACTTTGAAGCTACTCGAATCGAAGAAAGAGCAAAATGGACGAACTTGGTTAAGGTGGATGATTCTTGGACCAAATCTCTCTTTGTTGGTCTCAAACTTCTACACATGGTTTCTTGTGTCATATTACATCAATCTATGCTTGGCAATTGGCTTCGGTCAACTTTGAAGCTACTCGAATCGAAGAAAGAGCAAAATGGACGAAGTTGGTTAAGGTGGATGATTCTTGGACCAAATCTCTCTTTGTTGGTCTCAAACTTCTACACATGGTTTCTTGTATCATATTACATCAATCTATGCTTGGCAATTGGCTTCGGTCAACTTTGAAGCTAATCAAATCGAAGAAAGAGCAAAATGGACGAACTTGGTTAAGGTGGATCATTCTTGGACCAAATCTCTGTTCGTTTGTCTCGAACTTCTCCACATGGTTTCTTGTGTCATATTACATCAATCTATGAATGACAATTGGCTTCGGTCAACTTTGAAGCTTGTGGAATCGAAGAAAGAGCAAAATGGATGAACTTGGTTGCAGGGATGATTCTTGGACCAACTCTCTCTTCGTTGGTCTCAAACTTTTACACATGGTTTTTGTGTCATATTACATCAATCTATGCTTGGCATTTGGCTTCGGTCAACTTTGAAGCTAGTCGAAACGAAGAAAGAGCAAAATGGACAAACTTGGTTAAGGTGGATGATTCTTGGACCAAATCTCTCTTCTTGGTCTCAAACTTCTACACATGGTTTCTTGTGTCATATTACATCAATCTATGCTTGGCAATTGGCTTCGGTCAACTTTGAAGCTAGTCGAAACGAAGAAAGAGCAAAATGGACGAAGTTGGTTAAGGTGGATGATTCTTGGACCAAATCTCTCTTTGTTGGTCTCAAACTTCTACACATGGTTTCTTGTGTCATATTACATCAATCTATGCTTGGCAATTGGCTTCGGTCAACTTTGAAGCTAATCAAATCGAAGAAAGAGCAAAATGGACGAACTTGGTTAAGGTGGATCATTCATGGACCAAATCTCTGTTCGTTTGTCTCGAACTTCTCCACATGGTTTCTTGTATCATATTACATCAATCTATGCTTGGCAATTGGCTTCGGTCAACTTTGAAGCTAATCAAATCGAAGAAAGAGCAAAATGGACGAACTTGGTTAAGGTGGATCATTCATGGACCAAATCTCTGTTCGTTTGTCTCGAACTTCTCCACATGGTTTCTTGTATCATATTACATCAATCTATGCTTGGCAATTGGCTTCGGTCAACTTCGAAGCTAATCAAATCGAAGAAAGAGCAAAATGGACGAACTTGGTTAAGGTGGATCATTCTTGGACCAAATCTCTGTTCGTTTGTCTCGAACTTCTCCACATGGTTTCTTGTATCATATTACATGAATCTATGATTGACAATTGGCTTCGGTCAACTTTGAAGCTTGTGGAATCGAAGAAAGAGCAAAATGGATAAACTTGGTTGTTGTGGATGATTCTTGGACCAACTCTCTCTTCGTTGGTCTCAAACTTTTACACATGGTTTCTTGTGTCATATTACATCAATCTATGCTTGGCATTTGGCTTCGGTCAACTTTGAAGCTAGTCGAAACGAAGAAAGAGCAAAATGGACAAACTTGGTTAAGGTGGATGATTCTTGGACCAAATCTCTCTTTGTTGATCTCAAACTTCTACACATGGTTTCTTGTGTCATATTACATCAATCTATGCTTGGCAATTGGCTTCGGTCAACTTTGAAGCTACTCGAATCGAAGAAAGAGCAAAATGGACGAAGTTGGTTAAGGTGGATGATTCTTGGACCAAATCTCTCTTTGTTGGTCTCAAACTTCTACACATGGTTTCTTGTGTCATATTACATCAATCTATGCTTGGCAATTGGCTTCGGTCAACTTTGAAGCTAGTCGAAACGAAGAAAGAGCAAAATGGACGAAGTTGGTTAAGGTGGATGATTCTTGGACCAAATCTCTCTTTGTTGGTCTCAAACTTCTACACATGGTTTCTTGTGTCATATTACATCAATCTATGCTTGGCAATTGGCTTCGGTCAACTTTGAAGCTAATCAAATCGAAGAAAGAGCAAAATGGACGAACTTGGTTAAGGTGGATCATTCATGGACCAAATCTCTGTTCGTTTGTCTCGAACTTCTCCACATGGTTTCTTGTATCATATTACATCAATCTATGCTTGGCAATTGGCTTCGGTCAACTTTGAAGCTAATCAAATCGAAGAAAGAGCAAAATGGACGAACTTGGTTAAGGTGGATCATTCATGGACCAAATCTCTGTTCGTTTGTCTCGAACTTCTCCACATGGTTTCTTGTATCATATTACATCAATCTATGCTTGGCAATTGGCTTCGGTCAACTTCGAAGCTAATCAAATCGAAGAAAGAGCAAAATGGACGAACTTGGTTAAGGTGGATCATTCTTGGACCAAATCTCTGTTCGTTTGTCTCGAACTTCTCCACATGGTTTCTTGTATCATATTACATCAATCTATGATTGACAATTGGCTTCGGTCAACTTTGAAGCTTGTGGAATCGAAGAAAGAGCAAAATGGATAAACTTGGTTGTTGCGGATGATTCTTGGACCAACTCTCTCTTCGTTGGTCTCAAACTTTTACACATGGTTTCTTGTGTCATATTACATCAATCTATGCTTGCATTTGGCTTCGGTCAACTTTGAAGTTTGTGGAATCGAAGAAAGAGCAAAATGGACAAACTTGGTTACGGTGGATGATTCTTGGACCAAATCTCTCTTTGTTGATCTCAAACTTCTACACATGGTTTCTTGTGTCATATTACATCAATCTATGCTTGGCAATTGGCTTCGGTCAACTTTGAAGCTAATCAAATCGAAGAAAGAGCAAAATGGACGAACTTGGTTAAGGTGGATCATTCTTGGACCAAATCTCTGTTCGTTTGTCTCGAACTTCTCCACATGGTTTCTTGTATCATATTACATCAATCTATGCTTGGCAATTGGCTTCGGTCAACTTTGAAGCTAATCAAATCGAAGAAAGAGCGAAATGGACGAACTTGGTTAAGGTGGATCATTCATGGACCAAATCTCTGTTCGTTTGTCTCGAACTTCTCCACATGGTTTCTTGTATCATATTACATCAATCTATGCTTGGCAATTGGCTTCGGTCAACTTCGAAGCTAATCAAATCGAAGAAAGAGTAAAATGGACGAACTTGGTTAAGGTGGATCATTCTTGGACCAAATCTCTGTTCGTTTGTCTCGAACTTCTCCACATGGTTTCTTGTATCATATTACATGAATCTATGATTGACAATTGGCTTCGGTCAACTTTGAAGCTTGTGGAATCGAAGAAAGAGCAAAATGGATAAACTTGGTTGTTGTGGATGATTCTTGGACCAACTCTCTCTTCGTTGGTCTCAAACTTTTACACATGGTTTCTTGTGTCATATTACATCAATCTATGCTTGGCATTTGGCTTCGGTCAACTTTGAAGCTAATCAAATCGAAGAAAGAGCAAAATGGACGAACTTGGTTAAGGTGGATCATTCATGGACCAAATCTCTGTTCGTTTGTCTCGAACTTCTCCACATGGTTTCTTGTATCATATTACATCAATCTATGCTTGGCAATTGGCTTCGGTCAACTTTGAAGCTAATCAAATCGAAGAAAGAGTAAAATGGACGAACTTGGTTAAGGTGGATCATTCTTGGACCAAATCTCTGTTCGTTTGTCTCGAACTTCTCCACATGGTTTCTTGTATCATATTACATCAATCTATGCTTGGCAATTGGCTTCGGTCAACTTCGAAGCTAATCAAATCGAAGAAAGAGCAAAATGGACGAACTTGGTTAAGGTGGATGATTCTTGGACCAAATCTCTCTTTGTTGGTCTCAAACTTCTACACATGGTTTCTTGTGTCATAGTACATCAATCTATGTTTGGTAATTGGCTTCGGTCAACTTTGAAGCTAGTCGAAACGAAGAAAGAGCAAAATGGACGAAGTTGGTTAAGGTGGATGATTCTTGGACCAAATCTCTCTTTGTTGGTCTCAAACTTCTACACATGGTTTCTTGTGTCATATTACATCAATCTATGCTTGGCAATTGGCTTAGGTCAACTTTGAAGCTAATCAAATCGAAGAAAGAGCAAAATGGAGGAACTTGGTTAAGGTGGATCATTCATGGACCAAATCTCTGTTCGTTTGTCTCGAACTTCTCCACATGGTTTCTTGTATCATATTACATCAATCTATGCTTGGCAATTGGCTTCGGTCAACTTTGAAGCTAATCAAATCGAAGAAAGAGCGAAATGGACGAACTTGGTTAAGGTGGATCATTCATGGACCAAATCTCTGTTCGTTTGTCTCGAACTTCTCCACATGGTTTCTTGTATCATATTACATCAATCTATGCTTGGCAATTGGCTTCGGTCAACTTCGAAGCTAATCAAATCGAAGAAAGAGTAAAATGGACGAACTTGGTTAAGGTGGATCATTCTTGGACCAAATCTCTGTTCGTTTGTCTCGAACTTCTCCACATGGTTTCTTGTATCATATTACATGAATCTATGATTGACAATTGGCTTCGGTCAACTTTGAAGCTTGTGGAATCGAAGAAAGAGCAAAATGGATAAACTTGGTTGTTGCGGATGATTCTTGGACCAACTCTCTCTTCGTTGGTCTCAAACTTTTACACATGGTTTCTTGTGTCATATTACATCAATCTATGCTTAGCATTTGGCTTCGGTCAACTTTGAAGTTTGTGGAATCGAAGAAAGAGCAAAATGGACAAACTTGGTTACGGTGGATGATTCTTGGACCAAATCTCTCTTTGTTGATCTCAAACTTCTACACATGGTTTCTTGTGTCATAGTACATCAATCTATGTTTGGTAATTGGCTTCGGTCAACTTTGAAGCTAGTCGAAACGAAGAAAGAGCAAAATGGACGAAGTTGGTTAAGGTGGATGATTCTTGGACCAAATCTCTCTTTGTTGGTCTCAAACTTCTACACATGGTTTCTTGTGTCATATTACATCAATCTATGCTTGGCAATTGGCTTCGGTCAACTTTGAAGCTAATCAAATCGAAGAAAGAGCAAAATGGACGAACTTGGTTTAGGTGGATCATTCATGGACCAAATCTCTGTTCGTTTGTCTCGAACTTCTCCACATGGTTTCTTGTATCATATTACATCAATCTATGCTTGGCAATTGGCTTCGGTCAACTTTGAAGCTAATCAAATCGAAGAAAGAGCGAAATGGACGAACTTGGTTAAGGTGGATCATTCATGGACCAAATCTCTGTTCGTTTGTCTCGAACTTCTCCACATGGTTTCTTGTATCATATTACATCAATCTATGCTTGGCAATTGGCTTCGGTCAACTTCGAAGCTAATCAAATCGAAGAAAGAGCAAAATGGACGAACTTGGTTTAGGTGGATCATTCATGGACCAAATCTCTGTTCGTTTGTCTCGAACTTCTCCACATGGTTTCTTGTATCATATTACATGAATCTATGATTGACAATTGGCTTCGGTCAACTTTGAAGCTTGTGGAATCGAAGAAAGAGCAAAATGGATAAACTTGGTTGTTGCGGATGATTCTTGGACCAACTCTCTCTTCGTTGGTCTCAAACTTTTACACATGGTTTCTTGTGTCATATTACATCAATCTATGCTTAGCATTTGGCTTCGGTCAACTTTGAAGTTTGTGGAATCGAAGAAAGAGCAAAATGGACAAACTTGGTTACGGTGGATGATTCTTGGACCAAATCTCTCTTTGTTGGTCTCAAACTTCTACACATGGTTTCTTGTGTCATATTACATCAATCTATGCTTGGCAATTGGCTTCGGTCAACTTTGAAGCTAATCAAATCGAAGAAAGAGCAAAATGGACGAACTTGGTTAAGGTGGATCATTCATGGACCAAATCTCTGTTCGTTTGTCTCGAACTTCTCCACATGGTTTCTTGTATCATATTACATCAATCTATGCTTGGCAATTGGCTTTGGTCAACTTTGAAGCTAATCAAATCGAAGAAAGAGCGAAATGGACGAACTTGGTTAAGGTGGATCATTCATGGACCAAATCTCTGTTCGTTTGTCTCGAACTTCTCCACATGGTTTCTTGTATCATATTACATCAATCTATGCTTGGCAATTGGCTTCGGTCAACTTCGAAGCTAATCAAATCGAAGAAAGAGCAAAATGGACGAACTTGGTTAAGGTGGATCATTCTTGGACCAAATCTCTGTTCGTTTGTCTCGAACTTCTCCACATGGTTTCTTGTATCATATTACATGAATCTATGATTGACAATTGGCTTCGGTCAACTTTGAAGCTTGTGGAATCGAAGAAAGAGCAAAATGGATAAACTTGGTTGTTGCGGATGATTCTTGGACCAACTCTCTCTTCGTTGGTCTCAAACTTCTACACATGGTTTCTTGTGTCATATTACATCAATCTATGCTTGGGATTTGGCTTCGGTCAACTTTGAAGTTTGTGGAATCGAAGAAAGAGCAAAATGGACAAACTTGGTTACGGTGGATGATTCTTGGACCAAATCTCTCTTTGTTGATCTCAAACTTCTACACATGGTTTCTTGTGTCATATTACATCAATCTATGCTTGGCGATTGGCTTCGGTCAACTTTGAAGCTACTCGAATCGAAGAAAGAGCAAAATGGACGAAGTTGGTTTAGGTGGATCATTCATGGACCAAATCTCTGTTCGTTTGTCTCGAACTTCTCCACATGGTTTCTTGTATCATATTACATCAATCTATGCTTGGCAATTGGCTTCGGTCAACTTCGAAGCTAATCAAATCGAAGAAAGAGCAAAATGGACGAACTTGGTTAAGGTGGATCATTCTTGGACCAAATCTCTGTTCCTTTGTCTCGAACTTCTCCACATGGTTTCTTGTGTCATATTACATCAATATATGAATGACAATTGGCTTCGGAAAACTTTGAAGCTTGTGGAATCGAAGAAAGAGCAAAATGGATAAACTTGGTTGCGGTGGATGATTCTTGGACCAACTCTCTCTTCGTTGGTCTCAAACTATTACACATTGTTTCTTGTGTCATATTACATCAATCTATGCTTGGCAATTGGCTTCGGTTAACTTTGAAGCTACTCGAATCGAAGAAAGAGCAAAATGGACGAAGTTCGTTAAGGTGGATGATTCTTGGACCAAATCTCTCTTTGTTGGTCTCAAACTTCTACACATGGTTTCTTGTGTCATATTACATCAATCTATGCTTGGCAATTGGCTTCGGTCAACTTTGAAGCTACTCGAATCGAAGAAAGAGCAAAATGGACGAAGTTGGTTAAGGTGGATGATTCTTGAACCAAATCTCTCTTTGTTGGTCTCAAACTTCTACACATGGTTTCTTGTATCATATTACATCAATCTATGCTTGGCAATTGGCTTCGGTCAACTTTGAAGCTAATCAAATCGAAGAAAGAGCAAAATGGACGAACTTGGTTAAGGTGGATCATTCTTGGACCAAATCTCTGTTCCTTTGTCTCGAACTTCTCCACATGGTTTCTTGTGTCATATTACATCAATATATGAATGACAATTGGCTTCGGAAAACTTTGAAGCTTGTGGAATCGAAGAAAGAGCAAAATGGATGAACTTGGTTGCAGTGGATGATTCTTGGACCAACTCTCTCTTCGTTGGTCTCAAACTTTTACACATGGTTTTTTGTGTCATATTACATCAATCTATGCTTGGCATTTGGCTTCGGTCAACTTTGAAGCTAGTCGAAACGAAGAAAGAGCAAAATGGACAAACTTGGTTAAGGTGGATGATTCTTGGACCAAATCTCTCTTTCTTGGTCTCAAACTTCTACACATGGTTTCTTGTGTCATATTACATCAATCTATGCTTGGCAATTGGCTTCGGTCAACTTTGAAGCTAGTCGAAACGAAGAAAGAGCAAAATGGACGAAGTTGGTTAAGGTGGATGATTCTTGGACCAAATCTCTCTTTGTTGGTCTCAAACTTCTACACATGGTTTCTTGTGTCATATTACATCAATCTATGCTTGGCAATTGGCTTCGGTCAACTTTGAAGCTAATCAAATCGAAGAAAGAGCAAAATGGACGAACTTGGTTTAGGTGGATCATTCATGGACCAAATCTCTGTTCGTTTGTCTCGAACTTCTCCACATGGTTTCTTGTATCATATTACATCAATCTATGCTTGGCAATTGGCTTCGGTCAACTTTGAAGCTAATCAAATCGAAGAAAGAGCGAAATGGACGAACTTGGTTAAGGTGGATCATTCATGGACCAAATCTCTGTTCGTTTGTCTCGAACTTCTCCACATGGTTTCTTGTATCATATTACATCAATCTATGCTTGGCAATTGGCTTCGGTCAACTTCGAAGCTAATCAAATCGAAGAAAGAGCAAAATGGACGAACTTGGTTAAGGTGGATCATTCTTGGACCAAATCTCTGTTCGTTTGTCTCGAACTACTCCACATGGTTTCTTGTATCATATTACATGAATCTATGATTGACAATTGGCTTCGGTGAACTTTGAAGCTTGTGGAATCGAAGAAAGAGCAAAATGGATAAACTTGGTTGTTGTGGATGATTCTTGGACCAACTCTCTCTTCGTTGGTCTCAAACTTTTACACATGGTTTCTTGTGTCATATTACATCAATCTATGCTTGGCATTTGGCTTCGGTCAACTTTGAAGCTAGTCGAAACGAAGAAAGAGCAAAATGGACAAACTTGGTTAAGGTGGATGATTCTTGGACCAAATCTCTCTTTGTTGATCTCAAACTTCTACACATGGTTTCTTGTGTCATATTACATCAATCTATGCTTGGCGATTGGCTTCAGTCAACTTTGAAGCTACTCGAATCGAAGAAAGAGCAAAATGGACGAAGTTGGTTAAGGTGGATGATTCTTGGACCAAATCTCTCTTTGTTGGTCTCAAACTTCTACACATGGTTTCTTGTGTCATAGTACATCAATCTATGTTTGGTAATTGGCTTCGGTCAACTTTGAAGCTAGTCGAAACGAAGAAAGAGCAAAATGGACGAAGTTGGTTAAGGTGGATGATTCTTGGACCAAATCTCTCTTTGTTGGTCTCAAACTTCTACACATGGTTTCTTGTGTCATATTACATCAATCTATGCTTGGCAATTGGCTTCGGTCAACTTTGAAGCTAATCAAATCGAAGAAAGAGCAAAATGGAGGAACTTGGTTAAGGTGGATCATTCATGGACCAAATCTCTGTTCGTTTGTCTCGAACTTCTCCACATGGTTTCTTGTATCAAATTACATCAATCTATGCTTGGCAATTGGCTTCGGTCAACTTTGAAGCTAATCAAATCGAAGAAAGAGCGAAATGGACGAACTTGGTTAAGGTGGATCATTCATGGACCAAATCTCTGTTCGTTTGTCTCGAACTTCTCCACATGGTTTCTTGTATCATATTACATCAATCTATGCTTGGCAATTGGCTTCGGTCAACTTCGAAGCTAATCAAATCGAAGAAAGAGTAAAATGGACGAACTTGGTTAAGGTGGATCATTCTTGGACCAAATCTCTGTTCGTTTGTCTCGAACTTCTCCACATGGTTTCTTGTATCATATTACATGAATCTATGATTGACAATTGGCTTCGGTCAACTTTGAAGCTTGTGGAATCGAAGAAAGAGCAAAATGGATAAACTTGGTTGTTGCGGATGATTCTTGGACCAACTCTCTCTTCGTTGGTCTCAAACTTTTACACATGGTTTCTTGTGTCATATTACATCAATCTATGCTTAGCATTTGGCTTCGGTCAACTTTGAAGTTTGTGGAATCGAAGAAAGAGCAAAATGGACAAACTTGGTTACGGTGGACGATTCTTGGACCAAATCTCTCTTTGTTGATCTCAAACTTCTACACATGGTTTCTTGTGTCATATTACATCAATCTATGCTTGGCAATTGGCTTCGGTCAACTTTGAAGCTAATCAAATCGAAGAAAGAGCAAAATGGACGAACTTGGTTAAGGTGGATCATTCATGGACCAAATCTCTGTTCGTTTGTCTCGAACTTCTCCACATGGTTTCTTGTATCATATTACATCAATCTATGCTTGGCAATTGGCTTCGGTCAACTTTGAAGCTAATCAAATCGAAGAAAGAGCGAAATGGACGAACTTGGTTAAGGTGGATCATTCATGGACCAAATCTCTGTTCGTTTGTCTCGAACTTCTCCACATGGTTTCTTGTATCATATTACATCAATCTATGCTTGGCAATTGGCTTCGGTCAACTTCGAAGCTAATCAAATCGAAGAAAGAGTAAAATGGACGAACTTGGTTAAGGTGGATCATTCTTGGACCAAATCTCTGTTCGTTTGTCTCGAACTTCTCCACATGGTTTCTTGTATCATATTACATGAATCTATGATTGACAATTGGCTTCGGTCAACTTTGAAGCTTGTGGAATCGAAGAAAGAGCAAAATGGATAAACTTGGTTGTTGCGGATGATTCTTGGACCAACTCTCTCTTCGTTGGTCTCAAACTTTTACACATGGTTTCTTGTGTCATATTACATCAATCTATGCTTAGCATTTGGCTTCGGTCAACTTTGAAGCTAATCAAATCGAAGAAAGAGCGAAATGGACGAACTTGGTTAAGGTGGATCATTCATGGACCAAATCTCTGTTCGTTTGTCTCGAACTTCTCCACATGGTTTCTTGTATCATATTACATCAATCTATGCTTGGCAATTGGCTTCGGTCAACTTCGAAGCTAATCAAATCGAAGAAAGAGTAAAATGGACGAACTTGGTTAAGGTGGATCATTCTTGGACCAAATCTCTGTTCGTTTGTCTCGAACTTCTCCACATGGTTTCTTGTATCATATTACATGAATCTATGATTGACAATTGGCTTCGGTCAACTTTGAAGCTTGTGGAATCGAAGAAAGAGCAAAATGGATAAACTTGGTTGTTGCGGATGATTCTTGGACCAACTCTCTCTTCGTTGGTCTCAAACTTTTACACATGGTTTCTTGTGTCATATTACATCAATCTATGCTTAGCATTTGGCTTCGGTCAACTTTGAAGTTTGTGGAATCGAAGAAAGAGCAAAATGGACAAACTTGGTTACGGTGGACGATTCTTGGACCAAATCTCTCTTTGTTGATCTCAAACTTCTACACATGGTTTCTTGTGTCATATTACATCAATCTATGCTTGGCAATTGGCTTCGGTCAACTTTGAAGCTAATCAAATTGAAGAAAGAGCAAAATGGACGAACTTGGTTAAGGTGGATCATTCATGGACCAAATCTCTGTTCGTTTGTCTCGAACTTCTCCACATGGTTTCTTGTATCATATTACATCAATCTATGCTTGGCAATTGGCTTCGGTCAACTTTGAAGCTAATCAAATCGAAGAAAGAGCGAAATGGACGAACTTGGTTAAGGTGGATCATTCATGGACCAAATCTCTGTTCGTTTGTCTCGAACTTCTCCACATGGTTTCTTGTATCATATTACATCAATCTATGCTTGGCAATTGGCTTCGGTCAACTTCGAAGCTAATCAAATCGAAGAAAGAGTAAAATGGACGAACTTGGTTAAGGTGGATCATTCTTGGACCAAATCTCTGTTCGTTTGTCTCGAACTTCTCCACATGGTTTCTTGTATCATATTACATGAATCTATGATTGACAATTGGCTTCGGTCAACTTTGAAGCTTGTGGAATCGAAGAAAGAGCAAAATGGATAAACTTGGTTGTTGCGGATGATTCTTGGACCAACTCTCTCTTCGTTGGTCTCAAACTTTTACACATGGTTTCTTGTGTCATATTACATCAATCTATGCTTAGCATTTGGCTTCGGTCAACTTTGAAGTTTGTGGAATCGAAGAAAGAGCAAAATGGACAAACTTGGTTACGGTGGATGATTCTTGGACCAAATCTCTCTTTGTTGATCTCAAACTTCTACACATGGTTTCTTGTGTCATATTACATCAATCTATGCTTGGCAATTGGCTTCGGTCAACTTTGAAGCTAGTCGAAACGAAGAAAGAGCAAAATGGACGAAGTTGGTTAAGGTGGATGATTCTTGGACCAAATCTCTCTTTGTTGGTCTCAAACTTCTACACATGGTTTCTTGTGTCATATTACATCAATCTATGCTTGGCAATTGGCTTCGGTCAACTTTGAAGCTAATCAAATCGAAGAAAGAGCAAAATGGACGAACTTGGTTAAGGTGGATCATTCATGGACCAAATCTCTGTTTGTTTGTCTCGAACTTCTCCACATGGTTTCTTGTATCATATTACATCAATCTATGCTTGGCAATTGGCTTTGGTCAACTTTGAAGCTAATCAAATCGAAGAAAGAGCGAAATGGACGAACTTGGTTAAGGTGGATCATTCATGGACCAAATCTCTGTTCGTTTGTCTCGAACTTCTCCACATGGTTTCTTGTATCATATTACATCAATCTATGCTTGGCAATTGGCTTCGGTCAACTTCGAAGCTAATCAAATCGAAGAAAGAGCAAAATGGACGAACTTGGTTAAGGTGGATCATTCTTGGACCAAATCTCTGTTCGTTTGTCTCGAACTTCTCCACATGGTTTCTTGTATCATATTACATGAATCTATGATTGACAATTGGCTTCGGTCAACTTTGAAGCTTGTGGAATCGAAGAAAGAGCAAAATGGATAAACTTGGTTGTTGCGGATGATTCTTGGACCAACTCTCTCTTCGTTGGTCTCAAACTTCTACACATGGTTTCTTGTGTCATATTACATCAATCTATGCTTGGGATTTGGCTTCGGTCAACTTTGAAGTTTGTGGAATCGAAGAAAGAGCAAAATGGACAAACTTGGTTACGGTGGATGATTCTTGGACCAAATCTCTCTTTGTTGATCTCAAACTTCTACACATGGTTTCTTGTGTCATATTACATCAATCTATGCTTGGCGATTGGCTTCGGTCAACTTTGAAGCTACTCGAATCGAAGAAAGAGCAAAATGGACGAAGTTGGTTAAGGTGGATGATTCTTGGACCAAATCTCTCTTTGTTGGTCTCAAACTTCTACACATGGTTTCTTGTGTCATAGTACATCAATCTATGTTTGGCAATTGGCTTCGGTCAACTTTGAAGCTAATCAAATCGAAGAAAGAGCAAAATGGACGAAGTTGGTTAAGGTGGATGATTCTTGGACCAAATCTCTCTTTGTTGGTCTCAAACTTCTACACATGGTTTCTTGTGTCATATTACATCAATCTATGCTTGGCGATTGGCTTCGGTCAACTTTGAAGCTACTCGAATCGAAGAAAGAGCAAAATGGACGAAGTTGGTTAAGGTGGATCATTCTTGGACCAAATCTCTGTTCGTTTGTCTCGAACTTCTCCAAGTTGGTCTTAAACTTCTACACATGGTTTCTTGTGTCATATTACATCTGTCTATGCTAGACAATTGGCTTTGGACAACTTTGAAGCTAATCGAAATGAAGAAAGACCAAAATGGACATACTTGGATAAAGGTGGATGATTCTTGGACCAAATCTCTCTTTGTTGCTGTCAAACTTCTACACATGGTTTCTTGTGTCATATTACATCAATCTATGCTTGGCAATTGGCTTTGGTCAACTTTCAAGTTTGTGAAAACATAGAAAGACCAAGAAAGACGAACTTGGTCAACTTGGATGATTCTTGGACCAAATCTCTCTTTGTTGGTCTCAAACTTCTTGTGTCATATTACATCAATCTATGTTTGACAATTGCCTTCGATCAACTTTGAAGCTAGTCGAAATGAGGAAAGACCAAAATGGACATACTTGGTTAAGGTGGATGATTCTTGGACCAAATCTCTCTTTGTTGCACTCAAAGTTCTACACATGGTTTCTTGTGTCATATTACATCAATCTATGCTTGGCAATTGGCTTCGGTTAACTTTGATGCTTATCAAAACAAAGAAAGATGAACTTGGTCAACTTGGATGATTCTTGGACCAAATCTCTCTTAGTTAGTCTTAAACTTCTACACATGGTTTCTTGTGTCTTATTACATCTGTCTATGCTTGACGATTGGCTTCGGACAACTTTGAAGCTAATCGAAATGAAGAAAGACCAAAATGGACATACTTGGTTAAGGTGGATGATTCTTGGACCAAATCTCTCTTTGTTGCTGTCAAACTTCTACACATGGTTTCTTGAGTCACATTACATCAATCTATGCTTCGCCATTGGCTTTGGTCAACTTTCAAGTTTGTGAAAACATAGAAAGATCAAGAAAGACGAACTTGGTCAACTGGGATGATTCTTGGACCAAATCTCTCTTAGTTGGTCTCAAACTTCTTGTGTCATATTACATCAATCTATGTTTGACAATTGCCTTCGATCAACTTTGAAGCTAGTCGAAACGAAGAAAAACCAGAATGGACATACTTGGTTAAGGTGGATGATTCTTAGACCAAATCTCTCTTTGTTGCACTCAAACTTCTACACATGGTTTCTTGTGTCATATTACATCAATCTATGCTTGGCAATTGGCTTCGGTTAACTTTGAAGCTTATCAAAACAAAGAAAGATGAACTTGGTCAACTTGGATGATTCATGGACCAAATCTCTCTTAGTTGGTCTTAAACTTCTACACATGGTTTCTTGTGTCATATTACATCTGTCTATGCTTGACAATTGGCTTCGGACAACTTTGAAGCTAATCGAAATGAAGAAAGACCAAAATGGACATACTTAGTTAAGGTGGATGATTCTTGGACCAAATCTCTCTTTGTTGCTGTCAAACTTCTACTCATGGTTTCTTGTGTCACATTACATCAATCTATGCTTGGCAATTGGCTTCGGTCAACTTTCAAGCTAGTTGAAACAACGAAAGAATAAAATAGATGAACTTAGTCAACTCGGATGATTCTTGGACCAAATCTCTCTTAGTAGGTCTCAAACTTCTCCACATGGTGTCTTGTGTCATATTATATTAATCTACGCATGACAATGCTTCGGTCAACTTTGTAGGTTGTCGAAATGAAGAAACACCAAAATGGACCAACTTGGTTATGGTGGATGATTCTTGGACCAAATCTCTCTTTGTTGGTCTCAAACTTCTACACATGGTTTCTTGTGTCATATTACATCAAGCTATGCTTGATAATTGGCTTCGTTTAACTTTGAAGCTAATCGAAAGGAAGATAGTCCAAAATGGATGAAAGTGGTTAAGGTGGATGATTCTCGGAGCAAATATCTCTTTGTTGGTCTCAAACTTCTCCACATGGTTTCTTGTGGCATATTACATCAATCTATGCTTGACAAATAGCTTCAAACAACTTTGAAGCTAATCGAAACGAAGAAAGACTAAAATCGACGAACTTGGTTAAGGTAGATGATTCTTAGACCAAATCTCTCTTTGTTGGTCTCAAACTTCTCCACATGGTTTCTTGTGACATATAACATCAATCTATGCTTGACAATTGCCTTCGATCAACGTTGAAGCTAGTTGAAACGAGGAAAGACCAAAATGGACGAACTTGGTTAAGGTGGATGATTCTTGGACCAAATCTCTCTTCGTTGTTGTCAAACTTCTACACAATGTTTCTTGTGTCATATTACATCAGTCTATGCTTGACAATTTGCGTCGGACAACTTTGAAGCTTGTCAAAACAAAGAAAGACCAAAAAAGACGAACTTGGATGATTCTTGGACCAAATATCTCTTAGTTGGTCTTAAACTTCTCCTCATGGTTTCTTGTGTCATATTACATTAATCTATGCTTGACAATTGCCTTTTATCAACTTTGAAGCTAGTCAAAACGAAGAAAGACCAAAATGGACGAACTTGGTTAAGGTGGATGATTCTTAGACCAGATCTCTCCTAGTTGGTCTGAAACTTCTTCACATGGTTTCTTGTGTCATATTACATCAATCAATGCCTGACAATTGCCTTCGATCAACTTTGAAGCTAGTCGAAACGAAGAAGGACCAAAATGGACGAACTTGGTTAAGGTGGATGATTCTTGGACCAAATCTCTCTTCGTTGGTCTCAAACTTCTACACATGGTTTCTTGTGGCATATTACATCAATCTATGCTTGGGAAGTGCCTTCGGTCAACTTTAAAGCTTATCAAAACAAAGAAAGACAAAAATAGACGAACTTGGTTAACTTCGATGATTCTTTGACCAAATCTCTCTTAGTTGGTCTTAAACTTCTCCACATGGTTTCTTGTGCCATATTACATCAATCTATGCTTAACAATTGCCTTTGGTTTACTTTGAAGTTAGTCGAAACGAGGAAAGACGAAAATGGACGAACTTGGTTAAGGTGGAAGATTCTTGGACCAAATCTCTCTTCGTTGTTGTCAAACTTCTACACATGGTTTCTTGTGTCATATTACATCAATCTATGCTTGGCAATTGCCTTCGGTCAACTTTGAAGCTTGTCAAAACAAAGAAAGACCAAAAAAGACGAACTTGGTCAACTTGGATGATTCTTGGACCAAATCTCTCTTAGTTGGTCTTAAACTTCTCCTCTTGGTTTCTTGTGTCATATTACATCAATCTATGCTTGACAATTGCCTTTGATCAACTTTCAAGCTAGTCAAAACGAAGAAAGACCAAAATGGACGAACTTGGTTAAGGTGGATGATTCTTAGACCAGATCTTTCCTAGTTGGTCTGACTTCTCCACATGGTTTCCTGTGTCATATTACATCAATCTATGCTTGACAATTGCCTTCGATCAACTTTGAAGCTAGTCGAAACGAAGAAAGACCAAAATGGACGAACTTGGTTAAGGTGGATGATTCTTAGACCAGATCTTTCCTAGTTGGTCTGAAACTTCTCCACATGGTTTCCTGTGTCATATTACATCAATCTATGCTTGACAATTGCCTTTGATCAACTTTGAAGCTAGTCAAAACGAAGAAAGACCAAAATGGACGAACTTGGTTAAGGTGGATGATTCTTGGACCAAATCTCTCTTTGTTGCTCTCAAACTTCTACACATGGTTTCTTGTGTCATATTACATTAATCTGTGCTAGGCAATTGCCTCCGGTCAACTTTCAAGCTTGTCAAAACAAAGATAGACCAAGAAAGACGAACGTGGTCAACTTGGATGATTCTTGGACCAAATCTCTCTTCGTTGATCTCAAACTTCTACACATGGTTTCTTGTGTCATATTCCATCAATCTATGCTTAACAATTGCCTTCGGTTTACTTTGAAGCTAGTCGAAACGAAGGAAGACTAAAATGGACGAACTTGGTTAAGGTGGATGATTCTTGGACCATATCTCTCCTAGTTGGTCTGAAACTTCTCCACACGGTTTCTTGTGTCATATTACATCAATCTATGCTTGACAATTGCCTTCGATCAACTTTGAAGCTAGTCGAAATAATGAAAGACCAAAATGAACGAACTTGGTTAAGGTGGATGATTCTTGGACCACATCTCTCTTTGTTGGTCTCAAACTTCTACACAATGTTTCTTGTGTCATATTACATCAGTCTATGCCTGACAATTTGCTTCGGACAACTTTAAAGCTAATCGAAACGAAGAAAGACCAAAATGGACGAACTTGGTTAAGGTGGATGATTCTCGGACCAAATCTCTCTTTGTTGCTCTCAAACTTCTACACATGGTTTCTTGTGTCATATTACATCAATCTGTGCTAGGCAATTGCCTTCGGTCAACTTTCAAGCTTGTCAAAACAAAGAAAGACCAAGAAAGATGAACTTGGTCAACTTGGATGATTCTTGGACCAAATCTCTCTTCGTTGATCTCAAACTTCTACACATGGTTTCTTGTGTCATATTCCATCAATCTATGCTTGACAATTGCCTTCGGTTTACTTTGAAGCTAGTCGAAATGAGGAAAGACGAAAATGGACGAACTTGGTTAAGGTGGAAGATTCTTGGACCAAATCTCTCTTTGTTGCTCCCAAACTTCTACACATGGTTTCTTGTGTCATATTACATCAATCTGTGCTAGGCAATTGCCTCGGTCAACTTTCAAGCTTGTCAAAACAAAGAAAGACCAAGAAAGACGAACTTGGTCAACTTGGATGATTCTTGGACTAAATCTCTCTTCGTTGATCTCAAACTTCTACACATGGTTTCTTGTGTCATATTCCATCAATCTATGCTTGACAATTGCCTTCGGTTTACTTTGAAGCTAGTCGAAACGAAGGAAGACTAAAATGGACGAACTTGGTTAAGGTGGATGATTCTTAGACCAGATCTCTCCTAGTTGGTCTGAAACTTCTCCACACAATTTCTTGTGTCATATTACATCAATCTATGCTTGACAATTGCCTTCGATCAACTTTGAAGCTAGTCGAAATAATGAAAGACCAAAATGAACGAACTTGGTTAACGTGGATGATTCTTAGACCAGATCTCTCCTAGTTGGTCTGAAACTTCTTCACATGGTTTCTTGTGTCATATAACATCAATCTATGCTTGACAATTGCCTTCGATCAACTTTGAAGCTAGTCGAAACGAAGAAAGACCAAAATGGATGAACTTGGTTAAGGTGGATGATTCTCGGACCAAATCTCTCTTTGTTGCTCTCAAACTTCTACACATGGTTTCTTGTGTCATATTACATCAATCTGTGCTAGGCAATTGCCTTCGGTCAACTTTCAAGCTTGTCAAAACAAAGAAAGACCAAGAAAGACGAACTTAGTCAACTTGGATGATTCTTGGACCAAATCTCTCTTCGTTGATCTCACACTTCTACACATGGTTTCTTGTGTCATATTCCATCAATCTATGCTTGACAATTGCCTTCGGTTTACTTTGAAGCTAGTCAAAACGAAGAAAGACTAAAATGGATGAACTTGATTAAGGTGGATGATTCTTAGACCAGATCTCTCCTAGTTGGTCTGAAACTTCTCCACATGGTTTCTTGTGTCATATTACATCAATCTATGCTTGACAATTGTCTTCGGTTTACTTTGAAGTTAGTCGAAATGAGGAAAGACGAAAATGGACGAACTTGGTTAAGGTGGAAGATTCTTGGACCAAATCTCTCTTCGTTGTTGTCAAACTTCTACACATGGTTTCTTGTGTCATATTACAACAATCTATGCTTGGCAATTGCCTTCGGTCAACTTTGAAGCTTGTCAAAACAAAGAAAGACCAAAAAAGACGAACTTGGTCAACTTGGATGATTCTTGGACCAAATCTCTCTTAGTTGGTCTTAAACTTCTCCACATGGTTTCTTGTGCCATATTACATCAATCTATGCTTGACAATTGCCTTCGGTTTACTTTGAAGCTAGTCGAAATGAAGAAAGACTAAAATGGACGAACTTGGTTAAGGTGGATGATTCTTAGACCAGATCTCTCCTAGTTGGTCTGAAACTTCTTCACATAGTTTCTTGTGTCATATAACATCAATCTATGCTTGACAATAGCCTTCGATAAACTTTGAAGCTAGTCGAAACGAAGAAAGACCAAAATGGACGAACTTGGTTAAGGTGGATGATTCTTAGACCAGATCTTTCCTTGTTGGTCTGAAACTTCTCCACATGGTTTCCTGTGTCATATTACATCAATCTATGCTTGACAATTGCCTTCGATCAACTTTGAAGCTTGTCAAAACAAAGAAAGACCAAAAAAGACGAACTTGGTCAACTTGGATGATTCTTGGACCAAATCTCTCTTAGTTAGTGTTAAACTTCTCCACATGGTTTCTTGTGCCATATTACATCAATCTATGCTTGGTAATTGCCTTCGATTAACTTTGATGCTAGTCGAAACGAAGAAAGACCAAAATGGACAAACTTGGTTAAGGTGGATGACTCTTGGACCAAATCTCTCTTTGTTGGTCTCAAACTTCTACACATGGTTTCTTATGTCATATTACATCAATCTATGCTTGACAATTGCCTTCGGTCAACTTTGAAGCTGGCTGAAATGAAGAAAGACCAAAATGGACGAACTTGGTTAAGGTGGATGATTCTTGGACCAAATCTCTCTTCGTTGGTCTCAAATTTCTACACATGGTTTCTTATGTCATATTACATCAATCTATGCTTGGGAATTGCCTTCGGTCAACTTTAAAGCTTATCAAAACAAAGAAAGACAAAAATAGACGAACTTGGTTAACTTAGATGATTCTTTGACCAAATCTCTCTTAGTTGGTCTTAAACTTCTCCACATGGTTTCTTGTGCCATATTACATCAATCTATGCTTGACAATTGCCTTCGGTTTACTTTGAAGTTAGTCGAAATGAGGAAAGACGAAAACGGACGAACTTGGTTAAGGTGGAAGATTCTTGGACCAAACCTCTCCTAGTTGGTCTGAAACTTCTTCACATGGTTTCTTGTGTCATATAACATCAATCTATGCTTGACAATTGCCTTCGATCAACTTTGAAGCTAGTCGAAACGAAGAAAGACCAAAGTGGACGAACTTGGTAAAGGTGGATGATTCTTAGACCAGATCTTTCCTAGTTGGTCTGAAACTTCTTCACATGGTTTCCTGTGTCATATTACATCAATCTATGCTTGACAATTGCCTTCGATCAACTTTGAAGCTAGTCGAAACGAAGAAAGACCAAAATGGACGAACTTGGTTAAGGTGGATGATTCTTAGACCAGATCTTTCCTAGTTGGTCTGAAACTTCTCCACATGGCTTCCTGTGTCATATTACATCAATCTATGCTTGACAATTGCCTTCGATCAACTTTGAAGCTAGTCAAAATGAAGAAAGACCAAAATGGACGAACTTGGTTAAGGTGGATGATTCTTGGACCAAATCTCTCTTTGTTGCTCTCAAACTTCTACACATGGCTTCCTGTGTCATATTACATCAATCTATGCTTGACAATTGCCTTCGATCAACTTTGAAGCTAGTCAAAATGAAGAAAGACCAAAATGGACGAACTTGGTTAAGGTGGATGATTCTTGGACCAAATCTCTCTTTGTTGCTCTCAAACTTCTACACATGGCTTCCTGTGTCATATTACATCAATCTATGCTTGACAATTGCCTTCGATCAACTTTGAAGCTAGTCAAAACGAAGAAAGACCAAAATGGACGAACTTGGTTAAGGTGGATGATTCTTGGACCAAATCTCTCTTTGTTGCTCTCAAACTTCTACACATGGCTTCCTGTGTCATATTACATCAATCTATGCTTGACAATTGCCTTCGATCAACTTTGAAGCTAGTCAAAACGAAGAAAGACCTAAATGGACGAACTTGGTTAAGGTGGATGATTCTTGGACCAAATCTCTCTTTGTTGCTCTCAAACTTCTACACATGGCTTCCTGTGTCATATTACATCAATCTATGCTTGACAATTGCCTTCGATCAACTTTGAAGCTAGTCAAAATGAAGAAAGACCAAAATGGAGGAACTTGGTTAAGGTGGATGATTCTTGGACCAAATCTCTCTTTGTTGCTCTCAAACTTCTACACATGGTTTCTTGTGTCATATTACATCAATCTGTGCTAGGCAATTGCCTTCGGTCAACTTTCAAGCTTGTCAAAACAAAGAAAGACGAAAATGGACGAACTTGGTTAAGGTGGAAGATTCTTGGACCAAACCTCTCCTAGTTGGTCTGAAACTTCTTCACATGGTTTCTTGTGTCATATAACATCAATCTATGCTTGACAATTGCCTTCGATCAACTTTGAAGCTAGTCGAAACGAAGAAAGACCAAAGTGGACGAACTTGGTAAAGGTGGATGATTCTTAGACCAGATCTTTCCTAGTTGGTCTGAAACTTCTTCACATGGTTTCCTGTGTCATATTACATCAATCTATGCTTGACAATTGCCTTCGATCAACTTTGAAGCTAGTCGAAACGAAGAAAGACAAAAATGGATGAACTTGGTTAAGGTGGATGATTCTTAGACCAGATCTTTCCTAGTTGGTCTGAAACTTCTCCACATGGCTTCCTGTGTCATATTACATCAATCTATGCTTGACAATTGCCTTCGATCAACTTTGAAGCTAGTCAAAACGAAGAAAGACCAAAATGGACGAACTTGGTTAAGGTGGATGATTCTTGGACCAAATCTCTCTTTGTTGCTCTCAAACTTCTACACATGGCTTCCTGTGTCATATTACATCAATCTATGCTTGACAATTGCCTTCGATCAACTTTGAAGCTAGTCAAAACGAAGAAAGACCAAAATGGAGGAACTTGGTTAAGGTGGATGATTCTTGGACCAAATCTCTCTTTGTTGCTCTCAAACTTCTACACATGGTTTCTTGTGTCATATTACATCAATCTGTGCAAGGCAATTGCCTTCGGTCAACTTTCAAGCTTGTCAAAACAAAGAAAGACCAAGAAAGACGAACTTGGTCAACTTGGAAGATTCTTGGACCAAATCTCTCTTCGTTGGTCTCAAACTTCTACACATGGTTTCTTATGTCATATTCCATCAATCTATGCTTGACAATTGCCTTCGGTTTACTTTGAAGCTAGTCGAAACGAAGGAAGACTAAAATGGACGAACTTGGTTAAGGTGGATGATTCTTGGACCACATCTCTCTTCGTTGGTCTCAAACTTCTACACAATGTTTCTTGTGTCATCCTACATCAGTCTATGCTTGACAATTTGCTTCGGAAAACTTTGAAGCTAATCAAAACGAAGAAAGGCCAAAATGGACGAACTTGGTTAAGGTGGATGATTCTCGGACCAAATCTCTGTTTGTTGGTCTCAAACTTCTCCACATGGTTTCTTGTGCCATATTACATCAATGTATGCTTGACAATTGCCGTCGGTTTACTTTGAAGCTAGTCGAAATTAAAATGGACGAATTTGGTTAAGGTGGATGATTCTTAGACCAGATCTCTCCTAGGTGGTCTGAAACTTCTTCACATGGTTTCTTGTGTCATATAACATCAATCTAAGCTTGACAATTGCCTTCGATCAACTTTGAAGCTAGTCGAAACGAAGAAAGACCAAAATGGACGAACTTGGTTAAGGTGGATGATTCTTAGACCAGATCTTTCCAAGTTAGTCTGAAACTTCTCCACATGGTTTCCTGTGTCATATTACATCAATCTATGCTTGACAATTGCCTTCGATCAACTTTGAAGCTTGTCAAAACAAAGAAAGACCAAAATAGACGAACTTGCTCAACTTGGATGATTCTTGGACCAAATCTCTCTTAGTTGGTCTTAAACTTCTCCACATGGTTTCTTGTGCCATATTACATCAATCTATGCTTGGCAATTGCCTTCGATTAACTTTGACGCTAGTCAAAACGAAGAAAGACCAAAATGGACGAACTTGGTTAAGGTGGATGACTCTTTGACCAAATCTCTCTTTGTTGGTCTCAAACTTCTACACATGGTTTCTTATGTCATATTACATCAATCTATGCTTGACAATTGCCTTCGGTCAACTTTGAAGGTGGCTGAAATGAAGAAAGACCAAAATGGACGAACCTGGTTAAGGTGGTTGATTCTTGGACCAAATCTCTCTTCGTTGGTCTCAAACTTCTACACATGGTTTCTTGTGTCATATTACATCAATCTATGCTTGGGAATTGCCTTCGGTCAACTTTAAAGCTTATCAAAACAAAGAAAGACAAAAATAGACGAACTTGGTTAACTTGGATGATTCTTTGACCAAATCTCTCTTAGTTGGTCTTAAACTTCTCCACATGGTTTCTTGTGCCATATTACATCAATCTATGCTTGACAATTGCCTTCGGTTTTCTTTGTAGTTAGTCAAAATGAGGAAAGATGAAAATGGACGAACTTGGTTAAGGTGGAAGATTCTTGGACCAAATCTCTCTTCGTTGTTGTCAAACTTCTACACATGGTTTCTTGTGTCATATTACATCAATCTATGCTTGGCAATTGTCTTCGGTCAACTTTGAAGCTTGTCAAAACAAAGAAAGACCAAAAAAGACGAACTTGGTCAACTTGGATGATTCTTGGACCAAATCTCTCTTAGTTGGTCTTAAACTTCTCCACATGGTCTCTTGTGTCATATTACCTCAATCTATGCTTGACAATTGCCTTCGATCAACTTTGAAGCTAGTCAAAACGAAGAAAGACCAAAATTGACGAACTTGGTTAAAGTGGATGATTCTTGGACCAAATCTCTCTTTGTTGCTCTCAAACTTCTACACATGATTTCTTGTGTCATATTCCATCAATCTATGCTTGACAATTGCCTTCGGTTTACTTTGAAGCTAGTCAAAACGAAGAAAGACTAAAATGGATGAACTTGATTAAGGTGGATGATTCTTAGACCAGATCTCTCCTAGTTGGTCTGAAACTTCTCCACATGGTTTCTTGTGTCATATTACATCAATCTATGCTTGACAATTGTCTTCGGTTTACTTTGAAGTTAGTCGAAATGAGGAAAGACGAAAATGGACGAACTTGGTTAAGGTGGAAGATTCTTGGACCAAATCTCTCTTCGTTGTTGTCAAACTTCTACACATGGTTTCTTGTGTCATATTACATTAATCTATGCTTGGCAATTGCCTTCGGTCAACTTTGAAGCTTGTCAAAACAAAGAAAGACCAAAAAAGACGAACTTGGTCAACTTGGATGATTCTTGGACCAAATCTCTCTTAGTTGGTCTTAAACTTCTCCACATGGTTTCTTGTGCCATATTACATCAATCTATGCTTGACAATTGCCTTCGGTTTACTTTGAAGCTAGTCGAAATGAAGTAAGACTAAAATGGACGAACTTGGTTAAGGTGGATGATTCTTAGACCAGATCTCTCCTAGTTGGTCTGAAACTTCTTCACATAGTTTCTTGTGTCATATAACATCAATCTATGCTTGACAATAGCCTTCGATCAACTTTGAAGCTAGTCGAAACGAAGAAAGACCAAAATGGACGAACTTGGTTAAGGTGGATGATTCTTAGACCAATCTTTCCTTGTTGATCTGAAACTTCTCCACATGGTTTCCTGTGTCATATTACATCAATCTATGCTTGACAATTGCCTTCGATCAACTTTGAAGCTTGTCAAAACAAAGAAAGACCAAAATAGACGAACTTCCTCAACTTGGATGATTCTTGGACCAAATCTCTCTTAGTTAGTGTTAAACTTCTCCACATGGTTTCTTGTGCCATATTACATCAATCTATGCTTGGTAATTGCCTTCGATTAACTTTGATGCTAGTCGAAACGAAGAAAGACCAAAATGGACGAACTTGGTTAAGGTGGATGACTCTTGGACCAAATCTCTCTTTGTTGGTCTCAAACTTCTACACATGGTTTCTTATGTCATATTACATCAATCTATGCTTGACAATTGCCTTCGGTCAACTTTGAAGGTGGCGAAATGAAGAAAGATCAAAATGGACGAACTTGGTTAAGGTGGATGATTCTTCGACCAAATCTCTCTTCGTTGGTCTCAAATTTCTACACATGGTTTCTTGTGTCATATTACATCAATCTATGCTTGGGAATTGCCTTCGGTCAACTTTAAAGCTTATCAAAACAAAGAAAGACAAAAATAGACGAACTTGGTTAACTTAGATGATTCTTTGACCAAATCTCTCTTACTTGGTCTTAAACTTCTCCACATGGTTTCTTGTGCCATATTACATCAATCTATGCTTGACAATTGCCTTCGGTTACTTTGAAGTTAGTCGAAATGAAGGAAAGACGAAAACGGACGAACTTGGTTAAGGTGGAAGATTCTTGGACCAAACTCTCCTAGTTGGTCTGAAACTTCTTCACATGGTTTCTTGTGTCATATAACATCAATCTATGCTTGACAATTGCCTTCGATCAACTTTGAAGCTAGTCAAAACGAAGAAAGACCAAAATGGACGAACTTGGTTAAGGTGGATGATTCTTGGACCAAATCTCTCTTTGTTGCTCTCAAACTTCTACACATGGTTCCTGTGTCATATTACATCAATCTATGCTTGACAATTGCCTTCGATCAACTTTGAAGCTAGTCAAAACGAAGAAAGACCAAAATGGAGGAACTTGGTTAAGGTGGATGATTCTTGGACCAAATCTATCTTTGTTGCTCTCAAACTTCTACACATGGTTTCTTGTGTCATATTACATCAATCTGTGCTAGGCAATTGCCTTCGGTCAACTTTCAAGCTTTTCAAAACAAAGAAAGACGAAAACGGACGAACTTGGTTAAGGTGGAAGATTCTTGGACCAAACCTCTCCTAGTTGGTCTGAAACTTCTTCACATGGTTTCTTGTGTCATATAACATCAATCTATGCTTGACAATTGCCTTCGATCAACTTTGAAGCTAGTCGAAACGAAGAAAGACCAAAATGGACGAACTTGGTAAAGGTGGATGATTCTTAGACCAAATCTTTCCTAGTTGGTCTGAAACTTCTTCACATGGTTTCCTGTGTCATATTACATCAATCTATGCTTAACAATTGCCTTCGATCAACTTTGAAGCTAGTCGAAACGAAGAAAGACCAAAATGGACGAACTTGGTTAATGTGGATGATTCTTAGACCAAATCTTTCCTAGTTGGTCTGAAACTTCTCCACATGGCTTCCTGTGTCATATTACATCAATTTATGCTTGACAATTGCCTTCGATCAACTTTGAAGCTAGTCAAAACGAAGAAAGACCAAAATGGACGAACTTGGTTAAGGTGGATGATTCTTGGACCAAATCTCTCTTTGTTGCTCTCAAACTTCTACACATGGCTTCCTGTGTCATATTACATCAATCTATGCTTGACAATTGCCTTCGATCAACTTTGAAGCTAGTCAAAACGAAGAAAGACCAAAATGGAGGAACTTGGTTAAGGTGGATGATTTTTGGACCAAATCTCTCTTTGTTGCTCTCAAACTTCTACACATGGTTTCTTGTGTCATATTACATCAATCTATGCTAGGCAATTGCCTTCGGTCAACTTTCAAGCTTGTTAAAACAAAGAAAGACCAAAAAGACGAACTTGGTCAACTTGGAAGATTCTTGGACCAAATCTCTCTTCGTTGGTCTCAAACTTCTACACATGGTTTCTTATGTCATATTCCATCAATCTATGCTTGACAATTGCCTTCGGTTTACTTTGAAGCTAGTCGAAACGAAGGAAGACTAAAATGGACGAACTTGGTTAAGGTGGATGATTCTTAGACCAAATCTCTCCTAGTTGGTCTGAAACTTCTCCACACAGTTTCTTGTGTCATATTACATCAATCTATGCTTGACAATTGCCTTCGATCAACTTTGAAGCTAGTCGAAACAATGAAAGACCAAAATGAACGAACTTGGTTAAGGTGGATGATTCTTGGACCACATCTCTCTTCGTTGGTCTCAAACTTCTACACAATGTTTCTTGTGTCATCTTACATCAGTCTATGCTTGACAATTTGCTTCGGACAACTTTGAAGCTAATCGAAACGAAGAAAGGCCAAAATGGACGAACTTGGTTAAGGTGGATGATTCTCGGACCAAATCTCTGTTTGTTGGTCTCAAACTTCTCCACATGGTTTCTTGTGCCATATTACATCAATGTATGCTTGACAATTGCCTTCGGTTTAATTTGAAGCTAGTCGAAATGAAGAAAGACTAAAATGGACGAATTTGGTTAAGGTGGATGATTCTTAGACCAAATCTCTCCTAGTTGGTCTGAAACTTCTCCACATGGTTTCCTGTGTCATATTACATCAATCTATGCTTGACAATTGCCTTCGATCAACTTTGAAGCTTGTCAAAACAAAGAAAGACCAAAATAGACGAACTTGCTCAACTTGGATGATTCTTGGACCAAATCTCTCTTAGTTGGTCTTAAACTTCTCCACATGGTTTCTTGTGCCATATTACATCAATCTATGCTTGGCAATTGCCTTCGATTAACTTTGACGCTAGTCAAAACGAAGAAAGACCAAAATGGACGAACTTGGTTAAGGTGGATGACTCTTTGACCAAATCTCTCTTTGTTGGTCTCAAACTTCTACACATGGTTTCTTATGTCATATTACATCAATCTATGCTTGACAATTGCCTTCAGTCAACTTTGAAGGTGGCTGAAATGAAGAAAGACCAAAATGGACGAACTTGGTTAAGGTGGATGATTCTTGGACCAAATCTCTCTTCGTTGGTCTCAAACTTCTACACATGGTTTCTTGTGTCATATTACATCAATCTATGCTTGGGAATTGCCTTCGGTCAACTTTAAAGCTTATCAAAACAAAGAAAGACAAAATAGACGAACTTGGTTAACTTAGATGATTCTTTGACCAAATCTCTCTTACTTGGTCTTAAACTTCTCCACATGGTTTCTTGTGCCATATTACATCAATCTATGCTTGACAATTGCCTTCGGTTTACTTTGAAGTTAGTCGAAATGAGGAAAGACGAAAACGGACGAACTTGGTTAAGGTGGAAGATTCTTGGACCAAACCTCTCCTAGTTGGTCTGAAACTTCTTCACATGGTTTCTTGTGTCATATAACATCAATCTATGCTTGACAATTGCCTTCGATCAACTTTGAAGCTAGTCAAAACGAAGAAAGACCAAAATGGACGAACTTGGTTAAGGTGGATGATTCTTGGACCAAATCTCTCTTTGTTGCTCTCAAACTTCTACACATGGCTTCCTGTGTCATATTACATCAATCTATGCTTGACAATTGCCTTCGATCAACTTTGAAGCTAGTCAAAACGAAGAAAGACCAAAATGGAGGAACTTGGTTAAGGTGGATGATTCTTGGACCAAATCTCTCTTTGTTGCTCTCAAACTTCTACACATGGTTTCTTGTGTCATATTACATCAATCTGTGCTAGGCAATTGCCTTCGGTCAACTTTCAAGCTTTTCAAAACAAAGAAAGACGAAAATGGACGAACTTGGTTAAGGTGGAAGATTCTTGGACCAAACCTCTCCTAGTTGGTCTGAAACTTCTTCACATGGTTTCTTGTGTCATATAACATCAATCTATGCTTGACAATTGCCTTCGATCAACTTTGAAGCTAGTCGAAACGAAGAAAGACCAAAATGGACGAACTTGGTAAAGGTGGATGATTCTTAGACCAAATCTTTCCTAGTTGGTCTGAAACTTCTTCACATGGTTTCCTGTGTCATATTACATCAATCTATGCTTAACAATTGCCTTCGATCAACTTTGAAGCTAGTCGAAACGAAGAAAGACCAAAATGGACGAACTTGGTTAATGTGGATGATTCTTAGACCAAATCTTTCCTAGTTGGTCTGAAACTTCTCCACATGGTTCCTGTGTCATATTACATCAATTTATGCTTGACAATTGCCTTCGATCAACTTTGAAGCTAGTCAAAACGAAGAAAGACCAAAATGGACGAACTTGGTTAAGGTGGATGATTCTTGGACCAAATCTCTCTTTGTTGCTCTCAAACTTCTACACATGGCTTCCTGTGTCATATTACATCAATCTATGCTTGACAATTGCCTTCGATCAACTTTGAAGCTAGTCAAAACGAAGAAAGACCAAAATGGAGAACTTGGTTAAGGTGGATGATTTTTGGACCAAATCTCTCTTTGTTGCTCTCAAACTTCTACACATGGTTTCTTGTGTCATATTACATCAATCTGTGCTAGGCAATTGCCTTCGGTCAACTTTCAAGCTTGTTAAAACAAAGAAAGACCAAGAAAGACGAACTTGGTCAACTTGGAGATTCTTGGACCAAATCTCTCTTCGTTGGTCTCAAACTTCTACACATGGTTTCTTATGTCATATTCCATCAATCTATGCTTGACAATTGCCTTCGGTTTACTTTGAAGCTAGTCGAAACGAAGGAAGACTAAAATGGACGAACTTGGTTAAGGTGGATGATTCTTAGACCAATCTCTCCTAGTTGGTCTGAAACTTCTCCACACAGTTTCTTGTGTCATATTACATCAATCTATGCTTGACAATTGCCTTCGATCAACTTTGAAGCTAGTCGAAACAATGAAAGACCAAAATGAACGAACTTGGTTAAGGTGGATGATTCTTGGACCAAATCTCTCTTCGTTGGTCTCAAACTTCTACACAATGTTTCTTGTGTCATATTACATCAGTCTATGCTTGACAATTTGCTTCGGACAACTTTGAAGCTAATCGAAACGAAGAAAGGCCAAAATGGACGAACTTGGTTAAGGTGGATGATTCTCGGACCAAATCTCTGTTTGTTGGTCTCAAACTTCTCCACATGGTTTCTTGTGCATATTACATCAATGTATGCTTGACAATTGCCTTCGGTTTAATTTGAAGCTAGTCGAAATGAAGAAAGACTAAAATGGACGAACTTGGTTAAGGTGGATGATTCTTGGACCAAATCTCTCCTAGTTGGTCTGAAACTTCTCCACATGGTTTCCTGTGTCATATTACATCAATCTATGCTTGACAATTGCCTTCGATCAACTTTGAAGCTTGTCAAAACAAAGAAAGACCAAAATAGACGAACTTGGTCAACTTGGATGATTCTTGGACCAAATCTCTCTTAGTTGGTCTTAAACTTCTCCACATGGTTTCTTGTGCCATATTACATCAATCTATGCTTGGCAATTGCCTTCGATTAACTTTGAAGCTAGTCAAAACGAAGAAAGACCAAAATGGACGAACTTGGTTAAGGTGGATGACTCTTTGACCAAATCTCTCTTTGTTGGTCTCAAACTTCTACACATGGTTTCTTGTGTCATATTACATCAATCTATGCTTGACAATTGCCTTCAGTCAACTTTGAAGGTGGCTGAAATGAAGAAAGACCAAAATGGACGAACCTGGTTAAGGTGGATGATTCTTGGACCAAATCTCTCTTCGTTGGTCTCAAACTTCTACACATGGTTTCTTGTGTCATATTACATCAATCTATGCTTGGGAATTGCCTTCGGTCAACTTTGAAGCTTATCAAAACAAAGAAAGACAAAAATAGACGAACTTGGTTAACTTGGATGATTCTTTGACCAAATCTCTCTTAGTTGGTCTTAAACTTCTCCACATGGTTTCTTGTGCCATATTACATCAATCTATGCTTGACAATTGCCTTCGGTTTTCTTTGAAGTTAGTCAAAATGAGGAAAGATGAAAAAGGACGAACTAGGTTAAGCTGGAAGATTCTTGGACCAAATCTCTATTCGTTGTTGTCAAACTTCTACACATGGTTTCTTGTGTCATATTACATCAATCTATGCTTGGCAATTGTCTTCGGTCAACTTTGAAGCTTGTCAAAACAAAGAAAGACCAAAAAAGACGAACTTGGTCAACTTGGATGATTCTTGGACCAAATCTCTCTTAGTTGGTCTTAAACTTCTCCACATGGTTTCTTGTGTCATATTACATCAATCTATGCTTGACAATTGCCTTTGATCAACTTTGAAGCTAGTCAAAATGAAGAAAGACCAAAATGGACGAACTTGGTTAAGGTGGATGATTCTTGGACAAATCTCTCTTCGTTGGTCTCAAACTTCTACACATGTTTCTTGTGTCATATTCCATCAATCTATGCTTGACAATTGCCTTCGGTTAACTTTGAAGCTAGTCGAAACGAAGAAAGACTAAAATGGATAAACTTGGTTAAGGTGGATGATTCTTAGACCAAATCTCTCCTAGTTGGTCTGAAACTTCTCCACATGGTTTCTTGTGTCATATTACATCAATCTATGCTTGACAATTGCCTTCGATCAACTTTGAACCTTGTCGAAACGAAGAAAGACCAAAATGGAGAACTTGGTTAAGGTGGATGATTCTTGGTCCAAATCTCTCTTCATTGATGTCAAACTTCTACACATGGTTTCTTGTGTCATGTTACATTAATCTATGCTTGTCAATTGCCTTCGGTCAACTTTGAAGCTTATCAAAACAAAGAAAGACCAAAATGGACGAACTTGGTCAACTTGGATGATTCTTGGACCAAATCTCTCTTAGTTGGTCTTAAACTTCTCCACATGGTTTCTTGTGTCATATTACCTCATCAATCTATGCTTGACAGTTGCCTTCGATCAACTTTGAAGCTAGTCAAAACGAAGAAAGACCAAAATTGACGAACTTGGTTAAAGTGGATGATTCTTGGACCAAATCTCTCTTTGTTGCTCTCAAACTTCTACACATGGTTTCTTGTGTCATATTACATCAATCTGTGCTAGGCAATTGCCTTCGGTCAACTTTGAAGCATGTCAAAACAAAGAAAGACCAAAAAGATGAACTTGGTTAACTTTGATTATTCTTGGACCAAATCTCTCTTCGTTGGTCTCAAACTTCTACACATGGTTTCTTGTGTCATATTACATCAATCTATGCTTGACAATTGCCTTCGGTCAACTTTGAAGGTGTCGAAATGAAGAAAGACCAAAATGGACGAACCTGGTTAAGGTAGATGATTCTTGGACCAAATCTCTCTTCGTTGGTCTCAAACTTCTACACATGGTTTCTTGTGTCATATTACATCAATCTATGCTTGGCAATTATCTTCGGTCAACTTTGAAGCTTGTCAAAACAAAGAAAGACCAAAAAGACGAACTTGGTCAACTTGGATGATTCTTGGACCAAATCTCTCTTAGTTGGTCTTAAACTTCTCCACATGGTTTCCTGTGTCATATTACATCAATCTATGCTTGACAATTGCCTTCGGTTTACTTTGAAGCTAGTCGAAACAAAGAAAAACTAAAATGGATGAACTTGGTTAAGGTGGATGATTCTTAGAACAAATCTCTCCTAGTTGGTCTGAAACTTCTCCACATGGTTTCTTGTGTCATATTACATCAATCTATGCTTGACAATTGCCTTCGATCAACTTTGAACCTTGTCGAAACGAAGAAAGACCAAAATGGACGAACTTGGTTAAGGTGGATGATTCTTGGTCCAAATCTCTCTTCGTTGATGTCAAACTTCTACACATGGTTTCTTGTGTCATATTACATCAATCTATGCTTGTCAATTGCCTTCGGTCAACTTTCAAGCTTATCAAAACAAAGAAAGACCAAAATAGACGAACTGGGTCAACTTGGATGATTCTTGGACCAAATCTCTCTTAGTTGGTCTTAAACTTCTACACATGGTTTCTTGTGTCATATTACATCAATCTATGCTTGACAATTGCCTTCGGTTTATTGAAGCTTGTCAAAACGAAGAAAGACCAAAATGGACGAACTTGGTTAAGGTGGATGATTCTTGGACCAAATCTCTCTTAGTTGGTCTTAAACTTCTCCACATGGTTTCTTGTGTCATATTACATCAATCTATGCTTGACAATTGCCTTCGATCAACTTTGAAGCTAGTCAAAACGAAGAAAGACCAAAATGGACGAACTTGGTTAAAGTGGATGATTCGTCGACCAAATCTCTCTTTGTTGCTCTCAAACCTTCTACACATGGTTTCTTGTGTCATATTACATCAATCTATGCTAGGCAATTGCCTTCGGTCAACTTTCAAGCATGTCAAAACAAAGAAAGACCAAGAAAGATGAACTTGGTTAACTTTGATTATTCTTGGACCAAATCTCTCTTCGTTGGTCTCAAACTTCTACAAATGGTTTCTTGTGTCATATTACATCAATCTATGCTTGACAATTGCCTTCGGTTTACTTTGAAGCTAGTCGAAACGAAGAAAGACCAAAATGGACGAACTTGGTTAAGGTGGATGATTCTTGGACCAAATCTCTCTTTGTTGGTCTCAAACTTCTACACATGGTTTCTTGTGTCATATTACATCAATCTATGCTTGACAATTGCCTTCGGTCAACTTTGAAGCTGGTCGAAATGAAGAAAGACCAAAATGGACGAACTTGGTTAAGGTGGATGATTCTTGGACCAAATCTCTCTTCGTTGGTCTCAAACTTCTGCACATGGTTTCTTGTGTCATATAAATCAATCTATGCTTGGGAATTGCCTTCGGTCAACTTTAAAGCTTATCAAAACAAAGAAAGACAAAAAAAGACGAACTTGGTTAACTTCGATGATTCTTTGACCAAATCTCTCTTAGTTGGTCTTGAACTTCTCCACATGGTTTCTTGTGCATATTACATCAATCTATGCTTGACAATTGCCTTCGGTCAACTTTAAAGCTTGTCAAAACATAGAAAAACCCAAAATGGACGAACTTGGTTAAGGTGGATGATTCTTGGACCAACTCTCTCTTCGTTGGTCTCAAACTTCTACACATGGTTTCTTGTGTCATATTACATCAATCTATGCTTGGCAATTGGCTTCGGTCAACTTTGAAGCTAGTCGAAACGAAGAAATACCAAAATAGAAGAACTTGGTCAACTTGGATGATTCTTGGACCAAATCTCTCTTAGTCGGTCTTAAACTTCTCCACATGGTTTCTTGTGTCATATTACATCAATCTATGCTTGGAAATTTACTTCAGTCAACTTTGAAGCTTGTCAAAATAAAGAAAGACCAAAATGGACGAACTTGGTTAACTTGGATGATTCTTGGACCAAATCTCTCATAATTGGTCTTAAACTTCCGCACATGGTTTCTTGTATCATATTACATCAATCTATGCTTGGCAATTGGCTTCGGTCAACTTTGAAGCTAGTCGAAACGAAGAAAGACCAAAATGGACGAACTTGGTTAAGGTGGATGATTCTTGGACAAATCTGTCTTTGTAGGTCTCAAACTTCTCCACATGGTTTCTTGTGTCATATTACATCAATCTATGCTGGACATTTGCTGGATCAACTTTGAAGCTAGTCGAAACAATAAAGACCAAAATGGACGAACTTGGTTAAGGCGGATGATTCTTGGACCAAATCTCTCTTCGTAGGTCTCAAATTTCTACACATGGTTTCTTGTGTCATATTACATCAATCTATGCTTGAAATTTTCTTCGGTCAACTTTGAAGCTAGTCAAAATAAAGAAAGACCAAAATGACGAACTTGGTCAACTTGGATGATTCTTGGAACATATCTCTCATAGTTGGTCTTAAACTTCTCCACATGGTTTCTTGTATCATATTACATCAATCTATGCTTGACAATTGGCTTCGGTGAACTTTGAAGCTAATCGAAAGGAAGAAAGACCAAAATGGACGAACTTGGTTAAGGTAGATGATTCTTGGACCAAATCTCTCTTTGTTGGTCTCAAACTTCTACACATGGTTTCTTGTGTCATATTACATCAATCTATGCTTGGAAATTTTCTTCGGTCAACTTTGAAGCTAGTCAAAATAAAGAAAGACCAAAATAGACGAACTTGGTCAACTTGGATGATTTTTGGACCATATCTCTCATAGTTGGTCTTAAACTTCTCCACATGGTTTCTTGTGTCATATTACATCAGTCTATGCTTGACAATTGGCTTCGGTGAACTTTGAAGCTAATCGAAAGGAAGAAAGACCAAAATGGACGAACTTGGTTAAGGTGGATGATTCTTGGACCAAATCTCTCTTCATTGATCTCAAACTTCTACACATGGTTTCTTGTGTCATATTACATCAATCTATGCTTGACAATTGCTTCGGTCAACTTTGAAGCTAATCGAAAGGAAGAAAGACCAAAATGGACGAACTTGGTTAAGGTAGATGATTCTTAGGCCAAATCTCTCTTTGTTGGTCTTAAACTTCTACACATTGTTTCTTGTGTCATATTACATCAATCTATGCTTGGCAATTGGCTTCGGTCAACTTTGAAGCTTGTCAAAACAAAGAAAGACCAAAATAGGCGAACTTGGTCAACTTGGATAATTCTTGGACCATATCTCTCATAGTTGGTCTTAAACTTCTCCACATGGTTTCTTGTGTCATATTACATCAATCTACGCTTGACAATTGCCTGGATCAACTTTGAAGCTTGTCGAAACGAAGAAAGACCAAAATGGACGAACTTGGTTAAGGTGGATGATTCTTGGACCAAATCTCTCTTCGTAGGTCTGAAATTTTCTACACATGGTTTCTTGTGTCATATTACATCAATCCATGCTTGGAAATTTACTTCGGTCAACTTTGAAGCTAGTCAAAATAAAGAAAGACCAAAATAGACGAACTTGGTTAACTTGGATGATTCTTGGAACATATCTCTCATAGTTGGTCTTAAACTTCTCCACATGGTTTCTTGTGTCATATTACATCAATCTATGCTTGACAATTGGCTTCGGTTAACTTTGAAGCTAATCGAAAGGAAGAAAGACCAAAATGGACGAACTTGGTTAAGGTAGATGGTTCTTGGACCAAATCTCTCTTTGTTGGTCTCAAATTTCTACACATGGTTTCTTGTGTCATATTACATCAATCTATGCTTGGCAATTGGCTTCGGTCAACTTTGAAGCTTGTCAAAACAAAGAAAGACCAAAATGGACGAACTTGGTTAACTTGGATGATTCTTGGACCAAATCTCTCTTAGTTGGTCTTAAACTTCTACACATGGTTTCTTGTGTCATATTACATCAATCTATGCTTGACAATTGCCTTCGGTTTACTTTGAAGCTTGTCGAAATGAAGAAAGACTAAAATGGACGAACTTGGTTAAGGTGGATGATTCTTGGACCAAATCTCTCTTCGTTGGTCTCAAAACTCTACACATGGTTTCTTGTGTAATATTACATCAATCTATGCTTGGCAATTGCCTTCGGTCAACTTTAAAGCTTATCAAAACAAAGAAAGACAAAAATAGACGAACTTGGTTAACTTCGATGATTCTTTGACCAAATCTCTCTTAGTTGGTCTCAAACTTCTCCACATGGTTTCTTGTGTCATATTACATCAATCTATGCTTGACAATTGCCTTCGATCAACTTTGAAGCTAGTCAAAACGAAGAAAGACCAAAATGGACGAACTTGGTTAAAGTGGATGATTCTTGGACCAAATCTCTCTTTGTTGCTCTCAAACCTCTACACATGGTTTCTTGTGTCATATTACATCAATCTATGCTTGGCAATTGCCTTCGGTCAACTTTGAAGCATGTCAAAACAAAGAAAGACCAAAAAGATGAACTTGGTTAACTTGGATTATTCTTGGACCAAATCTCTCTTCGTTGGTCTCAAACTTCTACAAATGGTTTCTTGTGTCATATTACATCAATCTATGCTTGACAATTGCCTTCGGTTTACTTTGAAGCTAGTCGAAACGAAGAAAGACCAAAATGGACGAACTTGGTTAAGGTGGATGATCTTGGACCAAATCTCTCTTTGTTGGTCTCAAACTTCTACACATGGTTTCTTGTGTCATATTACATCAATATATGCTTGACAATTGCCTTCGGTCAACTTTGAAGCTGGTCGAAATGAAGAAAGACCAAAATGGACGAACTTGGTTAAGGTGGATGATTCTTGGACCAAATCTCTCTTCGTTGGTCTCAAACTTCTGCACATGGTTTCTTGTGTCATATTAAAATCAATCTATGCTTGGGAATTGCCTTCGGTCAACTTTAAAGCTTATCAAAACAAAGAAAGACAAAAATGACGAACTTAGTTAACTTCGATGATTCTTTGGACCAAATCTCTCTTAGTTGGTCTTGAACTTCTCCACATGGTTTCTTGTGCGATATTACATCATTCTATGCTTGACAATTGCCTTCGGTCAACTTTAAAGCTTGTCAAAACATAGAAAAACCAAAATGGACGAACTTGGTTAAGGTGGATGATTCTTGGACCAACTCTCTCTTCGTTGGTCTCAAACTTCTACACATGGTTTCTTGTGTCATCTTACATCAATCTATGCTTGGCAATTGGCTTCGGTCAACTTTGAAGCTAGTCGAAACGAAGAAAGACCAAAATAGAAGAACTTGGTCAACTTGGATGATTCTTGGACCAAATCTCTCTTAGTCGGTCTTAAACTTCTCCACATGGTTTCTTGTGTCATATTACATCAATCTATGCTTGGAAATTTACTTCGTCAACTTTGAAGCTTGTCAAAATAAAATTAAGACCAAAATAGACGAACTTGGATAACTTGGATGATTCTTGGACCAAATCTCTCATAATTGGTCTTAAACTTCCGCACATGGTTTCTTGTATCATTTTACATCAATCTATGCTTGGCAATTGGCTTCGGTGAACTTTGAAGCTAGTCGAAACGAAGAAAGACCAAAATAGACGAACTTGGTTAAGGTGGATGATTCTTGGACCAAATCTGTCTTTGTAGGTCTCAAACTTCTCCACATGGTTTGTTGTGTCATATTACATCAATCTATGCTGGACATTTGCCTGGATCAACTTTGAAGCTAGTCGAAACAATAAGACCAAAATGGACGAACTTGGTTAAGGCGGATGATTCTTGGACCAAATCTCTCTTCGTGGTCTCGAATTTCTACACATGGTTTCTTGTGTGTCATATTACATCAATCTATGCTTGGAAATTTGGCTTCGGTCAACTTAGAAGCTAGTCAAAATAAAGAAAGACCAAAATAGACGAACTTGGTCAACTTGGATGATTCTTGGAACATGTCTCTCATAGTTGGTCTTAAACTTCTCCACATGGTTTCTTGTGTCATATTACATCAATCTATGCTTGACAATTGGCTTCGGTGAACTTTGAAGCTAATCGAAAGGAGAAGAAAGACCAAAATGGACGAACTTGGTTAAGGCGGATGATTCTTGGACCAAATCTCTCTTCGTAGGTCTCAAATTTCTACACATGGTTTCTTGTGTCATATTACATCAATCTATGCTTGGAAATTTTCTTCGGTCAACTTAGAAGCTAGTCAAAATAAAGAAAGACCAAAATAGACGAACTTGGTCAACTTGGATGATTCTTGGAACAAATCTCTCATAGTTGGTCTTAAACTTCTCCACATGGTTTCTTGTATCATATTACATCAATCTATGCTTGACAATTGGCTTCGGTGAACTTTGAAGCTAATCGAAAGGGAAAGAAGAACTAAGTACTTGGAGAACTTGTGGAAGCAAAATACATCAACGAACTTGGTTCATAGTTAGCTTAAAAAAGAAAAAGGACGAACTTGGTTAAGGTGGATGATTCTTGGACCAAATCTCTCTTTGTTGGTCTCAAACTTCTACACATGGTTTCTTGTGTCATATTACATCAATCTATGCTGGAAATTTCTTCGGTCAACTTTGAAGCTAGTCAAAATAAAGAAAGACCAAAATAGACGAACTTGGTCAACTTGGATGATTTTGGACCATATCTCTCATAGTTGGTCTTAAACTTCTCCACATGGTTTCTTGTGTCATATTACATTAATCTATGCTTGACAATTGGCTTCGGTGAACTTTGAAGCTATCGAAAGGAAGAAAGACCAAAATGGACGAACTTAGTTAAGGTGGATGATCCTTGGAGTAAATCTCTCTTCATTGATCTCAAACTTCTACACTTGGTTTCTTGTGTCATATTACATCAATCTATGCTTCACAATTGCTTCGGTCAACTTTGAAGCTAATCGAAAGGACAAAAGACCAAAATGGACGAACTTGGTTAAGGTAGATGGTTCTTAGGCCAAATCTCTCTTTGTTGGTCTTAAACTTCTACACATTGTTTCTTGTGTCATATTACATCAATCCATGCTTGGCAATTGGCTTCGGTCAACTTTGAAGCTTGTCAAAACAAAGAAAGACCAAAATAGGCGAACTTGGTCAACTTGGATGATTCTTGGACCATATCTCTCATAGTTGGTCTTAACTTCTCCACATGGTTTGTTGTGTCATATTACATCAATCTACGCTTGACAATTGCCTGGATCAACTTTGAAGCTTGTCGAAACGAAGAAAGACCAAAATGGACGAACTTGGTTAAGGTGGATGATTCTTGGACCAAATCTCTCTTCGTGGTCTGAAATTTCTACACATGGTTTCTTGTGTCATATTACATCAATCTATGCTTGGAAATTTCTTCGGTCAACTTTGAAGCTAGTCAAAATAAAGAAAGACCAAAATAGGACGAACTTGGTTCAACTTGGATGATTCTTGGAACCAAATCTCTCTTAGTTGGTCTAAACTTCTCCACATGGTTTCTTGTGTCATATTACATCAATCTATGCTTGACAATTGGCTTCGGTTAACTTTGAAGCTAGTCGAAAGGAGAAAGACCAAAATGGACGAACTTGGTTAAGGTGGATGATTCTTGGACCAAATCTCTCTCTTTTGGTCTCAAATTCTACACATGGTTTCTTGTGTCATATTACATCAATCTATGCTTGGCAATTGGCTTCGGTTAACTTTGAAGCTTGTCAAACAAAAAAAGACCAAAATGGACGAACTTGGTTAAGGTGGATGATTCTTGGACCAAATATCTCTTAGTTGGTCTCAAACTTCTCCACATGGTTTCTTGTGTCATATTACATCAATCTATACTTGACAATTGCCTCGATCAACATTGAAGCTAGTCGAAACGAAGAAAGACCAAAATGGACGAACTTGGTTAAGGTGGATGATTCTTGGACCAAATCGCTCTTAGTTGGTCTTAAACTTCTCCACATGGTTTCTTGTGTCATATTACATCAATCTATGCTTGACAGTTGCTTTGGTCAACTTTGAAGCTAGTCAAAACAAAGAAAGACCAAAATGGACGAACTTGGTTAAGGTGGATGATTCTTGGACCAAATCTCTCTTTGTTGGTCTCAAACTTCTACACATGGTTTCTTGTGTCATATTACATCAATCTATGCTTGGCAATTGGCTTCGGTCAACTTTGAAGCTTGTCGAAACAAAGAAAGACCAAAATGGACGAACTTGGTTAAGGTGGATGATTCTTGGACCAAATCTCTCTTCGTTGATCTCAAACTTCTACACATGGTTTCTTGTGTCATATTACATCAATCTATGCTTGACAATTGCTTCGGTCAACTTTGAAGCTCGTCGAAACGAAGAAAGACCAAAATGGACGAACTTGGTTAAGGTGGATGATTATTGGACCAAATCTCTCTTCGTTGGTCTCAAACTTCTCCACATGGTTTCTTGTGTCATATTACATCAATCTATGCTAGACAATTGGCTTCGGTCAACTTTGAAGCTTGTTGAAACAAAGAAAGACCAAAATGGACGAACTTGGTTAAGTTGGATGATTCTTGGACCAAATCTCTGTTTGTTGGTCTCAAACTTTTACACATGATTTCTTGTGTCATATTACATCAATCTATAATTGACATTTGGCTTCGATCAACTTTGAAGCTTGTCGAAACAAAGAAAGACCAAAATGGACGAACTTGGTTAAGGTGGATGATTCTTGGACCAAATCTCTCTTTGTTTGTCTCAAACTTCTACACATGGTTACTTGTGTCATATTACATCAATCTATGCTAGACAATTGGCTTCGGATCAACTTTGAAGCTTGTTGAAACAAAGAAAGACCAAAATGGACAAACTTGGTTAAGCGTGGATGATTCTTGGACCAATCTCTGTTTGTTGGTCTCAAACTTCTACACATGGTTTCTTGTGTCATATTACATCAAACTATGCTTGACAATTGGCTTCGATCAACTTTGAAGCTTGTCGAAAAAAAGAAAGACCAAAATGGATGAACTTGGTTAAGGTGGATGATTGTGGGACCAAATCTCTCTTGTTAATCTCAAACTTCTACACATGGTTTCTTGTGTCATATTACATCAATCTATGCTTGACAATGGCCTTCGGTCAACTTTGAAGCTAGTCGAAACGAAGAAAGACCAAAATGGACGAACTTGGTTAAGGTGGATGATTCTTGGACCAAATCTCTCTTCATTGGTCTCAAACTTCTCCACATGGTTTCTTGTGTCATATTACATCAATCTATGCTTGACAATTGGCTTCGGTCAACTTTGAAGCTTACTGAAACAAAGAAAGACTAAAATGGACGAACTTGGTTAAGGTGGATGATTCTTGGACCAAATCTCTGTTTGTTGGTCTCAAACTTCTACAATGGTTTCTTGTGTAATATTACATCAATCTATGCTTGACAATTGCCTTCGGTCAACTTTGAAGCTAGTCGAAACGAAGAAAGACCAAAATGGACGAACTTGGTTAAGCTGGATGATTCTTGGACCAAATCTCTCTTTGTTGGTCTCAAACTTCTACACATGGTTTCTTGTGTCATATTACATCAATCTATGCTTGACATTTGGCTTCGATCAACTTTGAAGCTTGTCGAAACAAAGAAAGACAAAATGGACGAACTTGGTTAAGTGGATGATTCTTGGACCAAATCTCTCTTTGTTGGTCTCAAACTTCTACGTATGGTTTCTTGTGTCATATTACATCAATCTATGCTTGGCAATTGGCTTCGATCAACTTTGAAGCTTGTTGAAACAAGAAAGACTTAAATGGACGAACTTGGTTAAGGTGGATGATTCTTGGACCAAATCTCTGTTTGTTGGTCTCAAACTTCTACATGGTTTCTTGTGTAATATTACATCAATCTATGCTTGACAATTGGCTTCGATCAACTTTGAAGCGTGACGAAACAAAGAAAGACTTAAATTGACGAACTTGGTTAAGGTGGGTGATTCTTGGACCAAATCTCTCTTGTTTGTCTCAAACTTCTACACATGGTTTCTTGTGTCATATTACATCAATCTATGCTTGACAATTGGCTTTGATCAACTTTGAAGCTCGACGAAACAAAGAAAGGCCAAAATGGACGAACTTGGTTAAGGTGGATGATTCTTGGACCAAATCTCTGTTTGTTGGTCTCAAACTTCTACATGGTTTCTTGTGTATATTACATCAATCTATGCTTGACAATTGGCTTCGATCAACTTTGAAGCTTGTTGAAACAACGAAAGACCAAAATTGACGAACTTGGTTAAGGTGGATGATTCTTGGACCAAATCTCTCTTCGTTGATCTCAAACTTCTACACATGGTTTCTTGTGTCATATTACATCAATGTATACTTGACAATGGCTTCGGTCAACTTTGAAGCTAGTCGAACCGAAGAAAGACCAAAATGGACGAACTTGGTTAAGGTGGATGATTCTGGGACCAAATCTCTCTTCGTTGGTCTCAAACTTCTCCACATGGTTTCTTGTGTCATATTACATCAATCTATGCTAGACAATTGGCTTTCGGTCAACTTTGAAGCTTGTTGAAACAAAGAAAGACCAAAATGGACGAACTTGGTTAAGTTGGATGATTCTTGGACCAAATCTCTGTTTGTTGGTCTCAAACTTCTACACATGATTTCTTGTGTAATATTACATCAATCTATGCTTGACATTTGGCTTCGATCAATTTGAAGCTTGACGAAACAAGAAAGACCAAAATGGACGAACTTGGTTAAGGTGGATGATTCTTGACCAAATCTCTCTTTGTTTGTCTCAAACTTCTACACATGGTTTCTTGTGTGATATTACATCAATCTATGCTAGACAATTGGCTTCGGATAACTTTGAAGCTTGTTGAAACAAAGAAAGACCAAAATGGACGAACTTGGTTAAGCTGGATGATTCTTGGACCAAATCTCTGTTTGTTGGTCTCAAACTTCTACACATGGTTTCTTGTGTCATATTACATCAATCTATGCTTGACAATTGGCTTCGATCAACTTTGAAGCTTGTCGAAACAAAGAAAGATCAAAATGGATGAACTTGGTTAAGGTGGATGATTCTTGGACCAAATCTCTCTTCGTTGGTCTCAAACTTCTACACATGGTTTCTTGTGTCATATTACATCAATCTATGCTTGACAATGGCCTTCGGTCAACTTTGAAGCTAGTCGAAACGAAGAAAGACCAAAATGGACGAACTTGGTTAAGGTGGATGATTCTTGGGACCAAATCTCTCTTCATTGGTCTCAAACTTCTCCACATGGTTTCTTGTGTCATATTACATCAATCTATGCTTGACAATTGGCTTCGGTCAACTTTGAAGCTTTGTTGAAACAAAGAAAGACCAAAATGGACGAACTTGGTTAAGCTGGATGATTCTTGGACCAAATCTCTGTTTGTTGGTCTCAAACTTCTACACATGGTTTCTTGTGTAATATTACATCAATCTATAATTGACATTTGGCTTCGATCAACTTTGAAGCTTGTCGAAACAAAGAAAGACCAAAATGGACGAACTTGGTTAAGGTGGATGATTCTTGGACCAATCTCTCTTTGTTGGTCTCAAACTTATACACATGGTTTCTTGTGTATATTACATCAATCTATGCTTGACAATTGGCTTCGGATCAACTTTGAAGCTTGTTGAAACAAAGAAAGACCAAAATGGACAACTCGGTTAAGGTGGATGATTCTTGGACCAAATCTCTGTTTGTTTGTCTCAAACTTCTACACATGGTTTCTTGTGTA